>OY101442.1:11303529-11778529 GCA_956483585.1 Gymnocheta viridis
TCATTTGCTTCTGGCAATTGTCCATGAGTTGCGGCTGCTGCCGATGCACTGTGAGCCTCACTTTGCAGTTCAACGTTCGCATAGACTGCAGCATCGTTGGCATTAAGTTGTGCCTCTTGTGCAGAATATGTGGCTTTTTCAGCTGAATCTTTTGTTTCCTCATAGTCCAAGCGCGCTGTATACAATTGTGTTTCAATCTGTTCTAATTTTATTTTGGCTTGTGCAACCATATCGATTTGTGAGGCCAACTCAGCGGCAGCCTCTGATGCTGCTTTCTGTGCCAAATCTGATGCTGTCTGGGCATTATTAAGAGCCGCTGTTAAAATGGAAACATGATTGAGTGCCTGTTGGGCGGCATATTGGGCCGCTTTGGCTGAACGTTTGGCTTGTTGTAGTTGTTGCAGTTCACCTTGCATGGCCTTGTGCGCCTCCGCATTTTGTTCATCCAAACGTTGTAATAACACTTCTTTGCCCTTGAGGACGGCCACAGCTGTACCGGCCGCCTGTGTTGCCGCCTGAGCGAGTGTATTTTTGGCAACATAAGCGGCTTGTTTGCCAGCGGCATTTTGTGATGCCACCGCTGAATTGGCTTGATCGGCTGAACCTTTGGCTAAACTGCGCAGACCATTATCAATTAGATAAGTTCCACTTAGGATCGTCTGTTGTCCATAGTGGTCATGTGCTGTAAAACTGTCTTGGTGGCCATATCGTTGGTTTTCAAATTTGTGTGGCTCCGAAGCGAACTCGTCTATGCGGACTTCTTCGAAGTGATATGGCTGTTTCTCAGGACCAGGTGCATGTTGTGGTAAAGGTAAATATGGTGGTGCATGTTGAGGATGTATAAAAGGTCCATTTCTCTTTAGTTTGCGAGCCGAAGTCAGCGATGCTGGTGATAAAAACAGAAACCAGCGTTATTATTTAGGAACTGAACAAATTAAATTAAATGTTTGTGAAGATAAATTTAAATTTAACTAGCAGGGACATGAACCAAAATTTTAACAGTTAACAGAGCACTTTTAAACACTTAACAGAGCACTGTTAAACATTTAACAGCAATAGTGAAATTATGAACTTTATTTAGGACGCCAAATCTAAGAACAGGAGCCAATTACGTACTAACCAATTAATGGAAAATTGTGTCCAAGATATTGCTGAAGATAATTATAATTATAGGAATTCTACAAATAATAAATAATAAAACAATAATTTAAAAAATTAATTTTTTTAAATTCAATTTTATAATTTTATAATTATTTCAGAAATCCCACTAAATGTGTTCCTTAAAGGCATATCCGGAGCACCATTTGTATATAGTGGGATGTCTGTAGAAGTCTTCATTTTTCCATAATGACCAATTTTATTTCCGAAAAAATTTTTTTTTTTAAATTACTGTTTTATTATTTATTATTTGTAGAATTCCTATAATTATAATTATCTTCAGCAATATCTTGGACACAATTTTCCATTAATTGGTTAGTACGGAATTGGCCCCTGTTCCTAGATTTGGCGTCCTAAATCAAGTTCATAATTTCACTATTGCTGTTAAATGTTTAACAGTGCTCTGTTAAGTGTTTAAAAGTGCTCTGTTAACTGTTCAAATTTTGGTTCATGTCCCTGCTAGTTAAATTTAAATTTATCTTCACACACATTTAAATTAAAGGCTTTTTAAAATTCTCATTTAGTTTAAGAACTTTTAAGCAAAAGATATTTCTAGATTTAACATTTTTGAAAAGTTTTCCGGCTGAGGTGGCTTAAGCCATCAGCAAAATACTCATAGAAACTGTTGCCATAATTCTCAAATAAAGTTAACAAAATCTCTTGCTGTAAAATTCAGTAAAAGTTATGACCCAAAAACATCTTTTGGCATCAACCGAATATGAAACCCAAATTTAAATGGTACTTACGTATCAATAGAGTTAGAAAAATAAACATTCTTAAGGACATCATCTGAAAGGCAGAAAAGAAAATTATAAGTAATCAATTCTTATGTAGAAAACAAAAGTTTTCGATCGATCGATCGATCGAGTGATTTTTTCTTCTACAGGCTTCAATCTAATTCAATCGATATTTCCATAAAAAAAATACATGGATTGATTATCTTTCTAAATTCCAAGAAACGTAATATTTCGAGAGACTGGGAACTGAAGTATGAATAGGAAACATGTATAGAAGAATATATAATGCAACTGATATATGTTATGAAATGTGATGAAAATGGATTCTGTAATAAGCTTTTTGTTTTGTTTCAATTGTTTTTTTTTGTTATGCTTTTTATTGATGAGAAAAAGTTTAAAAAAATTTGTGCAAATGCTCAAACGACAAATTTGTGCAACTTAATTTTTACAAAACAACCTTTTGTGCGACTTTTTAAAAAATCCCAAAGGTAACCCTAATGGTGCCCTCAATAAGATTGCAAACAGAGTTCGATACCGAACGAAATTTTTATAGAAATTCCAAAAATTTTGTATGGGATTTTGTTTGATATCGAATGCCGTAATTTGTCCCCAGGTGTTTTGTCCGCAATCAACACACTTCTTGATAATACAAAACTAAATTCAAAATGAATGCTTGACAAGTGTATATCTTAACGTCAAGCACACGTACACGATGTCAAGCATTTTGATAATTCTATACAATTGTTTAGTTTAAAAAGCTGAAGAAGCTTTCCATAGAGAGCGGATTATTGGAAGAAATAAAGTTTTTTTTATTGTTATCTGTTGACCTTAAATTTGAAGAAGTTTTTTTTTAAGTAAAATACCAATAAAAAGGTCGAAATATTCAAATTAATTTTACGTAATTTTTTCCAAACAATCAAACAATCCTGATTCAATTTAATTTCAATGATCTCTTTTATGTTATGAAAAAGTTAACGACACGTTTTCTTTTATTATTGAAAAATATATATTAGATGTTATCTTGACTTGTTGGCTCGCATAAATAATTTCTTTTTAAACGGAAATAAAACTAATTTTTTAAGTTTTATTATCTAATAATGCCGATAGGCAACATTTACAATAAATTTTGTCAAAAATATTGTATGTATGTGTCAATATAATCGTAATTCCAAAGTTAAATAGTACTTTCTTTGAAAATATTTGCATTGTCTTGTTGATTTATTGTTTGCCAACAGATTAACAAATTGTTGTTTGTTTTGCTTTGTGAAGAAGATTTTATTAATTAAAATTAATTAAAAAAAAAAAAACAAAAATTGCGTAGAAATATAATATTTTATTGTTGCGTAAAACACATCAAGATTTAAGTCACCAATAAATGAATGAATGCGCTTAACATGAAATATATAAATCAATAAAAATAAATAAAAAATAAACAAAAAATAAATAAATAAAAAACGGAAGGGGAAAGTTACGTATTGTGCATTAATTTCAAGTTTATAACAATTATTTTCCAATAATAATATCTATGGAAATCAAACAACAAAGAAAACAAAGAAACTCCTCTACAATAGATGTTTTCTAAGACTTAATTTGTGCATTAGGCAAGTTTTCTTTATAGTAGAGATGCGATCGCGAGTGCCACTTTCCTCACGCTCATGCACGATCAAGGTAAAAAAATGTTTACTCCTGCACGCTCTTATATTTTCGGCTCACGTTCATGAACTGAAGCAAAACCGACGCAACATCGAAGTCGCGGAAATTTTAAAAAGACGCAACTTCGAAACGACGCAAACCGGGGTATGAGTGTAATGAATTGAAATCTTGTTCTTGCGCTTATGTTATATTATCGAGACAACCACAATGGTTTTACCTGATACCAAACATTATTCTTAATCCCTTTTCACACCAAAGTTAAAGGTTTGAGATTAAAGTTTGAAATCAAATTGACGTTCAGTTGAGAGTAAATGTTTGGTGTCAAGTCGGACATTTGAGAGTAAAATGCCGACCTTAATGTTACACTACATTGATCTTCTTCAAGATTGCGAATATTTAAAAAAGTGTATTTTCCTAAATTGTAGTGTTTCTCAAACTGAATTTAAAGCTATCCGCGGAAAGGGTGCCGCTATTGTTTACTTTGACACAAATCGATGAATTAGGCTAAGAACTGCTGCCCCATCCCGCATGCTCTTCAGACTTAGCACCTTGTGACTATTTGCTTTTTAAAAATTTTAAGAAATGACTGGCTGGTAAGAAGAGATTTCGGTCAAACGAAAAGTTTATCACCGAAAAACACGCCTCTTTTGAGGAGGGTCTTGAGAAATCTTATTATTTGGAGAATGAAAAAACTCGAAAAGCGCTTGCTTGACTAAATGTATCGAGCTTTAAGAAGACTTATGTCGAGAAATGAAACGCGAGCCACCTAAACAGTGGCGAATACATGGAAACACACATTAACACTGATGATGGGAGTGTAGCGGCATCCGAAAAACAACGTTGTTTCTGTTCTGCCGTGTAAGTTGAAATTAATTGATGTTAAAATTTTCCTTGTTGCTTTGGAATATTGTCTCATATCCGATTCTTTCTGACTAAAAATGTTACGAACATTAAAAACTACTAACAGCCAATTTGTTCAGAAAGTCACCGAATTATCAAACTGCCCTCGTATCTAACACTTTTGTTTAGTGTTTTACGCAATTAAATCTTAATTAAAAAAAAAACGTATTAAAAACTCCCTACATTTTCCTCAAAATAAAAATATCTCCTTTTTTCGTCGCTTGAAATTTTCCTATAAATTCCCTACAAAAAGGGAAAATTCCCTACTCTTGGCATCACTGCTGCCAGAGGTCCACTATAAATTTTAAGTCTCAAATCGCACAAATTTAAAAATTAAACATCATTGTTTTTTGATAATTTAAATATTTTTTTACATTTTGTTTCATGTTTTTCATAATAAATTAAAACTGAGAATTTAAATACGAATTTGACAATTGCCCGCACACTCAGCAGCTGCCTTGATAACGCCACCTCCTCCTACAAATACGCCCTTTTTTGGAGTATTGAGTCCTTTTTAAACTATTTTAAGCAAGATTTAAAGCGTTTGTAGAATATTTTCTTTAACTGTTTTTTTTTCTTAATTTCACAACACTTTTTTCTAAATCACTTTTTTTCTTTTTTGAGGAAATTCACCTCTCACTGCCAAAAAAAGAAAATAAAACGTCTTTTCAGCTTGAATTGCTAACAACTTCTGTGTGAATGAAATGATTCAATATGCTCGATTTGGATTCCCAACCAAACCAAACCAAACCAAACCAACCAACAGGTTGTCATTGAAAAAGAAAATACATATAAATATAAAAAAAGGTAACAAAATTATAAATCGAAATTCAATGTCAGTGAACAAGATTTGGAGTTGAATGTTAGAAAAACAAAAAATAAAACTACAAAAATTTACACAAATAGTGAGAAAAACAACAACAACAACAACAAACGATTACAAAGCGCTTTTACTTTTCGCACAGTTGAAATTTTCATGTAATAATGATAAATAAATAAATATATAAACGTTACCGGAAAAACAACTTTCAGTTGTCCAATAAAAGAGCAGCAATCATCAGCCTCAGCAGCTGCAGGAGAAGCAGTCGCTAAACCGGATGTAAAAAGAAACAAAGAAAACACTTCAAAAGAAACATGTTCAGCTCCAGTTGAAGCTGCAAAGTTTTTAAATGGATTCAATGTAAAGTCAAGTAGCAACTTACCCGCCGCATAAATGTTTCATTCAATTAGTATTTACGAATTGCAAACAAGTCTAATTGCAGCGGCTTTTAGTTGCGCGCTTGCACTGGTTCCCCGATCAAATCTGGTCTTTCCACCGACTTGGTTTGGCTTTTGTTTAGTTTCTTTTGTTTGAAAGAGAAAAGTGCCAAATTTTAAATCATGTGCTGCGTTAACACTTTTCTAGTGGTCCGGTCTTTTTCGAATACACTAAACTCTTACTTGAAGATCTGCGTGTTTGTTACAGCATTTTTAGCACTCAGGGCAGAGCTGGATTTACGTCTAGGCCCGGGCCTAGGGCGGCATAATTTAAAGGCCGCCAAAATTTAAAGGAAAAATAATGTAAGGACAATTAAAATTCAAAAATTAATTTGGCCAAGTTTTTCTTTAAACGAATACGAAATTATATATTAAATTATATATGTTACATAGCATTTACTCATGAAAGCCGCAATACACTCACACTGTATCACTAACACAGTTAAAGTTTTTTAGTTTCTACTCAGCATGATGAAATAAACAGGTGGCATTATTAGGGTGACAACTACAACAATACAAAAACAAAAGGATTTTTTGTTTGTGTTAAAGTCTAAGCTCTTGTCAAAAATTATTGTAAATAAAAATTAAATAAAATAAGTTAACAGAAACCATTGAATTTTTCGGACGCTACAAATGAGCAAGACAAGAAAGTGTGGATTACTTTGAAAGTATTTGCGGTCCATATAGAAGGTAGTGCCACTCTCAAAACAAACACAAATGTATAAGTACCCGTAAAAAAATTATTGAAAATTTTAATTAAAAAAATCAACAAAAATTGAAGAAACAAAAGCTTCGATATTTTGTAATTATAAACTAGAGATGGGATCGTGAGTGATTTCTTACTCACGCTCACGCTAAAAAAATTTTACTCATGCACGACCTTATATTTTCGGCTCCCGTTCATGCATGCTCACGTGAGTAGAAAAAAAGTTACGCACAGTCACGAAAATTCACACTCACGAAATAATCACGAAAAAAAATTTTAAATAATTAAAATAATATGTTAATTATTTTCTTCGACCTTAAAATTTGTAAATATTTAAAAAAATATTATTATTATCACTGATCCATTCTGCCAGTCTGATGAATTGACTGTTCCAATAATACTTTCTTAATAAAAATAATTTTAGTTCATTAAAAAAATTTTCTAAAATTAATAAAGAAATGAGTAAAATAAGATTTAAACTTGAGCCAAACAATTCCTTTCAACATCAACTTAAAACAATTTAAGTAATTAAGTAGAAATGTTAATTAAAAATGTATACGAAAAAATAAGAATAAAGCAAAAAATCACGAAGCAATCACATCAAAAATCTACTTATGCACGATCAATTCCTTTCTACTCGCATTCATGCACGCTCACGTAATTGAAACTGTAGTGTTATTGCATATTGATTGCATTCTTTTAAAGTTAGGACAGTAAATAGTGATTGCATTTCTTGTAAATACTGATCTCAATTGGAATGTATATACGAATATAGGACTTGCACAATTTAGCTTTAGATCATAATAATTTACGAAAACACGTGACTCAAGAACTGAATTTGGAGAAGACGAATACACATAAAAAATACAGAATCTAAAATAAAATATAATAAAGCAATAATAAAATAAATATTAAAATAATATGAAAAGTATTTTATTAAAACGAGAGTTTATTACAGGAACCAAAAATTCATTATGATGACTCACGCTAATCACGTGAGCGGTGCCCGTCTCTACTATAAACAAAACTGACATAAGATTGGAAAAAACAATGCTAGAGCAAAAAATTATCGTACAACGTAGTAATGCCTGCTGTTTATTTCACCATGCTACTCAGCTTCCAACGATATTTTCAAGAAAGTAATTTTTTGAGGTTTTCAGAAAGTAAAATGCCAAAAAGAGTCAAATACTGTTGCCCTCATATAAGACTTATACCAATCAACAGGATGATGTTGGCAAAATTTTGATTGCAAATTTAACTTATTTTGTATTTATATTTAAAGAATTACATATTATATTTGTTTCTTCAAATATATATAAATTAGATAATTTATGCCTTTTTATAGAAATAATCTCATTAAAATATTAACAATAATAATTATTAGTTCTTTAATCCAAAGTGATTATTATTTTTTGGCTAATGTTCGTAAAATTTTTAGTCAGAAAGAATTGGACATGAGACAATATTCCAAATTCAAATCCAATATTCCCTTGTTCCTTTGGAATATTGTCTCATGTCCAATTCTATCTGACTAAAAATGTTACGAACATTAGCTAAATAATAATAATCACTTTGGATTAAAAAACTACTAACAACAAATTTGATCGAAAAATAATCACTTTAAATTAACAATAATAATTATTCGCAACTATTGCCCGATAAATTTCTTTACTGGATAATATTGGTAACTCTAATGGGGTAGCAGGCAAATTCAAATCATTGAAGTAGAAGTAGCAATTTTTGTTACTCTTCGCTTCGACGACATTTTCAAAATGAACTTTCAATTTCTTATGAAAACGAGCAAGAAATTTTCATGAAAGTCATTTACATATTTCGCTAAAATTTTTATTTATAAAACACTTTTGTTTGTTGAGGGTTTTTTAGCAAGTCTATACACAGAAAAAAATAAAAATCGTAGGTATTTAACTAAAAAAACTCAGATCTGATTAAAAAATTAGTCAATTTCCCGCCTATAAATATTTTTGTCATATTGATAAATAAAATTGTAAGTAATTTGTCAATTTTTATTTGACTAAAATACTTAATAATATCATTTGGAAAAAAAATTTGTTAAGTTATTCATAAGTTTTCCAACAATACTTTTTGTCAGCTTGACGAAAATTTTAGTCAAAGACAAAAAAAATTTTAACTAAAAATTTTATTTTATTAAACCAACGATTTATTTGGTTCAATAATATGATTAAATATTTTTTCAAACCAACAATTTTCTTTGTTGGGAAATAAGAAATTTTTGATTAAAAATTCTGTCAAACCAACAATTTTCTTTTGTTGAGCAACAAAAAAAAAGTTGACTAAAAATTTTGTTTGTTATATTTATTCTCCCTGCGCCCACCACTATAAAAAAGACAAAATATTTGGTAATTAAAAAAACTTTTGTTGGTTGAGGATTTTTTAGCTTGTCTATATAGATGCATTTCATTGCTGCCTAAAGCCAAATCATCAGTAGACCTTAAAGGCCGAGGCACATAGAATCCGTCGTACGTTGCTTTTTTCAACTAACACAATGAGTACTTCGTTGACGGACATTAAACAAATTTTATACAAAAAATATCGTATAAATAAAAAAACGCAAAAAACTTTTTTTATAAAAAATGTGTAATATTTATATACAAAAAGTGGTACAAATGTAAGAAACAGTACATTTGCGAACTGTTTCAGGTGTTGTGAATAAACCACTGCATATTACAAAAAAACAGCGCGTGTACTGTTTAAAACATTACGAATGGCAACCCTGGGTACCATCCAGCCAAAAAGATATTATAATAGCAACTTCCCAATTGAAAAGAAATAAAGAACTTTATCCGATGCGTTGATACGGCACATGCTTCAGGCTGATTGATTGCAAGCTCAGAGTGCTGTGTCCCGTACACAAGAATCGTGTGGGCCAACTACGTAGAGGCGCACAACTCTACTTCCCTTCGCATATAAAATCCTCTCAAAAAAACAAATTTTGCGAATTAGTCCGGGGACTGCAGAGTCGGATCCCGTAAAAAAGGAAACATATTGTTAGAAAGTGTGGCCATTAAATCAGTTGGTGGTCCGGTGTTTAAGAGTTCGATTCCCACAAAAAAAACTGGTCTGTTTTACTACAATGTGGAGTGTCTGTCCTGAGTTTCCACGCTCATTTAATTCAATTCGAATATAATTTTTTATTTGTAATAAATGTTCTAAGGCGAATTCATAACACGTGGACTCGCCTCAATTCGCTTTGAAAAATACCTGCTTTGACTTAAACCCTTCAAGTACTTCGATCTTTTAAAAGACAGTACAATGGAAAAAATTTTGAAAAGTATTTAGAAACACTATTGAAATAATTAATTTTATTTTGGTTAAATGGATAAATTTATTTATTTATTGTTGTCTTTATTTATGTTTTTCATATATATATATATATATATATATATATATATATATATATATATATATATATATATATATAATAATAATAATTTGTCATTTAATTAACTAAAGTTGTTTTGTGTATAAAATTCACACACGTACTGTAGTTTACTTTCCTTATTTAAAAGCCTTGCGCCTACTTTAGGGCTGTTGAAATACTTGATTCACCCGGTAAACATTTTATCTTACTGGCTGACTCAAATACTTTTCAGCGCCCTAAAGTATGCTGTGAATATTTTTGTAAAAAAAAATTCGAAAAGTTTACTTACTGTGTTTTCAACGATTCTGGGCGCCTGGTATTACAGTATAATTTTAAAGTTGGACAAAAATTCAAAAACAAATTTGACGATGACGTCAGCAGGGAATAAATAAATTGCACGCAGGCAGGCAATTAATGAAACCGTGTTTTCACTTTGTAACTAACTTAACTACATGTTTACGTTGTTTAAATGCAATTTTATTGTATATATATTTTGTAATTATGTTTCTAAGTAGAAAAGGCTAATTAATAATTTGATTTATTACTTTGTAAATAAATGTAAATTAAATTGAATTGAAAATGCAATTTTATGAAGATTAAAATAAATTAAATTTTGTTATAAATAAAATAAAACAAAAGCGATTTTGTTTCCATATTTTTGAGTTAATGTTTATTTATTTAAATATTTTTTCAAAACTTATTTGGTAGCATAAAATAATACTAAAATAAAATAACTTCTTGTGTATTTGTATTATAAATTAATGTGATCGTTTTAGTTTTGGGCCGAACATCAAGATCTCAAAAAGAAGAAAAAAAAAAAACAAATCCTTTGTTGCGGAATAGAGATCATGGCGACAGACAGCCAAGCGAACCTGAAAATAAATTTCAATATAATTTTGATTATTTATTAATCTGCAAATTTTATATTAATTATAGTATTTCCTAAAATAATAAACAACTTAAAACTTTGTTAGCTCTCTTTTGTTTTCAAAATATGTATTTTTGGTATTGTGTTGATGTGACGTCGATGTCGCCAACTGGAATAAGGGTGATTGTCTCATGTCCAATTCTTTCTGACTAAAAACGTTACGAGCATTAGCCAAAAAATAATAATCACTTTGGATTAAAAACTAATAAAATCGGTGTTTTTATACGGATGTGAGTGAGACTTGGTCAATGCCAAAAAAGCACTTGAAAAGAAGCTTCAAATATTCCTAATTTGCCTAAAAAGATTTTGAAGGACTGGTGGCCAAAGTAAATAAAAAAGGAGGCATCAATTGTTGCATATTTACAAAAGAGTAGCAAATGTTCTGGATGCAAGACCATTTGCACAATATTTTGAATAAGTTCTATTGTTTGCAGTTGGAAAAAACTAACCGTACATCTCCACGCTGCAATTTTTATTGCCCCATTTATCAAATTCCATATTGTAAAATGCACATTAAAAAAATACTGTTTCTTTGCAAGATAGACTTTGGCAGTTGCTGGCAATGAAAATTGTTTCGTTGCAACGTGGGCTATTGATCAGGGACAATTTATGTTTAACAGTGAAAGTCACGACGAATGGAATTCGCTTAACCATTTATATAACCATTTTTTTATAAAACAAAAACTTATAAATTAATTTTTAGTTTATTTTTATATTTTTATACTAAAATAATAAATGTTCAATAAATAAATAAAAAAAACTATCCACAAGAAACATAAACAAATTCCTTAATATAAATTTAACAAATTGTATACAATATTTTAATTATAAATGTTAAAAGAACCTTAAACACAAAACTTAGGAATCTGGAGGGAAAACATTCAAGCCAAATTCATAACCCAATTCTAACGGACAAATGCCGCCTAGTGATGCTAATTAAAACCAGCTGTCCAAGCGTAACTTCATAGAAAGCGAAAATTTGTGCCCAAATTCAAGGCGAATAGTTATATCTTGCAAAATGTTCCAGGCACTTTTATATCTCAGTGAAATGAAAATATAAGCTGTAAAATAGGCTGCCTTCCTAAACGTCTGTATGCAAAGCCAAAGCAGTGTTTAAATCAAGCAATTATACTTTATAACACTGCGAATAAAATACATTGCCATCTTAAAGCATTGCCAATTTAAACAATGCACTAATTCCGTTTATTTGCATTTTGGCTGTGAAACCGATTACTTTAAAAATACCATACTTTGTCAATGGTTGCACGGTTGCGTTTGGGAATACCTGACATTGTTGAACTGCAAAGCAACCTGCATTTAGGAAGGCAGCCATATTTATTAGAGCCAAGATGAATTCCTACCCACTTGACGCGACGTGATAACGGAAAGGCAACAAACTCAACAATACTGCATTCGCATTTTTTGGCATGCGTTACCTACAAACTTATGTAGAACCTTGTGTCTTGACACGAGCCTGAATGTAATTGTATCTGTTGTTATTCTTTCATTTATAATCTGAAGAAAAAACTGATTTAAGCTAAAACATAACCTCATTATTTATCTCTGGTCTTCTCTGTGGCCAAGGGTAATCAACTGCTGCAGCGCTGCCATCTTGTAAACTTAATCACCTTTATTATGATTGGCGTGGTCGCATTACGCCAACTGTAGTAGTTGCTGTCGAATTAAAAATCTTATGCTACCGTGTAAAATTTTCGCCGGTAAAATTTTTGTAAAAGAATCATATCTTAAATAATTACACTATAGCGGTATTAAGTGTTTAGTTGCTTTTTCGTGTATTTTGTTGTTGGATTTAATAAAAAGCTACGATATTTTGCATTTGCACTTTTGCAAGACCATTTACATTAAACACTGAATACCGTTTATATTAAGTGTGTTCGAGTACCCAAAAGTTTTTACAAAGTTTTACTGAACTTTAGTGCATTTTACTAAATTGCTTTCGTTTATTCAAGTTGCAGTAAATGAGAACAGAAATTGAGAGCGTAAAGTGACAGTTCATGGCTGAGAATTTATAAATTTTTACTGCAGAAATTTATTGTAGTAAAATTTAGTAAAACAGAAAAACACATGATTCAAAAGGTAAACAAACAAAAGTAAGAAATTAAAAAGTATACAATTTGTGAAAAAATTATTTAAAAAAAGAAAAACTGAGACAAAATAATAAAAAAAATTAAATAAGTTATTTTTAAACTATTCGTTCGTTAAACATGTATTTACATGCCTTTTAAAAAGATATAAATGTTGCAGAAACCATTTAAAGCCATTTTCGTTGTTATATTGTAATTTCGTTGGAGCTGTGAAAATGCTAAGTATATGGTTACTTAGTACTGCATTCGCTTTTAAGGTAATCAATAGCAAAAACAAATACTTTTGAATAAATTTAACAAGACACAAATTAGGAAAATTAAATAAAATGAAAATAAACACATGTAAACGATTATAGGAAATAATTTGTTCATATTTTCTTAAAATATTCGTGTTATAATAAATATTGGATCGAGTACCAACAAGAAAAAGAGTTGAGTAGTCCAAGGTGTAAATATATTTCAACACTATATTGATTCGCAATCACCTGTTTTCTTAATCTTACGAATTTTTACAATTTTTCCGTTTGCGTACTTTTTTGGGCAACAGCTTTTTTTTGAGAGTAAATTTTTCAGTTTACTCAGTAATTACTCATTTACTGCATTTTACCGTAAAAGTACTCGAACACAGCTATTAATTGATTATGAAGCAAAATGTTGCAAAAAATGTCAAAAACAGTTGTTTATAAATAATTAAAATTACATCAATTAAATTGAATTGAATTATGTAAGTCGTTAAGAAAATTCTAAACGACAATTTTAAAAACTTTTGACACACAAATACGCCAAACACTTCACCGTTTTAACGACAGTTTGTAATAGATTTACATACAGTGTTGTATATGTTGGCGATTTTGCCAACTGCGGTACAATTTTTTTTTAAACGACTTTCGCCACAAAAACGCCAAGCACAATAAGGGTAAATACACATCGATATGCCCCTCAGATTATAAATGAAAAGAGATAGCAAAATCATTTATAAGTTAAATCAGATTATTGTGCGACAGAGAAAAAAACTACATCTACAATAGAATATAATCTCTAAGCTGCTTAATCCCAGGACAATTAGATCTACACTCCGCAACGATCGGAGGGAGTAACTCGGCCAAATGTTGTCAAGCCAGCCACAGCTAAATTAATTAACTTAATTCTTGTAGCAAAAATATTCTAAAAACGAATGACTAAAATGAAATTTGAAATGATTCCCTTGATTTTTTTTTGTTTGACACAAAAGAGACATACTACTACACGATTACACATACTTACATACTTAAATTCAATCTAAAACTAAATTAATTATATTAAATTAAACTATAAAAAGTTATGACTCATCCAGCTGCTGATGCTCGTCCTCGACAGTACTTGTAGATTTAATTGTTTCATCTTCATCGTTTGTGCGCTCAATAGATTTACGATCCACATTATCCATAGAATCTTTTAGATTTTGTATATCTAAGCCGCCACCATCATTGGATTCTTCTCCCTCCTTAGTTTTGGTAAATTTCGAGAAATATGTTAGAGATTTCATGAGTTGATAACTTTTCGAAATGGGTATGTTCGAATCGTAGACACTTTTCGATGCCGAACAATCCACATAAAACCACCAGTTACATTTTAAAATGGTCTGATCGAAGAGAGTATTTTCGGGACAAAGGAACGATTTGCGCACCATGCCATCATCGGTTAAGGCGCAGACATGAAAGACCTGGAATAAAAATATGTATGTGCATTATTTTTTTAATTTTTAATTAATTTTTGTCAAATGAAATTTGTTTTCACGCACCATGCAACCCAAATCGGTGTCAGCATAAAGACCCGGAAAATGTTTTTGTTTGACACAAGCAAAACTTGTGGGAGGCAAATCAACTTTTGATTTAAAATTGTCATCAAAGTTTTTATCGTAGGCCACCGGATAATATTCCTTTGGTGCATTCATGACCTGAAAATAATATAAAAAAATAAAATTAATTAATTATATTTTGTGTGGGATTTGGTATTGAAGTCATGTCCTGTTGTAATTAAATTTAAAAAATTGTGAATAGAATTTCGAAACTGGCAATTGCATTTTAAAATTATCTTTAATATGTATTTTAAAAATTCAATAGATTTTTTTTTTTTTAATTTTTTTTCTTAACATTACAATAATATTCAACTAATACTTTTGAAAACTATTTATAACTTAAAAAAACATCAGTAGCATTTTAAAAGTTATCACTTTTAAAGCAGACTTTAACTTTATTATCCATAGAAATTTTTATTCTATTTAAAATCAAAATTTAACAAAAATTAAATTAAAGTTTAAGAAAGAAATATTTAGGCTCAACAATGAGAAAACATTTTTTTTAAAGTCGACTATAATTTTATTTCTAATAAAGTTTTTTAAAGACAATTTCTATGGACAATTTTTTAAGCGATTGGCAGTTAATTTCTTTGACATCGGTAGAACTGTTTGAGGCTACGTAATCACTAGAATCTCTTTCCCTTTTTAACTAATCAAGAAAAAAATACAATGAAAAAGATAAAAAAAAATATATTTTTTTATAATGGAGATCTTACCGTTCAGTTAAGGGATATGCCCGTGTATTTAATAAATTTTAATGAATATTAATTTAATTACACATCAAGAGAACATAAGTAAAAACACAAGACCTTCATATTTACAAACATAATATTCTTTGCTTGGAACGTAAACAAACCAACTTTCTATACAACGAAACGAAGTGGAATAAAAACAAATTTTATACAAAAAATATCGTATACTTAAAAAAAAACGCAAAAAACTTTTTTATAAAAAATTTGTAATATTTATATACAAAAAGTGGTACAAATGTAAGAAACAGTACATTTGCGAACTGTTTTAGGTGCTGTGAATAAACCAGTACATATTACAAAAAACAGCACGTGTACTGTTAAAACATTACGAATGGCAACCCTGGGTACCATCCAGCCAAAAAGATATTACAATAGCAACTTCCCAATTGAAAAGAAATAAAGAACTTTATCCGATGCGTTGATACGGCACATGCTTCAGGCTGATTGATTGCAAGCTCAGAGTGCTGTGTCCCGTACACAAGAATCGTGTGGGCCAACTACGTAGAGGCGCACAACTCTACTTCCCTTCGCATATAAAATCCTCTCAAAAAAAAAACAAATTTTGCGAATTAGTCTGGGGACTGCAGAGTCGAATTCCGTAAAAAAGGAAACATATTGTTAGAAAGTGTGGCCATTAAATCAGTTGGTGGTCCGGTGTTTAAGAGTTCGATTCCCAGAAAAAAAAACTGGTCTGTTTTACTACAATGTGGAGTGTCTGTCCTGAGTTTCCACGCTCATTTAATTCAATTCGAATATAATTTTTTTATGTGTAATAAATATTCCAAGGCGAATTCATAACAGGTGGACTCGCCTCAATTCGCTTTGAAAAATACCCGCTTTCTTTGTCAAAATTAGTTGCAAGGCAAACGTCAAACAATAGCCCAATTCACAATGTTGTGCAAATGGTCTTGCATCGTAGCATTTGCAAAGTGGTGTAGCATATTTTTACTCTACACTAACAAAATACAAAAATATGCACTTGCTACCCGTGTATAAATAAACAACACAAAAACCTTTAGTTTATATTAAATGATGAAACAGAACTGGGGCTGACGTTTGCTTTCCATACAATTTGACATAAAATTCTGCCAGAGAATGTGGTCGTGAAATGGAATCTATTTTATTTTTACAGCGTTTTTTCTTATACTCTCAATTTTAGACACTCGTTCATTCTCTCAACAATGTTACCGTGTTTTCATGAAATCACATACATTTTTCATACGAAAAATGCAAACAAAAGAAAATCAAACAATAATAAGAGAGAATTTGAAGTTACTGCAGTCGAATTTGTTATTGGCCATCAGCGTTTGTTCCTGAAGTTGCAGATTTGTTCTGTTTGAGCATTTACACTTCATTTTGCAACAACTAATTGAGAGAATTCAAAGAAGATTGAGCGAAATAAAAACTGAAGAGAAGAATTTCATGTTTTGCAACCAGCGTTGCGGTTGTGACACTAAAGTATCACTTTTGACCCTTTTTTTGTGCCAATGACACTTTTTATGATCCTTATGTATCCCTTTCTATCATTTTAACAAAATTTATGCCACTTTTTGACCCTTTTTGAAAAGGAGTAAAAGTTCCAATATTAATAAACAGCAAAACGTATGAAGATATAAGTAAAATAATTAACGCAGAAAAGTTTTGGTTCGAGATAGGAAATTTTAAAAATAGATTTGATGAAAATATACATACATATATTCAAATTTATATGAATTCGTTATAAATATATTTACTTTGCCCAATAGTAGTGCTTCCGTAGAACGAATTTTTTTTTCAAAACCATCAATGATTCAAAATAAACTTACAAACATACTTAAAATAGAAGCTTCCCAGTAAAAAATTATGTTCATCCATTTGGAGTAATAAGCGAGCTATCGAAACTTTTTTTGTTTTGTTGTTTATGCCTCACTTAATACCCCAAATGGATCAACGAGGGATGTATCAGTTCGTTTTTGGTTTTTTTTACATAACTGTTAATTGTTAATGTTTTCGTTTTGTTTTTATATTTAGTCAGTTTAGTTTTAAAAAGTGAAAGACGTGTTATTAAAAAAAACGAAAAGATACCCGTACCTTTGTTAAACAAATTGTTAAAAATGTGTAAAAATTTAGTTTCTAAGCGTCATTTAAGACGACTAGTTGAAAAAGAAATTGAAAAATTCTCAAATTGTAATCGAATTACTGATCGATCGATATGTGGATGGAATGCCGCTTTATAAAAGCTCATCAAAGTCATTATGGCCAATCCTAAGGTGCCTTTTCAGAATTTAAAAACACAGAGCCATTTTTAATTGCTACATATATTGGCCCATCAAAGCCTCCAGATGTAGCAATATTCCTAAAACGGCTTGTGGAAGAATACATCAAATTAAAGAATGAAGGTATTAAAATTGATGACAAATTGTTCATACCCAAACCTATACTTTTTTTTCATATTTATAGAGAGCCCAGAAATAACAGATATGGCACCAGGTGAATATTTTCATTGTGGTTTAGAAAAAGCACTGATGATGCACGGCCAATACTTATCACCTAATGAAAAATTAAATTAAATTGGGATGGATCAAAAAATATGATAGCCTTAAACAAATACAAATTGTTTAACTTTTTTTATTTCGGTAATAGCTGAATTTTTAATATCATGTCTGCAATAATATATTACGTGTTATCTTTTCTTTAATTTTCTTGCAGAAGCACTTAAACGCACGTATCCAACATACCCGGAATATGAAAAATCTTTCAAGCTGGCATTTCGTAAATGTAAGGAAACTGTTTACCGACAGACCTACTCGTCAAAAACTACGACCAACAAAAAACAATATCTTTGAAAAAAAAAATGAATATTTTCTTGTTTTTGTAAAAAATAACCAAATTTGTATTTTATATGAATGTTTACTCCCTTTATGCTCTTTTTGGAGACAAAAACGATTACTCCTTCTGTCGTTATTTTCAAGATCAAAGTGAGTACTCCATAAGGAGCTTAAAAGGAGTACTCGTGTCTGCGGACATGCTGTGTTAAAAATCCAATGAGGTCCGGAGTTTTATGGAGTAATCCATTACTCGCAAAGGAGCGCTCCAAGATTACTCTTTGGATGATCCTATTTTTTACTGGGTTGTGAGTCCATGCTTTCCTCTCTCAATTCACTCGAATTGGAGCTGAAAGAATGGACTCCAGTTGAAGAATTAATTACAAAATATAGAATATTTATATTAAGTGATAAAAGATTTTGTAAAGTTACTTCTTTTATTTTTGATAATATGACTAATATTGGAATGTATCTGTGAATTGTTTCTTAATTTTAACATTGATTTATAATTAAAGTATGTATAATTACTTTTATTTTAGTCTAATGTATTTAATTAATTGTTAAAATTCGTTTTTGATTTGTTTTTAATTGAAATAATAATTACTTTTTTGTTCACAAAAAACTTGGCCCTATTTTACTTTAAAAGATCCTTTTTTGACCCCTTTATTTTCCTAAATACCCTTTTTATGATACATTTTTCGAAATTTTCAACGGCAGCCCTGTTTGCAACATGTTTTTAGAAAACAGCGTTCATAATTGATTTGTAAATATTTACAATTGCATAAATTTTTAATCTCAAATACACAACATTGTGAATTGGGCTAATACTTATGTATAAATCAAATATAAACAAATTTTGACAAACAAAACAGATCAAAATGCCAGGAGATCCAAGGATCAAAAAAAAAAATAATCACCTGAGCTGTCAAGTTCACCTGTTATGAATTCGCCTTGTAAATATTTAATAAAGTTTTTTCCCGAAACAAAAAAAACAAATAAATAAACAAATAAATATGCATATTAAAATAAGTTTTCAAACTTACCTTCGACGTTTTACTGTCTGTGACAGAATTTGTAGTTTCAAAATACTGTAAAACCGGGCTGGCAGTTGTCGTTGAGGTAGTTGTAGTTGTTGTGCTCGTAGAACTTGTCGAAGTCCTAACAAATTCTTCTCTCAATTTAGCTGCCAGCATGGCACGATGTTCCGCTCTCATTTGCTGTTCTCTCACATAAATTGCATGTTTTATAGTGATCTCACTAACATTCGCCGCTCTGGCCAATTCCTCAACCGAGATGTCTTTCAAATCAAATTTGGGTTCTTCAAATTGCAGGTAATTCGGATGATCATTAGATGAAGAGGGTATACTAAATGGACGTGGAGAAGCTTGTTCTGCAGGTTTTAACACGGCCGTTATTTTATTAACCGAATCGGGCATCGCTTGGAAGGCTGGCACCGCTACTGGCTGCGATACAATGGGATTGTGAGCATGAAACGTGCGATTCGCATTGATTTCTTGAGTGTACAAATTTACCAGTCTATTGTTTAAGCTCATTTTTGAGTTGGGCGCATCGACCGCAATATTTGATCTTCTTTGGGCCGTTTGTGATGGTGTTGGCTTTTGTGGAATCGGTTTAAATGCGGGCACACCCATTGGCAGTGGACGTGCTTCTGTCATTAGGGGACCCCGTCTAGCTCTTTGTGCTTGTAATTCGGCTAGTGCCGCCTGTTTGGCAGCCAAATCCGCCATGGCAGCTTGCTTCGCTGCCATTTGTGAGGCTGCCGCTTGTTTTGTACGCATATCGGCTGTCGCAGCGGCCTTGGCTTGCTTTGTTAGCGACTCCCTCAGCTCTGGAGTTATAGCCATGGGCGAGCGTGATATTATACGCTTGTCATTCGAATATTGTTGGTTAGCCTGGAATACAGGAATAGGGAACCAACGGTATTAGTGATAATAGTTAAAATATTTTAACGAAATTAATATTTTACTGCAAATGTAGTGATCTTCTTCTCACTCGAGTTTCGAAAATAGCGTGTATTTTATTATTATTGTTTTTTTTTTTTGAGGAAAAAATATATTAAAATTTAAAATTCCCACCTGCTGATTTCCCGCCAAAACTCCAGCAGCATTTGGTGGAGGACCATTTTTGTAACCAATTGAACGACGTCGACCACCTTCTAAATTTCCCAGTGACTCGGGAAAGCCCAATTCATCGCCTAGACTGAAACCTGTTGATAAAAAAAAACAACAACAAAATATATTTTTTTTCGTCACATTAAAAAAAATGTTAACAATGACTTGTTTAGTCCGCACCGTACGAAAGTGTCGTGTATTTTTGTAAAAAATAACAAAGAAATCTTTGCATCAGCTGGGACCCGAACACATTCACTTCGGGGATACTTTTTACAGGATGTTGAACGGCTATTGATCGCTGAAACAACTGCATCTTTTGCCATTTTATTTATTTATTTTTTGTTATACAAATAAATAAATGGAATTCCTGCGAACGATACCGTTCTTTATGACTCCCGGTTTACACACATCAAGTTTAGCAGCTGATCAGATTTTACCTTAATGTTCACAGCATGGTACAATCCCTGCAGATAATATTGGACTACGTGGTCCACTATAGCTGAAACGGACTAGTTACAACAGGGTCTGATGTAATGCAGTCATGGACTATTCTCATTTTCAAACAAGAGCTTATTGCTATACGACAATTGTTCGTGTGTTCACGATAGTACTCGTGCCGAACAAACTACTTGTGATTGGTCCATGTATTAATGACATGGAATAGTTTTTGGGTTAGTCCCATGTAATGCAAACCTGGACTATATGGTCCAGTCCTAGGAGATCGTAATGTTAAATACACCATATTTTCTACATACATTTGGGTTACTTTTGAACTAGTCCTGGTCCTTTATGAAGTATACTTTACATGCCTGTTTGGACTAGTCGCGTTATCTGCAGGGATAATACAGATAATACTAATAGCACATCTGACTTAGTAAATTTGAGAATGTATGAGTCACACAGACAATAGAATTTGACATAAACGTTGTATCTTGCCTAAAGGAAGCATGGGCTTAGGTGTATCCATGTCAATATTTATGTCAACAATTATGGTGTCTTTTTGGTGGTACTGTCATCAATTTGTTTTTTGTTTTTGTCTTTTCTTCTTGATATAGAAAATATTTGACGGTTAAAAACAAATCATTAATTTAATGACGAAACGAAGTTCCTTTTATATTATTTAACAATAAGAAAAGAGGACCGTAAAATATTTTATACATTATTATACTTTTAAATACATATATATTATTTTAAATAAATACTTGTACCTGTTTCAACTAAATTAAAATATCGTCAGTAAAATTTTAATATTGACATTTCCTGCAGGTGGTGACAGGGTCTACAGTGAATTAGTACAGTTTTATTACGGGCATTTCACAGAGTGTGGTGATATCGTGAATAGTAAGTAAGATTTACTATTGACATTTTCTCCATATGGTACCACAAGAACTACCTAGTCAGTATTGACGTAGTCTACTGGTAGATTTCGTAGGACAAGCCTGTATTAAATGTCAATAGTAGATAGCATTAGTTGGGGTATAATTTGTCAGTAGTACTGGTGACATGGTCAATAGATATGCAGTATAATTTCACTATTGACATTATCTGGACTCACACTCACACTTTTTTACTAACACATTCATAATTTTAAAACTTCCCTGAAGAAACCTGTGGAAAAGGTTCTCTAAGTCACAACTTTTGTCTACTATTTTTGGTGACTTTTTGGAGACGTTGTCACCAAAGCGTCTACATGTTTATATTAGTCTTTGGTAAGAAATAAAATTTGTGGCAGCGGCAGATGACTGAAAATGTGTCGCTGGCACAATGTTACTTATTAATCGATTATTTTTTCAAATGTGCTATAAAAGTTATTCACAATTTTATATTTTGCGAAAGTACATAAAAGCCCCATTTAACGGTTAAGTGTCTGATAATTGTGTTAACAAATAAGAGGGCAGTGGCTTAATTAAAAAGAAGGGTGTCGGCTACTCTCAGACAACCTTTAGCCACACAAATTGGAGCGCTGTAGCAAAACTATACTTCTTAATTTTTTATGAATTTAGTGCCTTTTAGTCTATAAATTTGTTCATAATATAACTTCAAAAGTTAACAAAGCATGCATTTGAATTATCGACATCTACATAAGAAAAGTAATAAAAGTGTAGACTAGAATTATCGAAATGTACTAGTGAATCACTGGTTCCAATGTGTACATATGGCCCCAAAAGAACGACCAATCAATAGTACCAATGTCAGTCAGTAGTGGATTTTCAATGACACGCATAGTAAAATCATTGTCTAGTATATTATAAGTCACTAGTACTGGAGACTGTGTCAATAGTAAGACGGTAAAGTTTCACTATTGAAATTTCCTGCTGGGTTTCTACCAACAATTTGCGTGTGTCAGTGAATTTGAGAGAGATTCTGAATGTGTGCGAGACACAGACAAAAGATTTTGACATAAAAGTTTTACGTTTCTATCAACAAAATGCGTGTGTGTTCTGATGTTGTAGAATCGCTAGGACCTGTAATAATTGCACCATGGTCCACACAACGAAATTGGTTTCAACTAAATATCAAAACTGCATCCATCAACTTCGTATAATATTGCGGATGACAAACGCAAAGGAAAAAAAGTAAAAAATCGACTGGTTTGTTACGATGACGTCTGTACCTCTCTTCATTTTCTCCTAAAATCTCAAGAGTTGACGACTCAAACCTGACGTGTGTAAGCCGGGACTAGCTTTATTTTGTAGAACACTTTTAAAGGATAATAAATAAATAGATTTAAAAAATATATTTATACAAATAAAGACAGATATCTGATGCAAAAGTGTAGTTTTCACAATTCAGCCTTGTGACTTGAGTAAAAAAAATCGCTAAAAAACCCGAGTATTTTTCATGTAAATTTTCTTCTACTCAAGTCTGCCGTCTGATAATGGAAACCGTACTGTTTTAAATAAAATATACACATAGAAAAAATACCTCCACCATTTAAATAGACGAGTTATTTTAAAATATTCATAGAGCTTGAAAAATTTCGTCTCCATTATTCACATTTACCTAAACCAAAGTGCGCTTTAAGGCCTCCCAAATTTCTTACACGAAATAGTCCAGATTTTTTGAAGTTACAATTGAGTATAAAACCAAAATCGGATTCTAAAACACATGTCCCGCAAGCCAATCCTAAAAATAGAATACAAGAAAAACAAACACAGAAAAATTATAGGGGAAGTTAAAGAAGTGTAGCCTGTGCCACCATGTCGAACGTTATCGTTCGCTGGAATTCTGAATGAAAAAAAAACAAGTGATCTTCTCTTTGTACCGCAGTAAAAACATATTTTATTTAATAATTAATGGATTTACTTGTGTATTTCCTGGATAAATAAATAAATAAAATTGGATGTTAATCGGATGCAAATCAATTGCTTTTTGTTCGAAAGTCCGGCGAACTATAACATTCGATATCGTGCTGCGACAGGCTGAGAATTTTTAATAATATGTTTTGAGTTTTATACAAGTCTAAAAATTGGGGGCCACCTTTTTTTTTTTTTGCTCCACAACTCAGTTGTTTCTTATATTACCTGAGCTGTTGAACTCAAATCTGCACTACGCCTTTTTAAATTGGCTGCAGTTTTCGAGATACTTATACCGCTATATTCAAGATGAAGGAAGTTGCACGACATGCATATGCATGTTAGCATAACTGTAGCACGTTTTGTTCTATTTGGTTAAATAAAAAATTAGAAAAATCTTCAATAAAATTACATTTCAGATATCGTGAAAGTTGTGCCAACAAAAATTTAAACAAAATCGTAACGTTAAAAATTGTGCCTCATTTTTAGCAACACGAATAAGAACATTGTATGAATTGATTTTCTCTTACTTTGTGTTGCTTTTTAACATTATAAATTGAACTTTCCTTATTTTCATTTATAATCATTTTTATTATATTAAGATATAAAATGTATTTTTATTGTTTAGTTTCCTACCAGGATGGTTGTTAATCATTTACATTAATATTATTTAAATTTAATACTATTTAGAGAATATAAAGGATTCTAATAAGACAATTTGAATTTAACGGCAGAATGATTGGAAACGTGTCTACCAGGTAATATCAGCACTGTGATAGTACAGCTGTTAATACAAATGATCACATGGAGAGATACATGTGTGCAAGATCGATAGGTATAAAAGGACAAGACATTGAGTTTGTGGAGGAACTTATACTTCCCGCAGATAAAATATCATACTTTGGGCAGTGATTGCTTGCTTGGCAGGTTGTTTGGCACGGAGTTTTTTATAACTCCCTAAGCAGTTTGCCTCGTGAAATTCACTCACTATTTGCGGCCAATTACAGAGTGGTTGTACCTGCCTGTACGGTGAGCTAACGAGTTTGTGGAGGAATTTATAATTCCCGCAAGCCCTTTATCTTGCCGTCGGGTGAATCACGACGGTGGCGCACTCACTTGCTGTTGGAGGTGAAGAATTTATAATTCCCCTATCAACCGTCACAGTGAGGCGTCCCGACGGTGATTGCTAGTGGCACACAGAAATTCATCCCTCAGCTGGCTGCCTGTTTTCTTCCGCGTTACTAACCATCCTGGCCATCTAGGTGTAGCCTTCAGTGCAGAATTAAATGTGAAGAAATAAAAACCCTTATGTAGGGTTAACTGATGTATTTATTAAGTGAACTCAATAATGGAATATATAAAGAATACTATTGTAACGTGAGCATATTGTGCTTCTCTTTAAAAAACAAAAAAATATAAACGACCCTGGACTACGCTGAGCTATCCCAGCAACCAGCGTCAAACGTGTCGTTACAAAATTGTTTTTTTTTCAATTCATAAAATGTAAAAGGACATCATAAAACTTTCACCGTCATATCTGAAATTTTTGAAAAGATGTACGTACTACTGGGTAATTTTATTGTAGATTTTCCAATTTTTTATTTAGCCAAATATGTGGGACAACCCAACCCGTTCACTTTAATAATCACATATTTGTCGTGCAACTACCTTAATTTTGGAACTAACTGCAAACATATCTCGCAAACTAGAATCAAATTAAGACGACAAAGTGCGTTCCTGATAATCTAAGAAACAACTTTCAGTTGTGGAGCAACACAAACCGTGTGTGCCTGTGTTGTATACGAGACAAAGTTTTTTGAGTTTTTTTTTTTTAAATTATTTTTTATAACAACTTATTAATTAGCGGATGAAGAAGTGATGATCATGAAATGGATAATGGATTTGTGAAATCTTTTCTGTGTTCTGTGCAATCCGTTCAGTAAATTTTAAAAGAATAAACATTTAAAATTGTAAGCAGTTTTATTTTTAACTGATTGTAATATTCATTTAAAAAACTAAGGACATATTAATACGTATTTTCGGTTACATTCAATATCGTCCGCTGTTTTCAAGTGCTGTTTTTTTTTCTTTGGTTGCTTTATTTGATTTATGTGTTTGAGTTTTATTCTCCTACGCAAACAAAGGAAATATCATTTATTTTTACGGGCTTAAGTCAATTAATTTTTTAACATTAAAAATTAAGTGAACTTTCATTTATTTTAAATTAAAATTTCAGTTAATTTTACGTACAGAATATTTTGAGTGTACAAATACGAGAGTACTTCGAATAGTCTTGTGGAAAGAAATAATTACAAAATAAAATAAAATATTTACAATTACATATGAGAGTGAGAAGAATGCATAATTTTATGTGTGTGGATTGTGGATTGAGCCGGTCTATATGTGTTCATTGGTGTGTCCCAAAAAAATTTTTTTTTAGATTTTTTGAAAGCTTATAGTATAAAGTATTTTTGTGATTTTTTTCAGAATTTTTCGTAGGAGATTCAGAGGTCGCTGAAATGGAATTTAACCCAAAAACCGAGTTTTCTCGAGTTTTTTTTTGGATTTTGCTCATCACTCGGCCCATTACCACGATTTTCTTTGTTACTAAGTCAATTTTTTTCAAGAAAACTCTTCAAGCTTTACTTCTCTGTGCAGGTATTATAAGTTTCGGCTGTTTTTTTGCTCATTTGTGTACCCTTTCTGACATTTTTTTTGTAAATGTAGCATAAATTTTAAAAATAATGTTTTTTAACTCTTGAAATTTCTATTGAAGTAAAAAATCTAATGATTCAATTTAAAAGGTGGATAAATTCTGGGTCATTTAAATAAAAAAAACATGAATTTGCTCCTACCGTTCCAAAGTTATACCCTTTTTCATTTTGTGAAATTAAAAATATTGTGACGTGTTTGCCAGTTCTGCATCGGATTTGTTTTAATGTATTTAATTTAATATTTAATGTATGATATGTTTTCTTACTCGTATTACAATTATAAAAAAATTTTATAAACAAAAAAGCGTTAAATTGAAAGACAGTCACTTAAAAATATATTAGATAAATTAATTATTTCCTTTTGATTTTGAACAAACAAAAAGAAAAAAAAACAAAGAAAAAACCCAAAATCGTGTTAATATTTCTCAGTTAATGATGTCAGTTATGAACTCTCAACTTGACAGTGAAAGAAGATACAGTCAGTCACACACACTCGCGAACACGTAATCGAGTTACATGCACAGATAAATAATTATATTCACATATTTATATATAACAACAAAAATATTCCCATGAAAGGAATTATAAAGTAACAGAAAATATAAAAACAAACTAATTAATTGCGGCAAAATAATGGCCAATGAGTTTTTTACACATCAAATAAATACAGTGGAACTTCCATAACTCGAATCACCATTATCCTAAAAAAATCTTCGACTTACCGAGACTTCGAGTTATAGAACTTGTTTGTTAAAAAAACCAATTGCAATTATACTCGTAAATACAAAATTATGTACACATATTTGTTTGCTTTTTTATACAAAACATATTAGTCTTATATTCTATTATCCGTGATATTCCCTAACCCGCCGTCTTGACTGGAAATAAATTCATTGACATATATTGCAGCAAATGTCAAAATTATGTTATGTCCAGTGAAGACGCATCTTTTTCGTACTTGGCAATAATTGCGGCAATAATTGTCAACAGTTTTTCGTTGACAATTATTGCGAACATAAAATATCATAAAGCGTTTGACAGTTCCAAAGAAAAGAAAAAAAGAAAAGACGCGAAAAAAAGAGAAGAAGACATTTTTTGAAAAAAAAAAAATAAATTATTAAAAGATATTAAAAAGGCAAATTAAAAAGAAAATATTTTATAAAATACATAAAAATGCAAAATTTCTTATTTCAGAATGAGTTTTTTAGATGAAAATTAAAAAAAGTCTTTCAGTTTCTTCTTCTTTATTATCGAACCTTTCTGTTTGAAACTTTGTAAATTGTGTGTTAACATAAATACGATTACCCATAGCAAAGCAATAATCAAAGCAATAAGCAATACTGTTCCGTTATTCTGCCGGCGTTATTGCTTTATTGCCAGTCAAGACGAGGGTTAATGCCATTTCACTCTATAATACAAGTATTACGTAAATTAAGTGCCAGTTCACACACTTCAACTTTTGCTGCTCAACTTTGGAGTTTGTTGGAGAGAGGGGAAATCAGAGTGGTATCAAGGCAATTTCAAAATCGAATTGAAAAGATGTTGAGCAGCAAAAGTTGAAGTGTGTGAACCGGGACTAATAAAAATGCAACGCTTATGATATTGTTCTTTGAAAAACATAAAAGACATGTCTTATTGACGTGATTGCTACTTTATAGGCGAGTGAGAGACGAGGGGAGAGAAAACGAGTACTCAGTTGCAGCATGTTCTGTCGTTACGCTTTACTCTTTCATTCGTTTATTTAATCCTGAAGGTATTTGCAAGTAAATGTCGTCAACATGACATGACGACTTGTGTGAACATCAATGAAAGTTCAAAGAAAAAAAAGTAAGAACGATGTCAATAAAACATGACTCGTCTGAACGCAGACTTATTATTTTAAAACGTATGCTTTTATGACCACCATTTGAATGCCCCAATTTTTTGTTTTGAGAAAAAGCACAATTATAAAGTTTAAAAACTAAAAAAAATCTGGGTGCAAATTACCACATTCGATATTGAACGAAATCCCATACAAAATTGTTTGATTTGTATTTGTATTCGTTCGATATCTAATGCCGTAATTTGCCCCCTGTTTAATCCAAAGCACATAATTTATATTAAACTAAAATTCGTGACATTTTAATGAGATAGAATAGAATTGGATATGAGATAATATTCCAAGAAACAAGAAAATTTTAATTAATTCCAATATACAAGGCGAAACATATTATTTATTTCGGAGGCCGCAACACCAGCGTTCATATCTATTTCATGTTCTCCAATACTTCCTTTTGAAAATATGAACAATTTTTTAAGGAAAGAAAATTTGAGAGCCCAGAAGGAAAGAAGCAGAAATTAAGTACAAAATTTCTTTCAGTTAAAAATCAACAATTTTAAATTGATAACATTTTTAAAATAGTGAGTGACAATAAATGAACTCCCCAAACTTTAATGAAAACATAAATTTCCATGTTTTCCAAACTTTGTCAAGATTGAACTGAATTTAGCAAATAATAAAAATGAGGATGACGAACAAATATTTTCCAAGGTTTTTGCTTAGGGCACTGCTACACGTTCAATATACATATGTACATATATTGACTGCGATCCAGTATCGCGATATTTATTGAAAGTTTAGAATGCAGTATTGACGCAAGTACTGAATATTTTGAAATCCGGAATATGGATCGCGATCTAAATACCACAATAAATATTGAAAGTGTAGCAGTGCCCTTAAAATAATGAATTTACACCGCAGGGATAAATGAGGGGAGAAAAATATGAAGTTATTGGGATTTATTTCTGATATGTAGGAATTCTCGAAAAAAATTTTCTGGCATCACTGAACTGTAAATAGTGCACATTTCCAAATCACGCAAAAAAGATGACATCAAATTCCACTTTTTATGTAATTTTTATTTAAAAAAAAATCATCTGAAACTCTCAAAAGGTCTTTAAGTTAACAAAGATGTGCAAACATGGAGTAATAAAAATTAAAATAATCTCGTTTGCAATTACTTTGACATCAATTGCTACTGTCTAGCCGAAAGTTCGTGTTCGGTAGTGACAAAAAGTTATGTTCGGTATTCGGTAAAATTTTTGCCGAAGACCGTACTTTGTATACATTTTTTGTACATTCTCGCATTTCATCAAAGACACGCCCTAAAATATTAAAGTCGAATAATAATTGTCAAAAAAAAAAGGTTTTAAGGTGTGTTAATTTTTTTGTAATTAACTACTTGGGGGTTACTCTCTATTGCGATGCGAAAGCAATTTCAGTGGAAAAATAGTTTTATTTTGTAGCATTTTTGTTTCGCATCGCAACAGAGAGTAAAAAAAAAGTATTCAAAAAAAAATAATTTATATTCGAAATGTATTTTAAGGGAAATTTTTCGTACAAATTTTCTTTAAATTGCATTTCAAACCCATATTAATTTTTATAAATATGACCGCAAATAAATAATTAATTTATTCTCCTATTCGGGTTCAATCTGAAAAATATACCGAAGTTTGAGTTCGGTCTCAAAAAGTGCGTTCGGTCGAATACTACTAATTAATACATACTAAAAATTTTTTAGTGACTAAAATTATAAATAAAATTTTATATAGAAAATATGTACACTTTTTAATCGTGTCCGTTAATGGAAAATGTTTTAAGTATCGGCCGTTTTTATAGAGATGGATAAAGCCTGTAAAGCTTGGTACTCTGTTCAAAATTTCACGCGAAATGTCGACATAATCCGTATGAAAAAAGTTTACATAATATATTAAGGAAAAAATGTTGCAAAAGTTGTACTCTGTTCAACTCGTGAAAAATTTATGAAATGTATCTGGCAACATTTTCTTGCCATCGGTGAAATAATGTGACTGGCATTTATTTCGCGCGAAATATTGACAGCTGATACAATTGTAGCTTCTGTAGCTTTTTTACTTTTAATTTTCTGTGCCAAAAATTTATTTAATATAATTTTTCTTTTACACACTATAGAAGGAACTATCTCAGTGTTTATAATTTTAATAATGGCACAAACAAGGAAAATTAAACATTTGATTTTGTTTAAAAAATTCGATCAATGTTGCATACTTCTAACCAATAAAAAAAACGAAAATTTTTTCCGAAAAAGTAATATGGGCATCACTTGTTAAGCATGTTCATCATTTCGTGTGAACTGCTGTCAAAAGTCCATATCAAAAAAAAATTCATGCGAAATAATTGCAAAATAATATGGCCGAAGTTGTACTCTGTTCATCTTGTGAAAACATACGAAATGTTTCTGGCAGCATTATTTTTTCAACCACAAAATGTTTCTGGCAACATATTTTTCAACTGCGAAATAATGTACGCACCACTTATTTCGTGCGGAATTGCAAGCAACAGCTGATCAGATATTTCTGGGCGTTGTGGTTTTAATTTTAAGTTTGCTGCCCAGAAATAATTAAAATAATGGAAAATAATTTTAAAATATAATATAAAATGAAGGTGAGTGCCTTTTGCAGAAAGTGTGCCTTCAATGAGCTCCTCCTGCAGCAGCTGCAAAAAATTATTTTGTTGTCTATTGGTTTTAATTTTTTTTTAAATAAACACATTTATTTGTTTTCATAAGAAAACCAATGTTGCTCATTTCAAGGCAATAAAACCGATAAATTTGTTATAAATCGTGGTATTGACACCACTGATCATCAGTTGCCAAAATCTTCAAACGAAATAATCAATGTTGCTCAACATTTTTCGCAAATTTGAACAGAGTACTTACAGTAATTTGCTATCTATAATAATTATTATGAAATATTAATAGAGAATAACGCTCTTGCTCCCGGGGCTTAACATGGTTTCACTTTTGTGCACGATTTTTATTTTATACAGTGGTCCTTGGAACGTATGTACCGTGTAAAAACAGAAATTGTGAACAGAGTAGTACCCCATGGTTATCGCGTATACATGGATGGTATTGTAAAGTAGAGATCTGCTCCGAAACTCTTAAAACGCTGGTTTACGACTTTTCAAGCAAAATTACAGTTTACAGTAAAGTTGTTATTTTAAATCGAACCTTTTATTACACAAATTTTTATTACAAACAATACCAAGCTCTACTCTCCACACAGAGCATTTCATTCGCGAATATATAATTTTATGTAATCAATAGCAACAACTGATTAATAAAAAAACTAAACTTTTATGTCATTAGACTTATTTGAAGATGGTGAAACTCCTCTGCCACATATCCAATATTTTTTTATATAACTTTTTTTAGCATCATCTAAGGAAATCTGTTTTACTACACAAGTTCAAAAAAATATATTGATTTGTTTAAATATTTTTATGTGTTAATGGCCATAGAAATTTGTATTAATCTAATTAAGTGCTGCTTGATAAAATAAAAGTTAAAACAAATTAAAAAAAGCCTACACCTTTGCAATGTGTTGTGAACATTAAAAGAAAAAATAATAAAAAAACTCATTAAACATTTATCTCATGAATGTTAAAAGGTTAAGGTTTCTTTTTTTTTGTATGTTTTGCTTGTATACGACGAAAAGACAGGCAGACAGACAGACAGACAAACGATCTGTCTTTGGTGATATTATTGTATTTTGATCACATACGAAGACAATCCATGCTTCAGAGGCGGTAGCTGAAGCAAAAAAACCAAGTTTTACCACATCAGAAGTATTAACACACATGATTTATAAATAAAAAGCTAAACTGTACGAGGGTGGTTCCAAAATTAGCCAATCTGACTTATAGATGGCAACAGTAGTTTGAAAAGAATTACTTTGGTGTAAAGTGGCAACCTTAGAAAAAAATCTGTTTTCAATTTCAAGAAGCCACGTTTTACTTTCGGAGCCAACAAAGATAAACAATCTCAGTGAAATTGTAATTCAATACTTTCATTTGAAAGGTCTCAGTCCAACCAATATTCAACGAGTCTGCTGCTTCGTTTACAACTATTTGAAATATTGAGGCCCAATAAATCGGTGAGCGTTAAAGCCTTAGTTTAACAAAACTTTTCTGAAATTTTATTGCAGTTTAAACTTAACAGCAGTAAATCAGTGCCCCATTTAATATTCACAGTTCAAAAAAATAATTGGCAACATTGCAACGTATGTCAATTAACAGCTGTTTTTGCAAGAGAAATTATAAAACAAGAAGAAAAAATATTTAATTTAGCGCGAAGAAAAATGTCCCATTAGGAAAAGAAAAGAACTCCAAATTTTACGGGAGCGGAAATAAGCTTTTTGCTTAGTGAGGTGGACAAAAATAAAAAAATAATAGAGTGCAAGAAAACGGATAGAATGTGTGTGGAGGAAAAATTAAAAACTTGGCAAACAATTTAAAACTCTTTCAACGCGAAGCTTTAGTGAGACGAAATCTTTGAAAGAAATCTATTTTTGCATACACAAAGAAGTGATTCGGTTTAAAACGTATGGTGTGAAATTTTCTCAAAATTATAATTTTTAAATTGTTGTTTGTCTCCCAATCGCTGAAATCTTCTTCATCTGATGAAAACATCACTTCTTTTATAAATTTTAGTTTTAATGTTGACTGATTTACAAATTTACCGGGTTTAACATACTTTAAACCAAAAAGAGAGATCATCTTTGACTGATTTATTGGGCCTAAGTGGCAGAGTTTAAACGAGGTCGTACGATTTGCCAAGTCGAAGACCGTATTGGTCGACCAGTTGAGATGTCCGCGCCAGAAACGGTGTTGGTATTGGATGATCTTCGGCTGAAGGTGGTGAGCGAATTAGCTGAGATGATAGACGTATCAAAAAGTGCTACAAATCGTATATTGACCGAAAACTTGAAGACAAGAAAGCTGTGCGCAAGATGGGTACCGCGTTTGCTCACAGTAGAACAATAAAAGCGTAGCGCAGATGTTTCAATAGAGTGTCTGACGATGTTTCACTGCAATAAAGCCGAGTTTTAGCGTCGATTCGTAACCATAGATGAGACATGCGTCTACCACTTTATACCTGAGCCGAAAGGAACAGTCAAAGCAGTGAACTGGAATGGGAGAACGTGTCCACAGAAGGTGCACACAGTTCCATCTGCAGGTGAGGTCATGGCGTCTGTTTTTTTGGGATGCCCGTAAGATAATTTTTCTTCAAAACGGAAAAACAATCAGCGGCGAGTATTATGCCAACTTATTGCAGCATTTATGTGCTGAAATTAAGGAAAAAAGTCCGAAATTGGTGAAAAATAAAGTGTCGTTTCATCAAGACAATGCGTCAGTTCACACAATCACTTTTGCGATGACCAAAATCAATCAACTAAAATCTGAATTGCTTCATCACACGCCGAATTGCCCAGATTTAACTCCTTGTGGTTTTTATTCGAATTTCAAACTTGTAAAACTGATTCTGTGTAAAAAACATTTGCCAACAATGAAGAGGTGGAATCTGCGGCTGGTGGCTATTTTAAGGAGCTACGAGTAGACAGTCATTTTACTATAAACGGGGCATCGAAGCTGTTGAATATCGCTGGGAAAAGTGTATCGAACTAAAAGGAGATTTCCGTCGGAAATATAGAAAATTTTTCACAAATTTGTAGTGTTTGTTTGCCTTGTTAGATCGGCAAAATTTGGGACCACCCTCGTATATAAACAAAAAAAATAAATAAATAAACTGCAACAAAAGAGATCGGCAAAATTTAAAATCAAATAAAAAAAAAACACACAAAAAGCACAAACTCTTATTTTATTTTAACTGCTTCTGCCAAAAAAATTCAGATACAGATTGATCAGCGTTGTCAACTCAGTACTATTTAAAATTTACATCTCAGTGCTCTCTCTCACGGCAATTTTAATTTTTGTTTTTAGTGATTTTTAATATTTTTTTTTGGTGACACCAAATCTTGATTTCACATGACACAAAAAAATTTTAAAATTTCCAAAAATACACATAAAATGTTGCAAATGTGAACTTGTATGCAACAATGAAGATTATTTTACTACATATTTTAATATTATTTTCACTCGTAACTCTGCTTAAAAGAGTGTGTTGCAGTCCTTAGCGATGCATATTATTTGTAGCAATTTTAAAAGAAAATTCAAAAATTGCTCAAGAAGTCATGCAAATTCATGCCAGTTAGGGCCGTGATTCACTATCCCACATAATCGTACGATCTGCCAAATATGGCATGTGTGCTATAAAAGTATGGTAGTGTGGACTAAAGATGCTACTGTGTGACAGATTTTTTTTGGCAAATCGTCCGATCTGCTAAATCTTATGAAAAAATTTTCATAAAATTATAGTTTTCGTGCGATCAGAGTAGTATTTATTGTTAAACAGCATCAATGATGATAGAATTTAAATTTTTTCTTCATTCGCTAACATTTTATATTAAATTTTTTTGTTTTTCAAAACAACGAATGCAAAGTATTTTTTATAATAATGGATTTCATGTACATATATACACAAAGCGATTCTTTTTGGATGGATATCTGTGCTATTTCCATTTGCGAATAAAATCAATTTTTTAAAATAACTTTTTTATATTCTATTTATTATTTGTAGAATTTCCATTATCATAATATTCCTAAAAAATTTAAAAAACTTTTGTTTGTTGAGGGTTTTTAGCTAGTCTATATACATGCATTTCATTGGTGCTAAAGCCAAATCATCAGTAGACCTTAAACCTAATTTTTAAATGTTTCAAATCTCTTTACTTATACAAAAACTTTTAAAAACTCAATGAGAGTTATAAAAATTACAATATAAGCACAGTAGGCTTTGAAACTTATTTAAAAATCCCAACAAACAAATTATTATATTCGATATGAATCTATTTTATTTTCTTTACAACCAAAACAAAAACAAAAGTTTTTTAACTCTTTGAAAAAAGATATCGAGGCAATCTCTATTAATATAAATTTAATAATTCCTAAAAAAGTTTTATTTTGGAGCGAATTTTCCATTCATTGGTGAGTAAGGAAACTGGTGCTTGTTCCTTGATTTTGTTTCCTTAATAAACTTCATCAATTTTAGTCTGGCTGTTTGTTATGTGTTTAACAGTGCTCTGTTAAACATATAAAAGAGTTCTGTTAATTGCAAAATGAGCACTGCTAAATATTTCGGTTCATCTCTCTGCTAGTTAAATTTAAATTTAAATTTAACTTTTGTTAAATTTTGCAAATTATTCCATGAATTCAAATTCAATACGCGTTTCGGTATCGGTATCTCGGTATCGGCAAACAGACTTATCGATAGATACTTCTCTCCTTTTTAACAATTCTTTAGCTATTTTATAATTTTGTCCGAAGGATTCATGCATAGTTTTTATTTTATTTTGTTATATTTCATTTTATTTTATTTAATAAAGGATCATCATATTTAAATCAAAAAAATAAAAAATTTATTCAGAACAAACTCGTAATAAATTTCCATTTAATTAAAATAAAAATAACATAAACCAATGAATTTTTCTATGTCTATTTTCGAACATATAAATCACCCTTCAGTGTATAACTACATATACCTTGGCCTTCACCTGCATACGAACATTCGTTGGTGCAACAATCCTCGTTCTTCTGACATTCCCAACCAATGCGCTGGCAGGAATAGATTCCCTAAATTGTAGAAAAGGTTATTTTAGATATTAAAGAAAATAGAAATAAGTAATTAAGAAATTGTTACCTCGATTATGGCGGCAATAACGAATAGAATATAGAAAATTTTCATTTTAGCAAATCAGACGGAATGGTTGTGACGACTGTATTTAAACCTTTTCCAGGCATCCCATTTATATGTTTTTTTTGCTGCCGCCGTACATGCACGCAGATATCAGAAAGCTTTTTGTTTTTCAAATAAAAAATTTTGTATTGGAAGAAGGTTTTGAATAAGTTTGGGTGGCTTTGGGTACGTGCGTTAACAGAGATTATATCCCAAACGTTCTGCCGGCAACTTTATCAACTTTATTTGTTCAGCTTAAATCCAATCTAATTTGTTTAGTAGATCCAAAATTATTGTTTTAGTAGATCAAACAACACACGTAATAAAAAGTGTTTTATTTATTCTGATATATTTTTTATTTATTTTAATTTTGGCGTCTGCTGATTTTGTATCATTATTGACTCGAGTAAATGCATACAGGTAGTCGCAAGAGAATTCGCCTTGGCAAATATGATTCTGTTCAACTGTTCAAGGCGAATTTGAAACCAGAAAAATGTACCAAAAAGGCACGTTTTAACAATGAACATAATGAATCCGTTGCGCTTTCGAATTCACCTGGTATGAATTCGCCTTGATACAGTTTTTATCGTGGTAAAAAACAAACCACGTCGTCTTCAGCCTTTTCTGATTAGTTGCTCGCTCTCCTTTTTACAGAATTACAACTCTCTAGCTACAGTGGAAGAGAGTCAATGAATACATCTTTATATCTCGGGAAGCTTTCAAACTTCATCCATGAGGATACATGTTACAAGTTTGACTTTTACACCACGATTAAAATGTATCAGGTACAGACCAAGGCGAATTCACAACTGACTTATTATCTTCATTGTCAAAATGTGCCTTTTTGGTACATTTTTCTGGTTTCAAATTCGCCTTGAACAGTTGATTTTGGCGTCCAAGAATGACATTTCCCAAGGCGAATTCTCTTGCGATTACCTGGATGTATTTACTTGAGTCAATAATGATACAAAATCAGCAGACGCCAAAATTAAAATAAATAAAAAATATATCAGAATAAATAAAACACTTTTTATTACGTGTGTTGTTTGATCTACTAAAACAATAATTTTGGATCTACTAAACAAATTAGATTGGATTTAAGCTGAACAAATAAAGTTGATAAAGTTGCCGGCAGAACGTTTGGGATATAATCTCTGTTAACGCACGTACCCAAAGCCACCCAAACTTATTCAAAACCTTCTTCCAATACAAAATTTTTTATTTGAAAAACAAAAAGCTTTCTGATATCTGCGTGCATGTACGGCGGCAGCAAAAAAAACATATAAATGGGATGCCTGGAAAAGGTTTGAGTACAGTCGTCACAACCATTTCGTCTGATTTGCTAAAATGAAAATTTTCTATATTCTATTCGTTATTGCCGCCATAATCGAGGTAACAATTTTTTAATTACTTATTTCTATTTTCTTTAATATCTAAAATAACCTTTTCTACAATTTAGGGAATCTATTCCTGCCAGCGCATTGGTTGGGAATGTCAGAAGAACGAGGATTGTTGCACCAACGAATGTTCGTATGCAGGTGAAGGCCAAGGTATATGTAGTTATACACTGAAGGGTGATTTATATGTTCGAAAATAGACATAGAAAAATTCATTGGTTTATGTTTTTTTTATTTTAATTAAATGGAAATTTATTACGAGTTTGTTCTGAATAAATTTTTTATTTTTTTGATTTAAATATGATCCTTTGTTAAATAAAATAAGATGAAATATTACAAAATAAAATAAAAACCATGCAGTAATCCCTCGGACAGAATTGTAAAATAGCTAAAGAATTGATATAAAGGAGAGAGGTATCGATCGATGCGCCTTTTTGCCGATATCGAGATACCGATACTCAAAACGAAATGTCGACGATACCGATGATATCGATACCGAAACGCGTATTGAATTTGAATTCATCTAAAAATTAGCAGAATTTATCAAAACTTCTTTTCTCTATATACATTTTCTGCAAATTAAATTTGCATTAAATAAATATTATTAAAAATAATAGTAATAATGATAATAATAAATTTAAATTTAACCTGCAGAGACATGAACCAAAATGTTTAGCAGTGCTCATTTTGCAATTAACAGAACTCTTTTATATATTTAACAGAGCACTGTTAAACACATAACAAACAGCCAGACTAAAATTGATGAAGTTTATTAAGGAAACAAAACCAAAGAACAAACACCAGTTTCCATACTCACCAATGAATGGAAAATTCGCTCCAAAATACTGTGTCTGTCAACAAGCAAATAAACAAAAAACATTTTAATTAATTTGCCCAATAAATTGAGTTTTGGCCGATATGAACCGAAACAAATTTTTGCAATATGCGACGATAATGGGACCGTCCAAAAAATTTTTTTCAATGTTTTTACATGTGTGCCGATATAGCCCGATACATATCGCGGCAGATTCTGATGTTTGCGCCGATAGCAGGATCTTATCTTAACAAATCAAAATATGAATTACGAGGTCGGATCAATAAGTCGCTGACTTTTCAAACTTCCCTCGCAGTTACATGAAATGCAACACTGTTCCCATCAATTACCACCTTTTAATAGACTACTATAAAATTTTGCGGAAGTGTCGTTATTTACTTTGCGTTTAACAACTGTTCAAGACATACGAGTACAACCTCGTGTATTTTTCTAAAAATGGGAAAAAGTGAATTTCGAGTGCTCATTCAACATAATTTTTTGCGAAAAAAAACCGTCAATCAAACCAAGGAAAATCTTGATAAATATTATGGGGACTCTGCATCATCGATTTAAATGGCAAAAAAGTGGTTTAGTGACTTTCGTTGTGGTCGCACAAGTACAAATGACGCTGAACGTTCTGGACGGCCAATTGAGGTCAGTACACCCGAAAATTCGAAAAAATCTAAGATATGGTGTTGACCGATCGAAGAGTAAAAGTGCATGAGATTGTTGATGCCATAGGCATTTCATATGGCAGAGTGGTTTCAATTTTAAGTGATCAGCTGGGTTTAAGAAAGTTGTCTGCAAAATGGGTGCCGCGTTTGCTCTCAATTGACTATAAACGTAAACGTGTGACGACTTCAAAGGATTGTTTGTTTGAAGTTGTTTAACCGCAATCCGAATTGGTACCTCAACCGGCATATTCTCCGGTTTAAGCCCCTAGTGACTACTTTCTATTTCCAAACCTAAAGAAATGGCTCGCTGGAAAGAGATTTAGTTCCAACGATGAAATTATTGACCAAACAAATGCCTCTTTTAAGGACCTCGAAAAATCCTATTTTTTGGAAGGGATACAAAAACTGGAGAGACGTTGGACTAAGTGTATTGAGTTAAAAGGAGATTATGCTGAAAAATAAATTTTTGTTTTGCAAAAAAAAACTGTGTTTCATTCCAAAAGTCACAGACTTATTGATCCGCCCTCGTATTTCATTTCTATTTAATACACTCATGGTCTTTGCATTCAAGGTTGTTTTGCAATTTTTTCCCCCATTTTTATTACACTTTTTGATCAATAATTCGCCATTTTTTGATTATGGATTTCTGGCAGCACCGTTTAAAATCATCAAATATTTCATTACTGATCGTTTAAAATATTTGGCACACGATTAATTTATACTTTGCTACTTGCTAACTTCTTTCTATTAGTAACGCTGCTTGTTTGTGTTCGATTAACGAGCCAAGTTTTAACTGTGCTGTGCTCTGTGGTAAAGCAGACATGCTAACTGCCAACAATTATGTGTCATGTTCGAAATGTTTAATGCTCATACTGTTTATGATAAATACATACTTAATTTATGTTTTCAACAACTCAAGGTACGGTCACATCTGACAAACATTTGCCGAAAAAAACGTAACCAACAGACAAGCTAAATTTGCATTTTCTTTAATTCCAAAATTTTTTTTTAAATATGGGTTCGCATTTATTAAAAATAATATAAAAATAGCATTTTGCGGCATAATTGACTTCATTTTGTGATATAAAAACAAAATTAAATCACACTAACCCTAAGAAAAAGTAGTGGTTACGTTCTTTTGGACAAATGTTTGCCAAGTGTGACCGTACCTTAACTATTCGTAGTTTATGCAATTTCCTTTCAGTCTTTAAAAAGTATTAAGCAAAAATAAAAGATAACACGAATATTTAACGCTTATGCTAAGTACACACGAGGAAGCAATCAAGGTTTAATCCACAACGTTTTGTGGAAACTTTGTTTGTCCTTGAAATCCGTATTAGTTAAAATATCGTCTGAAATATCATATCGAAACGAACCAATATATTGAAAAAATTTAAATGATGTTTCATAAAAAAATACCTTCCAAACTTAAAAAGAAAGAAGTTTTATTCAGTCTCATCATATTAAAATTTTTAAAAACTTAAGATGGTTTCACTCATTTGTTTCGGACAAAAGGATTGCCCGTACAAAATTTTGTTGACTGTAAGTACTCTGCAATACGATACTCTTTCTCATTTGAAAAACATTGTTCCGAAATATCAGGGTTACCGTATGACATATATAAAAATAAAAAATAAAAATCTGTGACAAATTGTGTTGGAAAAATTATAAAAGGCAAATAAATGCTTCTGTAAGGCCCATATTCTCAGTCTTAAGTTAACTAATGACAGTGGTTTAACTAACGACTTTTCATAAAAATATCATTGGTAACTAGACCATATTCCCATGATGTTATTAACAGTATTTTAAAAATGTTTTTGTGACTGACTATACCCGACCAATGCCTTCAGATAGGAAGTACTAGCAACGTGGTTGTCAACGAAATTCCACATAAGAACCGCAAGACTATGAGGTTATCCGTGGCAGATCAGTCAACCAGAGCGAGCGAGACGAAAACCTTTCGAAGGCCAAACAACACACGCAAGCCTGACCGCACTTAAGAAATAATTACGACGACGCGAGAGCTGTTCTTCACCCCAGAGCTGCTTAACGACTGTTGCTTTGATTCTTTTTTTTTTACATTTATTGACAATTGTTTGCCTATAAAAAATAATTTGTGCTTGACTGACGGTTTTAGCTTCAAACCTGAATGATACCGGGTAGTTCAGTCTATCGGAACAATCAAAAACTGATGCATTTTTGACTGACATTCAAAATGGACAATGTAGTGTGTATATCGCTTGAAACAAATTATCAACACCACAACACGTTAACGAGGGCGGATTAATATTGAAGCTACTTTGGGAACCCCTCAAAATACGCGTTAGTTTCGGTAATCACTTCTTTGTTTGAGATGAATCTTTTTCCTGCGATCCATTTTTTCAAGTTTGGAAACAGGAAAAAGTCACTAGGAGCTAAATCTGAACTATAAGGTGGATTATCAACCAATTCGAAGTGTATTTCACGTAATTTTAGCATCGTATCTAATGCTGTGTGAACCGGTGCGTTGTCTTGAAGAAAGAGCACTTTTTTCTTCTTTAAATGTGGTCGTTTTTTCTTGATTGCATCAATCAATTGATCCGATAATACTTTCCTGTGATTGTGGATCCTTTTTCAAGATAGTCGATTAGCATTATCCCGTGTGCATCCCAAAATACAGTGGCCATAACCTTGCCAGCCGATTCACTGTCTTCGCCTTCTTCGGAGCACTTCCATCAGCTTCCACCGATTGTTTCGATTGATTTTTGGTTTCAGGTGTGTAGTGGTGGACCCACGTTTCATCAAGAGTTATTAATCGACGCTAAAAATCAACAGGATTACGCTTTATCATGTCCAAACAAAACTGTGAAGTGATCTGTGGAACTCGTGTTTGTTCGACACTGAGCAAACGCGGCACCCATCTTGCCGATAGCTTTTTCATATGCAAATGTTCATGCAAAATGTTGAACACACGTTCATATGATTTGTTTACCATTTCAACAATCTCACGTAACTTGACTCGGTGATCATTCATAACGATATCGAGGATTTTCTTGATATTTTAATCAGTAACCTTCCTGTTGATGGTGTTGTTACAGTGCTTGTTCGGCCGCGTTTAAATTCAGCAATCCAATATTTTACCATGTTATCTGACGGAGCAGACTCACCGTAATGTTTATCGAGCTTTTCTTTTGTCTCTTTCGCCGTTTTCCCTTTCAAATAATAATAGTGTTTAATCACTGCACGAAATTAAATTTTTTCCATTTTTCAAGAAAAAACAAAAGTTTCTGACTTCAAACGAATACAACAAATAAACTAATCGATGAATTTGGGTGAAGTTTTAACAGCTGACGTTTGACAGATCGCAATTTCTAAAAGAAAGTTTTTGTGTTGATGCTGCCATCTAGCGCTAGGTAACTTCAACATCAATCCGCCCTCGTACTTCGTTTGTGTTCAATAACAAATAAAGGTTCGCTCAACACGTCATTTTAACAGTTGCGCCGTGTGGACTCAACTCTGGTGTTTAAAACTATTTAAAAATTGCCTTAGATGAAAGGTCTCCACCTATTTTTACGTAAATGTTTAATCGCTTCTTTTTTATTGTTCAGAAGGAAAAAAATCAGACACACGCACACACACACACTTACGAAAACTGCTAAATCGAATACAAAAATCAAAGTTTTCAGAGCAATTAATTTTAATTAAAAAGAAAAAAAAAATAGTCAAAAGGACCTTGAACTAGGCATAGATTTTGATTTGAAAATGCAACTAATATTTTTATAATTATTATTTTTTTTTTCTTTCAAAGAACAACTAAATAGAAAATCAGTTTAAACTCCAATTTAATTAAAACTTTACTAGAATTTCATGTAGAATAAAAAAATAAATAAATAATTAAAAACAACTTGATAATAACAATATTTCGCTAGATTTTTTTTTTTTTTTTGCATAAAAAAATAAATAAAACAAAGACAAAGCAGTTGAACTTGAAAAACAGACGAAGACTAGTCAAATAAAAGAAATCTATATACAATTAATACCGACTTTGAACAATAAATTACAATATAAATTCGATATTGTTAAACTGTTTACTTTCAATATTTAATACAATTAAATTAAGTGTTTTTGTAATTCGAGGCAATTTACACTAGACTAATTATGCTGGCATAACATGGCAGCTTGTAGGCATTTTCGGTGAAGAGAGTCGTTTTTGGTTGGCATAATTTTTCAACCAGCTTCAACACCGCATTAGCAGAACAAAACTAATACATGCACAATTAAAAAAAAACACACACACATGTCAAATGAATACGAAAAAAACACTAATACACACACAAGCATGTGTATACGTATACAATTTCATGGCAGATGAATTAATCCAGTGTGTTTTGGAAAGAACAAAAGTTAAGCGGACTAAAAATTAGTCTATTGTAAATTGGCTCATTTAGAAAAAGAAGAAAAAAACATTTCAAAATTAATGAAAGCGGTTCCAGAATTATGCGAATGATGTATGAAATTAACTGAAACTGTCACAAAATAAATAAATTCAGCGCTTTTACAAAACAAGCTTCTAAATTGAAATGTCCTTCTACAGAGGAAATCATATAAAAGTAAATTATAGCCTATTTCTGATTTAAGAACGTAAATTTAAGGCCTCATTAGTTTTTACTTTTTGTTGCCGTTCTGTGCCGTTCTTTTCTGTAGGAAATTTTTTTTAATTACTTGTTCTGTAAAAGGAGTCAGCTGTTTTTAAAAACAAAAGAAAAATATTGAAAACTTTTTTTTCATAAACAAAAAGAAACAAATTAATAAATAAAAATGAGTATTTTGTTTGATTCTGACTCTGAACTTTCGGATGTGAACGATGTAATTGTGGGAATGAATTTTATAAATGTGTGCAAAATGTACCAAATAATTAAGTGTCGGAAGAAGCGTCGTCAGCGGAGGTGATACGCCAGACCTGCTAACAATGACTGGTTATCATCAGGATACTACCAGAAAGTATTTAAAAGAATTAAGGATATGGATGACGAACATTTTTTCCTACACACACGAATGACAAAGGATGTTTACGAGCTTTTACTTTCGTTAATAAAACCCTCTCTAAGAAAGCCTGGCCAGCGTATATCTCCTGAGGAAAGACTGTCAATAACAGTCCTGTAAACACATTTACTTAGAAATTTGTGACCATACGGCCCGCTTTTTTTCTGGCAATCTGTAGAATTTGTTGAATTTGTTATACAATATTATCACTCTCTTCCACTAAAATAATTAGCTTTTCATCTTCCATTATTTTTTAATTGAAAAAATATTTAAATATTTACAAAATGTTGAATTGCAACTAAAATTTCTGACTTTTAACTAAAAATGTTTAATATTTTATATCAAAACAAACTGTCACTTAACGTTGTATTCTATTTTCTATAGAATAGTCCGCAACAGAACAGAACGAAAAAGTAACAAAAAACCACACATACACTTTTTCAATTGAATAGAAACAAAACAGCTGATTCGTAACAGCACAGAACGTACAAACTAATTCTGCCTTTAAGCGAATGAAAGGCACTCGCTCGAATTCGAACCAATTTGGATTTCTCATTGGCACTCACTTTCATTCTCATTAGCATACGACGTATGTACAAAAAATATGTCAATAAAATAATAAATAAAATAAAATAAAATAATAAAAACAATTATTAAAATTTTTTAAATATTTTCTTCCTTATTGTGGATTTAACTAATTCATTAAACCTGCTGCTGTTGTTTCAGCGGCTTTAGCCATCCTCTTTGCTGATTCAGTCTGCACCTCAGCAGCATCAGCCATTTTTTTTAAAGAATTAGCTTTTTCTGAAACGCATTCATTATAACATACAATGTAGTTTATTTTGATGCTGGGATGTTTCAGTGTTTGTATTTGGTGTAATCACTGCAACAGCTTTAATGCATCTAACTGGTGACTCCACCAGTGCAAAAAAACAATCATCAATTGATTAAGGCTTTACACCAAGCACCCCGGGTGCTACAACTGACGATAGAAATAGCGGCTTGTATAAGCCACCACCCGTTTCTCTAAGGCTCTTTTAGTTTTCCCTATTTTTTTTAGTCCGTGACTTTAAATCTGCCCAGGTCTAGAGTAAGTTCGGGTAACGTGGAATACCTATTTTTTATTTGATTATAATGGTTTGAAGCTTAATTCGAAAAGAACAGATCTCAGCTGGTATTCTGCTACAGATCTTAGGTTTACATTCAGGAAAGTGAAAGAGTTTTTGGAGCCCGATTTTCAGAGACATTTGAGAGAAAGTGAAAAAATCCATAAACCAGCCATTGAAAAAATTGACGGGTAATACTTTGTTCTGTTGATGTGGTACATTAGCGTGCATGGCCGATGGTGATTTTTAATCAGTAGTTAAAATACTGTCTGAAATTTGTTTCTATAATTAAACTGGGATTGCAATTAAGCTTAACTGCTTAGAGTACTTCATGAGGATTTTCAATGGCTTATTTCACATTTTTGTCAATGTGATTCAGTAAAAAACTTCTAAATGTAAAACAATTTATCGAATTAGGATTTATTAATATTCTGAGATCTAGAAACCTTCAAAAATAGTATGGGTGAGAGGCCCAATTAGCTTTTTCCAGCTAATTTTTAACTTATATTTATTTTTATTAAATCCTAAAATTTTGTTACGGAAGCAAAACCACAAGTGACTGATTTTGACATTTCATTCTCAATGTTAACGACACATTCGTAGCACAGAAATCGGATTTTATATGAAAACATTTACGTTTTCATTTGAGTTGTCTATTGAGTCACTGTTCGTTTTGAAATAATGTAGAGAAATTGAAATTAATTTTCTTTCTCAAAGAATGAGAATGAACAATGTGTTCTTTCTTAAATCAGAAATAGGCTATTATTCTTTGGGGAACCACCAGCTAGAAAATTGTGTTACAGTGTTGGATCTGGGTGTTTTGTTGGATGCTAAGTTGAACTTTATTAATCATATTTCCATAACTGTAAATAAAGTACGTTGTATTCTTGGTTTTATCAAAAGATGGACAAAAGAATTTAAGGACCCATATGTAACAAAGCAACTTTATGTTTCCCTCGTCAGATCTGTCTTAGAATACGCATCTATAGTTTGGGATCCCATATACGTGACTCACAACAATTACATTGAATCGGTACAAAAACAATTTGTGTTATTCTGCCTTCGTGGTCTTCAGTGGAACCCATTAGATCTTCTGTCATACACTAGCCGTCTTGCTCTAATCAAACTTCCAACGTCTTAAAAGCCGAAGGACTATGTTGAATGTGTCATTTATATTAAATTTAATTAATGGTGATATTTGTTCTAATTTCCTGCTCGATAACATTTCGTTTATCGTCCATCTCGACACTTTGAATTGCTAGCAATTAAATTCTTCAGATCAAGTTACACAAATGCTGATCCATTTAGAAGAATCTGCAGTCAATTTAATAAATTTTAAATGTTATTAAACTTAAAATTATCGTCCTGTTAAATAATCAATAATTTTGTATTTTTATTTGAATTTACTATATTAATTACATTGTTTAACTGTCTGTAAGGATATTATATCTATAAACAAAATTAATAAATAAATAAATAAAAAAAAATAAATAAAAAAAAAATTATAATTTAAAATTTGACTTTTTGTTCTGGTTGTTAGTCCAGTTGATACGATTGGCCCCATTCCATTAATTGTGGCAATATATGCTTTGAATACAGTGAAACCTCTCGTAAACCGAGATTTTCTGAGTTTTTCCATACCGGACACTCTAATAAACGGACGCGGTTACTAAACTTCAAAAAAATTGTGCTCGAAATAGCTCTCATAAGCGGACAGCAGAAGCGTTGTAACCAAGGCCAATTAACTTTTAAAATTAAATCATGAGCGCGTACGAACGTACGTACAGGGTTACCGTTCACCAGACTAAAGGTAGAAATAATTTGTACGTTCTGTTCTGTTACGAATCAGCTGTTTTGTTTCTGTTCAATTGAAAAAGTGTATGTGTGATTTGTTGTTACTTTTTCGTTCTGTTCTGTTGCGGACTATTCTGTAGAATATATAATACAACGTTAAGTGACAGCCAAGAGTTTGTATGTATTCGTTTTTTGTGGTGTGAAATATTACAAATTTTGTTTTAAAAGTCAGAATATTTTATTTTAATTCAAATTATTAAAGATTTATATATTTTTGTCAAGTAAAAAACATTTTGCAAACATTTACAGAATTCAATCCAATAATTATATCGTCCACATCCAAAAGTTCAGGCAAAGAACAAGTAACTAAGAAATATTTTTTACGGAGAAGAACGGCACAGAACGGCAACGAAAAGTAAAAACTAATGAGGCCTTAAAGTTGCAATTTTACCCTTTTTTTAGCGGTCTGCGACTTTTTGTAAGACTTTCTTTTATCAGTGACAATTATTATTCATTTGGGAACACTTTTATTACTTTTTTGCAAACTTGTCATGTACCCAATGTATTCAAGAAATTGTTCACAATTTTTCGGTAAATATTTCAAAGAACAGTTTTAGCAAAAAAAGCTTTTTAAAGTAAGAAATTGTGGGTTTTGAGGTGCTTATTTTATAAAATTTGTCGTAAAAAATGAACATTCTTTAAAATAAGATTTCTTGTTAAAACGAAAAGAAAGTCTGAAAACAAAAAAGGAAATGAAGCTAAAAATATGTACGTGTTTAGAAGCAGAAGAGACCACGGAGTCTGAGAGGGATAACGTTAACAACGCTGCAGGTCCTTCCAAGAAACGTAATATTTCGCAATACTGTTCGAGAGACTGGGAACTGAAGTATAAATAGGAAACATGTATAGAAGAATATATAATGAAATATGATAAAAATGGATTGTGTAATAAGCTTTTTGTTTTGTTTCAATTGTTTTTTTATTGGTTTATGCTTTTTATTCATAAGAAAAAGTTTTAAAAAATATGTGCGACTTTTATTTTTTCAAACGATTTTTTTGTGCGACTTTATTTCTTTAAAACGACCTTTTGTGCGACTTTTCAAAAAATCCCAACGGTAACCCTGTGAACGTATGAAAGAATTGAGCGTGCGTGAGTAGATTTTAAGCGGTTGATTTTTTTTAATTTTCTCTTTTTTTTATTTTTAATTTTTTTTGCGTTAAGCTGAAAGTCCACACCACGCGTTCTACGCGCTTGCGTTTCATGACTTTTAAGCTTCTGACGCTTTAAAAACTGTAAGTTACACACACACCACGCTTTATACACGTTTTTGCTTATTAAATTTCAAGAAAAGTTTGCAGACTTTTTGTTATCTTTTTTTAAGTTTTATGTTCTTTAAATTGTTTTAATTCGTTTTTCATCAACTGCTTAAGAAAATAGCTTTCAAATAATTAAATTTTCAATCTCAAAAAACTTTTAGACTCGGTACTTGGCAGCACTAGCTGATATTTTGTATACGACGCTTGCGACGCGTAAAAGTAGAATGTTGTTCAACTTTTTTCGCGTCACAAGCGTTGCAAACTTTTGTTTTGTAACTTGCTTTATGAAAATACTCTAATTCAACTTTTTTGAGAGACGTGTAGGAAGCATGACGCGTAGAAAGCGTGGTGTGGACTTTCAGCTTTAGTATTTTGTGAGCGTGAGTTTTCGTGATTATGACTTAACTGATTTTTCAGTCACGTGGAATTTTTTTTATATTTTTTTTCGTTAGTATTTTGTGAGCGTAAGTTTTCGTGATTATGACTGACTTATTTTTGCACTTACGTGAACGTGCATGAGCGTGAGCCAAAATATAAGAAACTGCATGAGCGTGGGTGAAAATTTACTCACGATCCCATCTCTAGTTGATATACAATTTCTAAACTATCCAAAACATTTAACTGCCCGGACTACTGGTTAGTCCCGACTAGCATATGTCCTGATTATAGAGTTTTCACTGTATTCATACAATAAAAATATTTCTAAAAAAAAGAAATCAAACAAATTTTTCATTTTTTTTTAATTTCTGGGACTTCCCTCGTATATTAATTATAAAATTTCTGTTATTTTTTTTAAGCTTTGGGGCAAACTACATACTTTGTGTGACTTTTTTTCTATTTAATAGATTGCTTGCAATTTGTTAAAAGCAATTAAAATACAATTATATACATTCGTTGTTATTGTTCTCTCGAATGTCTATATGAATACTGGATATTGGATGTTTTCATTTTTGTTGAACATTTAAAAACAAAATAAATATTAAATAGCACATGTTTTATTTGAAGTTTAAAGTTTCTGTCTCAGTAGTCGAGAGTCTAAAGTTAAAAATCATTTGGAAGCAGCGCATAAGTAACTATGTATGTTTTTTGTACATTCTTCATTTAGAGGAGAACATTAATAAAAGATAAATTTATACAATATGATAAATTGACTTTTAACAACTTTGGGGGTTAATCTGTCATGTTTCTTTTATTTTTTTAAATACATTATCAACAGCAATTAAACATTTTAAGCATTTAAAATAGTTAAAAGTTTATTGATATATTGTGGACGTATGTATATATGTACATACTTTTGCTAAAATTAAATAAACTAGAGTACACCTTGTGGTCGAAATTCGACCGCCAGTTTAAACGTAAACCTATTTTAGTTGCATTCATCTAAAGGTAAAAAACTACCTAATTATTTTTTTTTCAATGTTTTATTCACGAATCTTATAAGCGTCAGGCGCTGGCAGCCAGTCCTTTTCTCTATAAACATTTTCTGTAAATTAAATTTGCGTTAAATAAATATTAATAATAATAATAATTGATTGCCGAAGTGTAAAGTTTTGTCAAGAAGTGTAGTTTAGTTGCGTCCATAATAGCCAATGAAAAACTCAATTTTGAATTTCTTTTTAGTTACGCCTTTTTGCATTTTAGCTAACGATATATTCCTTATACATTCATATTTTGTTATTTTATTATTTTATTTTCAGTCTTATGACTTTAATTATCGCAAAGAAATCGAGGCGTTACCAATGCAAAATCATACTGAATGTCATTGTGTCAATCGGGGCAGTTTATTGCACGACTCTATGCCACGTGATAAAAGATCTGGTGGAAGCAGCAGCTACATGCATCACTTGCAACATCATCGGAACTTCAGTTTCATCATCAAGAGCAATTGCAAAATATGCTTGATTGTTATGAGATTTTACTTAAACGGACTACAACAATTAAATCTTATAATTGAATAAGGAAACTATTAATAATACTGTCTTGAGGAAAACTTATCACGAAAACCTCTTATAAACTTTGAAAATATTATAATGAAATTTGGTAAAACAATCGCTAGTAAGATTCCTTTTAACAAAAGAATCTCAGCGACTGTTTAGTAAATTTCTTATTGTTTCAAAATTAGACAGTCTGCATTTTTCATTAAATGACAGTGTCAGATCATTGGCAAACGCGTTTAACTTTTGATTTTTAAATCTATTGTGCAGTAAGTCAGTGGAGAATCTAGGGGGAAGATTATGAATTATGTATTTTAAAATTTTGGTTGTGAATAATTTGAAGGTTTTTTGTATGAGTCTTAGCAGTTTAGTGAAACCATGCTGGGCTGACTGCCGTAAGTCAGTATCGGCATAATACACATATTATACAACAATATTTTATTTTTATGGTTGAGCTTAGACCTTCTATTAAGTCCACATTTTATAGCTTTATCACAAATGTAATTCAAATGTTGTTTAAATTTGAGTTTTTTATCTAAAGTGATACCTAGATATTTAATATCATCTTTGATGGGGATCACGTTTCCCCGACAGTACAAAATTGTAGTAGGAATACGTTTTGCTGATTTATTATATGAGAATGTAATGGCCTGCGTTTTATTATCATTAACTTTTATTTTCCACTTATTAAAATATATTTGTCTTGCGGTAAGGCTCTCTTGCATTCTCTTGATTATTGCATTTGAAAGTTTTCCACTGCATATAAAAGCACTCATGTGCACATCAACATCAGACGTATACGATGAGTAGAGAGTAGGTGATAGTACTGACAATTGTGGCAATCCCGCTGGGATTGTTCTTTCTGTTGAGAAGTCCCCGTCAACACACATACAACAAATGTACGGTTCTTTAGAAAACTTTGTATAATCTTTTTGTAAATACAATGGGAAACCTAATGAATTGAGTTTGTATAACATCCCATTGTGCCAGCTTGTATCAAAAGCTTTTTCAATATCGAGAAAAAACAACGCCAGTACTCTTGCGATAACTACCTAATTACTTATTACCATACCCATGGAAAATACAATAAACGAAATAAAATTGCATATAAACAGAAACATTTATAAAAAGATCTTATTACTCATATACATATTTATTTAGGTACTCTTAAGCACTCTCATTGCTTTGCTTATGTTTTTACTTGAACCAATACTTACATAAGTGAATGCGTGTACGTGTGTATTTTTAGCATTTGTAGTGGTGTCAACTTTAGGAGCCTTTAATTCCTTTAATACTGAACCGATTTAAATAATATAGAATCGGGTCACTAAAGCTCAATAATATTTACCATTTAGTAAAAGAATGCAGAAAATCGGTTGGCAAACAAAGGAGGAAAAGGGATCTAAAAATTTGTCTTTGCTGTAGCCGTACCGTAGCGTACCGTACTGTTAGCACGTTAGTCCACTTATAGAACATTTAAAAACGTACGTTTGTTTTCTATTGTTTCTTTTATTGCCAGGAAAAAGGAACAGCTGTTTACAACACAGTGATGGGTATTAAAAATTTTCAATTGGTGACTTGTGCAGAAAAAGTACCTAAGATATATTTAAATGATATCAGAACTTTCATTTGTGTATGTATGTATGTAAGAATTATTTATTATTTCACATTTACATATATTATAAAATTATAATATAAAATATAAACAACAAATTAGTGTTTATATGTGCATACAAAAAAAATTTATTCCATTTAAATTATTTTATATGTACATACGTACATATCACATTTCTATAATATATGTATTTGTTTATTATATACATCTAAACATGTATATCGTCTTATCAAATGGAAAAGGGCCCATCTACATTATAACAAAATTTTCACTAGAGATAAAAAACTTAACAAAAAGCAAACTATTGTGATAACAAATATTGTCTTTTTCAGCATAGTATCATTAATTCCGATTTTATTAATGATACTACCTAGAAAAAATAGTTTTTATGGTCACAATAGTTTGCTTTTTATTAAGCTTTTTGTATCGCCTGAAAAATTAAAAAAATAGATAGGCCGTTTTGCATTTTATATGACGATATGTATGTACATATATATGCAAATATACATTATATTAAGTTGTTTTGTTAAAAGTACACAAATATTATTATCGAAAAGTACCAAAAAATAAGAGCGGAAATACCCCCTTAACTTGTACCAAAGAAACAGCCCATCACTGACTTACAAATTTCACGTAACAACGTTAGCCGTTTCTATTTTATACAGATTGGTACGTTGCAACTACGGTACATTTAAATTCGGTAAGATTTTGTATAGCTTTTCCCATAACATAGACGAACAGCTGATACAGTACGGTACGGGTGCGCTCCGCTAATTCTGCCTTAACTCATAACGAAATCCAAACTATGATCTATTAAAAAAGTATATTATTTGGAGAGGTTGTGGCGTCCTCCGAAAACAACGTTGTCCTGTTCCATCTGTGTAGGTTGGAAATGGCTGATGTTAATTTTTTCCTTGTTCTTTGGACTGTTGCCTCATTTTAATTTGCATTGGACTAAAAAAAAAACACATTACATGTAATAGACTTTTGACCACCATCTCGCGAAATGTTCCACTGTGCGTCGTATCATCAAGTTGAAAGCAATAAATATCCGTGAACATCTTAACACATCGTGCAAATAAAAATAATATAGTGTAATAAAATCTTTCAAAAATCATAGATCTCTGTTAAGTTATTGAAGGTTTTTGTTTTAACAAAAATAAATCCTACAATTTTTTTTATCGATTTAATTGGTGTTTTAATTTTTAACTATTTTACTTTAAACATCTAATTAAAATTTTGTTGTGCCTCTAAGGCCAGAAAATTAATTTAGGTTTTCGTTGTTCGAATGTGTACACATTGAAAGTCGACGTTGAATAATTGATAACCATCATAAAAATCATTTAAATAAATTCGGCATTTGTTGCTAAATGGACGACCATAAAATCCTACACACCAAAATTGGAGTGAATCTCTTAAAAACAAGTTGAATGTGAAAATTAACACAAAATTTATTTATGTTTTTGAAAAAGTATTTAAACAATTTCAAAATAATTTTTCAAATATACATATTATTGTACATATAAATTTTTTGTTTGTTTTTATTTAACATAATATTGTTATGTTTGGAATTTTAAATATTTTAATTATCTACATAAATACACAATATATGTACAGTGAATCACAAAACTCTCGGTAGCCAGCATATTTACATAATTTAAGCAGAATTTTATCTAAAAATTTAATACAACTCCTTTAATTTATTTCTTTATATTCTAAAGAAATAATCAGAACTTTCTAATTAACACTGACGCCCGATTTCACCATCTTCGGTAAAATATTTGTTAAAAAAAATTAACTAACTGCTGGTTTGGCTAACTGGTATTATTTAAACAACGGTTACCGATTTTCGTTTCACCATCCTTCAGTTAGTTAACAAAAGAATTTAATGAAAATGTGGCAATACCATCAGTTTGTTTACATAAGAAACAATAGAAAATAGCGGTATTTGTATATTTAAAAAGCGAAACTTTGTGCCAATAGAAAAATGCATGCACGTAATGATTAAAACATTCCTATGCATGAATATGTATGTACATGTACATTATTTCTATGAATATTAAATAATGTAATGTAAATGCTGATTCATATTTCTATCCATTTTATTTGTTTTACTTTCCGATTAAAGGGCTAACCGGCAAATTGGCTTCGGTTAAATTTAACATGAACTTTTTTGTTAAATTGTGTCGGTTAAGAGTTAATCATACATTGTGTAATACAATTTATCCAAACTTTCGGTTAAAGTTATGGTTATTTTTTAATCGAAGATGGTGAAAACGGGTGTAAATGGTTGCCACAAAATGTATTGCAGCTTTTACTAATTTCTGCATCTCTGCAAAATAAACATTTGTTGTTGGCACACTAATGAACCGTTATTGCACGTAGAAAGGTTAGTTGTTAACGCAAACATTTCTAGAAGGGAATTGTCAACGAAAAACTGTTGACAATTATTGCCGCAATTATTGCCAAGTACGAAAAAGATGCGTCCACACTGGAGATAACATAATTTTGACATATATGTTAATCAATAATTTATTGCCAGTCTAGACGGGAGGTAAGTCGAGCATGACTTTTGATACTGAATTTTTAAGTTATGTATATCATATTTCTGATATCGTTTTTTTTCATATTTTAGGTAGACTTTTTTTTCTTTTTCATTATAAATAACAACGTATAATATTCGGGGTTGTCACAGAATTCAATGTTGTCGGAATTTGAAAATACGAGAAAAAATACTTTTGTGTGATGAATTTCAATGTTATTGGTTTTATGTTAAAAACAGATACATAGTAATTCTAGATTGAACACAACACCCATAACATTGAAATTCATCACACAAATTATTTTTTTGTCGCCTTTTCAAATCCAATTCCGATAACATTCGATTCTGTGGCAACCCTGATTGCCATTTTATTTTTGTGATTGTTTTGTGATTTACTGTATATATATGTATATATTTATATATTGAGCAACTGTTGTATAATTTACAACTACGATGCCTATCTGTATTTCATTTGTTAATCTTGTTTGAAGCGATTGTCAAAAGAGCGGTGCAGGCAGCTGCACATCGTTAGCTGAAATGCAACACTACGTAACTAAGAAACAATTTTAAATCGAGTTTTTTTCAATTAATTATTGTTTATTATAGGTATCATATTTATAATGAAGATGAATGTATTCACATAAAATTAATTAACTGGAGTCAGGGTTATTTTCCACGGTAATCTCTTTTTTTGAAGTTGGTTAACAATTAAATTGATTTGTGTTGCTTACGATATAAACACATACATACATACTTATTTATTTATTTCATAACTGTCAATATTTTAACTTCATCTTTGAGTGAGTAATCATGCGAAAATAAAAATCTGATAGGCTCCATGAGAGTTCTCTCGGGGGAAGTTTCTAATCAAATTGTTGATGGCGTAATATGCTATTGGATCACACAGGTAACTTTTCTATTCTTTGGACGAAATAATCTCAAATCAAGAAAGTGAGGGAGAATAATGCTCTGGCTTTAGCAACCACAATTAGCATTTGCATCAGAAAACTATCTGCGAATGTAAGTAACGATCACAAATTTGACGCATAATGTGAGTTGATGCCATATTGCAAAACGTAAAAATCCAACCCTCGTATTAAAACTTTAAAACCTTTTACTTAGAACGTGCTTCTTTAAAACCTTGTCTCAGAGCAGAAAAAAGATCCTACCATTTTTATTGATAAATGATTTTGGTGATTCACGTATCTTCATTTCACATCTTTGTGTTGGTTTTTTTCTTCTTTTTTTTTGGGAATGTTGTCAGGGAAATACATACAATAACCATCATTTATTACCCAAATATGGTTTTAATTATGAATCATTGTTTTATGCGGAAAAATTTTAATTTACCGCAAGTTGTTGATAGTCAAACTGACCGAGTAAATGTGTGACGGCCTTTAGTTAAACAAATAAACCAATTGGAGCTGTGCGATCATGACAGTTAAACTGACTGTCTTTGAATGTCTCTTACAGTGTCGGAAATAACATTAATCTCTAGTATCCGCCATCATAAGCGGTAAAATGAAACAAAAAAAAGCTGATGAGATGGTCTGCTAGTCTGATGAATAGATGTTCCAATATTGCTTTCTTTGAAGTTATTAAAAAAAATTTCTTATATTAAAAAGAAGTGAGTAAAGTCAGATTTGAAATTAAGCTTAAATATTCTTAAATTTGTATTTTTTAAGAGTAAATTTTAATTCAATAATCTTATATGCTAAATAAGGTGCAATGTTCTTTGATTTTACTTTAACGGGCTACAACAATTAATGATAATAAATGAATAAGAAAATTAATAATGACACTGTCTTGAGAAAAATTTGTCACAAAACCTCTTACGAAATGTTATAAGGAAATTTGGTTGCAAGATTCTTTTTAAAAATTTGAAGAATTTTAGCTTGTATGGCATCACCCTATAGTTTGTATGGCTGTTGTTGTTTTTACATTTATGTCTTACACACCTCTTACAACTACAATTAGAGTTGAAAAAAAGTCAGCCGAGGTGGGAATGGTAAAGTAAGAAAGTAAACTCACACTTGATTGATTATTGACTTTTTGTTACAGCTTTTTTGTTTTTAATAAAACAATAACTATTTTACTCAATATGTAAAATATTAAGTTTGAGAAAAATTATAAATTAAAAAAACTGGGTTCTCAGTGACTATTTAGTATGCATATTTCTTATTGTTTCAATATTAGATAATCTTCATTTTTCATTGTTAGATTATTGGCAGTCGCGTTTACTTTTTGTATTTAAGTATGTAAATCTATTGTGCAGAAAGTCCATGGGGAATCTAGGGGCAAGATTAAGAATTATTTTAAAATTTTTGTTGTGAAAAATTTGAAGGTTTTTTGTGGGTGGGGTTTAGCATTTTTGTGAAACCAGACTGGAGAGGATCGCTCGAATACACATTTTATACAACATCTTATTTTTAAGCTTGGACCTCCTATAAAGTATGGGGTAAAGAGCACGTCTGCACTTTAGGGCTTTATCACAGATGTAATGGACATGTTGTTTAAATTTAAGTTATTTTTTGATCTAAAATGATATTTAAAAATTTAATATTATCTTTGATGGGGATCACGTTTCCCCGGCAGGACAACATTTTTGTAGGATTACGTTTTGTTGATTTGAGTTAGTCACTGCTCATTAACTTTTGCCACTTTTATGTATTTGTAAAAACTTTTTTGATAATGTTTAATTTTAACAAGTTTTAAAGAAATTCGTACGTATGATTTTTTTCATATCAATTTAGTTTGTTTTCAACTTTTTTATAGAAACCAATTAATTTGAAAATATAAGAATAAAAAAGTAAACTGATAATGAAATGCCTTTATATTTGAAAGCATTTGACAGTGAAAAAAATAAAAAATAAAAGTTCAACACATGACATGTTTGTTATTAAGAAGGAAGATATCGTCCCTATTATTTTTTCCAACACTGTAGGTAAAGCAATTAATAAACCAATCTGGTCTATAGAATATAGTTGATCAATTTGCTTTTATGCTAATTTATGACATTGTAAATACTGTTTAGTGTTTATCTAATTAATCATTTAATTAAAAAAACGGGTTTTTGTTGCCAAATTTGTTTTAGAAGTTTTTTTCTAAACCATTTTGGCACTTCATTTAATTAATTAATTATTTAAATTTTAGCACGAACTTGACCGATATTTGAGTGATTGATGGATAATAAAATTCCGGAAGATTGTTTTAAAGATTTGTTGATATGTAAATCCAAAACATTACGAAAACAAAAATGCTACAAAATTATATTTCCTGTTCATTGTTGAGAATAGAAATATATACAGTGTTGTGCAAAACATAATCAACAAATTGTATAGCTCTAAAAACAGGGATTTATTTCGTTCGAAACGTAATTTAGTTCAAGAGAAAACTTTTGAAATAAATTATTGTTTACATATTTGGTAAGATTTTAATTGTTTCATCAAAAACACATTGAACTTGATTATTGAGGGGAGTTTCAATAATTCATTAATATTCAATAATTAAATAAAATTAATTAGACATTTGGCATTATTGTCCTCGTTTTTATTATGGACTTTGTTTATCTCAGATTGATTTTCCGTTTACGTTGCAGTCGTGTTATGTTTCAACATGTAGATATGCTACAGAGTAAATTTAAAAACAACAACAACAATACATTCAATATAGAGTGTTGCCAGGCAAGTGTATTTTGACCGGGTCCTGTCAACTGAATAATTAAAAAGCATAAATTTATTTGCGAAATTTTAACGAAAATTTGCAGAAGTAAAATAATTAGATTCAGAATCAATTAATATTACTTCCAATCGCTTATGCTGCGAAAGTTTAAACAATTTATTTATGAATTCAATTCAAATTGTGCTCCAATTCTATAAATTTTTAAAAATATCACAATTATTGTTACAATTCAACAAACAAAGTGCAACAACATGACGCAATAAATTTAAATTGTACAATTTGTGCTAAGCATGCAATTATTTTTATATTTACAATAATTTAAAAATTGTATCTTATGCTGCTGTTTAAAACAATTGCTGCTGTCTATAGTGAGTTTAAGAAGAAAAAAAACTCACATAAAACCACAAAACTGGTCTTTAAGCCACCACCAAGTGGAATCTATGATTTTATTAAAACAAATTCAAAAAGTCATTGTTAACACATATAAAAGTGGCCAGTTATTCGGTTAAATCGCAAGTTAAAATTAGCGCTATAATTGTCCAAACTACTTAAGAAATTCAACTTATCAGACACCTTTAAAAAAATTAGTTTAAAATACATGAACGAACAAGTGAATGAATGGGGTGTCTCCTTATAAAGACCTTGGATATAATTTGTAAAGGTATTCTTTTTATTTTCTTTCTAATATATTTCTTTAACTCAATAACTTAGAATGGTCACTCTTAAGAAAAAACAATAGTTATTAAAAACTAAATTTATCGTTTTTGATATGCAACCAGCCAGCAACCATTTTCTTTATTTTGTGTGGAGCCAACATTTTTAAGATTAATGAGGGGATAATAGACAGACTTCCTTTATTACCTGCTCTAAAGCTTTGTTAATATTTTTGATAAAAGAGTCTTTTTACTTTATTAAAGATTGCAATTTGCGCAAAACTATGACGAATCAAATTAAAGATGTTTAAGTTAGATTAAACATCCATGTATTTCTTTATTTATCGATCAAGAAACTATTATAAGTTTTGTAACAAATGAATGAATCACTTATTACTGGAAATTAATAAAAAGCAAAACATTTTATTTGAAAATTATTAAAATTTGTTTTAAAAACGAATAACGTAGTTCATGTACATATCAATAAGGGGATGTTCACAAACTACTTAAAAGTTTTTTTTGCCGTATTTTGCTTAATTGGCTCACCTTACGCTTCAGGCACACCATCAAATTATCTTTTAATTTTCATCCAAAATTTTTACACATACTGCTTACTAAAATCCATAAAAATTTAAACTGTGACGCAACTTTAAATCAAATTTTTAAGCAAGATGCCATCAATTTAAAATTTTGATGAAAACCTGCAATCAGCTCTTTTCTTGACTGTAATTTGAAACACTGTGTGGAATGAAAATTTATAAGCAAATTCTCGTCAAATTATAAAATTGTAAGTGTATTGGTAAAAAAAGTGAGAGAATTTAAAGTTTGAAAGAAAATTTGATCGTGTGACTACCAAGTTAGTGAAGCATTTTAACCAATCGAAAGTAAATTAATAACTCTGTGATAAAGGGTGAGGTCCAAAACGTCATTTGCAATGCAACTGAACAAAGTCATGCATTCCTTGACACTGGGTCTTCACGTAGCAATTTCATTGCTGAGAACAAGCAAAAACGTCAGCAGGGTTTTGATAGTTCGATTGCTGAACGCAACCATGCAGACATTGACAGTGTGACATTGTCCCTAAATGTATAATAAAGTTATCGCTACGCAAACTAAAGCAAATTGAGTATCACTAATTTTGTTACTGTTTTTTTTACAAAGTACAACGCAGTTGGTTACTTTGTTTCGAAGCAGTAGCAAAACCGCATCACTGTAATGTGTTGTGACGTTTTGGAACTTAGCCAAGCTTTCAAACCACTGTGCAGCCCAAAAGCTTTACGTAAATTGTTAACAGTCCCTAATAGTAAAAAAAAACTCAAGGGATTCAAGTTGGCGGCAGCGAGTATAGGCCGAGGCACATAGAATCCGTTGTACGTTATACGTTGCTTTTTTCAACTGACAACGAAGTTTGTTTTTATTAATCTTTTTGTTTTGTGTTGTGACAAAATTAAATTAAATAAAAATTAAAATTCAAAAAAGAAAAACAGAATTCCATTGAAAATGTGTACTTTAATCAAATGAAGCTGATTTAATGTCCGTCAACAAAGTACTGATTGTGCCAATACTTTAACGTCAGTTGAAAACAGCAACGTATAACGTACGACGGATTCTATGTGCCTCGGCCTTATGTCAGAAAATTACGTAGCGACGGCTAGCAGCCGACTTTGAGCCGTTCGACTTGGTTCGCTGACATACCGGTTGTCAGTATTTATTTGTTTAATTTGTTAAAAATTTTATTGCACTTAAAATTTGTTAATATTTTTTTTAACAAAATGTCTCCATGTGAGTTTTTTGTTTTCGCTTCGTAATGTGTCTTATGACAAATTTGCAGCACTTCATTTATGCACTTCATGTTAATAAACATTTAAATTTTTTTTTTACAATTTTTATTTATTTTTTCGTTTTTTTTCCATAAAAATCATAATTTTTTTACTTTCAGTTGACAGAAGAAATAGTGAATTCAAATATTTGCTGATGGAATACACAACAGATACAAGTTATTGACATTTTAATTGACTTTCGTTTAATAGTTTTTTCTTTTCTTTTCAAGAAAGTTTTAGTGGGTTTTTTACGCACATGAAGGTTGTTAAGAGAAATGTTTCCAATTTCCATGCTTTTGTTTGTTTAATCTAGCAAGTTTGTATGTACTTGGAAATACACCTATACCCCGTTTCACACGGTATTTATATACGTTCCTATATACGTTCAACATTTTTCGCAACTTTGAACAGAGTACTAAGCTTAATAAGGAAATAAGAACAATAACAATGGAATGTTGCCGACAACATGTTCGTCTGTGTGAACGCAAATGAAAAAACAAAAGAGAATTCCAGATGTTTTCCATCCAAATGTTCGCTTGTCTAAACTTGGACTTAGGGGAAATAGCAAAAACAAAATGACTGTTGTTTTTGTAGAAACAAGCGTATTTGAATAACTATACTTTGGTAGCACCTTCTTACTCCCGGTACAGTACATTAAGGTACTGGAAATCATCAAGAAAACATTACGCGGGCTTATGCAACCAAGACCGCAACGCCGTCCTGTCTGTACTGAACAAGCAAAACAGGTTATCTGAACACGTCGTTAAAATGTTTACCTCATATGCAATTAACTTTGGCTTTCTTAAATACAATTTAAATCGAGAATAGCTTAACTATAAAAATCCTTAACTTTATTCCATGCATTCTTCGATTCTTCTTATTTCTAAAGCAAAACGTCAAAAGCCGTCATGCAAAGCAAGTCCCAAACAAATAAATATTCTGAAAAGTTACATTAAAATTTACTTCCGTTCCACTTAAAGCGTTACGCGTTAAACAAACTGCTACAACATTGCCATATTAATTTCGGACAATTTATGAGTTTGGCAACATTTCAAATTATTTGGATATTCAACTCTTCTACATACGAGTACATTCAACAAACGAACAAACAAACAAACAATTATCAAACAAAAAGCAATAGAAAATTACCAAATTAATTTATATTTAATTTAGCTTACACATAAAATAAATCAAAATAAGCGATCTTTTAAACATTATTACCGAATAAAGAAAATAAGAAGAAAAAAAAACAAGCCACAACAACCATATTTTTACAGCAATTATATTTCAAAGCAGTAATTTGTAAACCCGCCATTCAATGGAAAGAAGATATATAAAAAACAATAGTTTTTTAATCTTATTAAAAAAAAGAGTTTAAGGAAATTATTGTTTATAGATGCGTAAAATTAAACTTGTGTTATTTAGAGTTAATTTATGTAATAAGAAAAAAAAACATTCTAACTCAATCAATTTTTGTCATACGAACATTAAATTTAACATTAAACAAAAATTTTGAAAATCTTGCGAAAATCGGTTTTTAGTACAACTTAAAATATTGCAACACATGTGTTTACAAATAGAAACATTGAAGTCAACATACTTTAAAAGAAGAGACTGGTTTTTTTTTAAACTGAAATCTGTTTAGAATTAATTAAAAGTTTAAGAGTTTTATGAGAAGTAAAGAAAAAAGATATGCAAATGATGACAGAATACAGAAGAATTAATGATAAAACAACTTGTTTTTCAGGGATTATAAGTTATAATTGAAATCAAGAAGAAAAAAATTCGCAATGTCAGTAGCTTGGACGAATAATATTGCGTAATTAGAAGTTATTAAATTTTAAAAGAACTCTTCACCTTGGTTATATAAGGTGACCACCATACGACCGGCCTCTTTTTTAGAAGACAAGCATCTATTTTAACTCGCTGTCATTTATAAAATTTGTGTTCTCTTTCTGTCATCTTTTTCAGTATCAGTCATCTTTAATATTAAAAGAATTATCAATTTGTTTTTATTGAGCTTTCGCTTTTGAAAATATATGGCAACTCTTTTACGAAAAGATGAAACAAGGTCGACGCACTTTAATTTGCTTTCTTTAACTAACTATCAATCAACCTTCATATCCATATCTAAAATATTTTGTTTATTTTGGTTTTATATGGAGTTTGACAGTTCGGAAATGCAAGATAAATGAACAGCTGCCTTATGGGGTTACCTGGGGCTTGAGTGTACACTGGTAAGCTTAATGTGTACAGGGTTTTGATATTTCAAACATTTCAATTTTGTACTATTTTTGTTAATGTCATCTCTTTATTCTTCTCGGAAATCTGGTCAGCTATGTAAATATAACAGCCCCTCAGAAATCATGTAAAAACGCACTTTTGTATGGCGTATGTAGACTTTTCAGTGCCACTGTATAATTAATACAATAATATTACAAAGCGATATTTGCCTGTTTGGATATTGGAGGCAATTTCCAAAACTACTCGTCCGATAACAAAAATTCTTTCACCACTATGTTTGGTAGAATGAACCCTCCGGGAACACATGCCTATTTTTATATTTTGAAAAGTTTTAATTAATGAAAATGCATAAATGAATTACATAACAACAAAATTTGAAGGCATCTCAACCTTCTAAGATTAATCGTCATTAAAATGTGCTCTTGCAATAACCCAAAACTTGATAGTTTTGTAATCGAAAATATTTATGAAAACCTTTTTAGTATTGTATTTAAAGTTAATAATTTATTAAATGGCAGGCTTGCTGACTTGATTTATTTTTTACGAAGGGACTTTCGACACTTTCAAAATAAACGCCTCAAGTTTTAAACAGTTAAAAAAAAACAATAGAAATTTGCTGCTTAACAAAAAGTTGATATCTACAAAACAATAAAGTGAATTCTGCGGTTTAGGTTTTTAATACCTTCTTACAACTTACACAGTTTTTTTTTTTTAAACTTTCATTAATCACAAAACAAGAAATCATTAATAGCTTGTCATTCGACTAGAGATTTAATTATGTAGTATGTTGTCATCTGTTTAAACTATTTTGCAGCAGCAGCTGCAGCAGCATTTATTTTTTATGAGAAATACATAAAATACAACAGATATTCATAGTTAATTTAGTTAATTTAAATATGAAAAATAGCAACTTTCACTTAATTAATTTACGCTATTGATATTCCACAAAAAAGTAGATATGTGACTTTATTTGTAAGAAACAATGTCTGTGCCAACCCGATTTTTCTAAACTAAATGTGAAAAAAATTATATAAAACATACTTTGCAATTCCTTAGATGAGATCATTGCTTGGATTATAGAAACAAGCACTCAATGTCTGCTGGGTTATATGGGAGAATATATGAGTGTTGCCAGAAGTGGGGGGAAATACTGACTATTCCGATATGTGGGTATTTTTTCAATTTTTTTTTTATTTTTACGAAATTCGAATGCAGAATCAAGCTTAACGAACAATAAAAATACAGCCATTGTGTTTTTACCAATTACCTTCATTAAACTATTTAAAAAGCAACGCTGAAATTAGAAATAACGGAAATAGTACTTTGGGAAAGTTCTGAAAGCAGTTACAAGATGTTGGCAAACTATTCGATAATTCTTTAGGACGTGATTCACTATCCCACATAATCGTACGATCTGCCAAATATGGCATGTGTGCCATAAAAGTATGGTAGTGTGGACTAAAGATGCTACTGTGTGACAGATTTTTTTGGCAAGTCGTGCGATTTGTTAAATCTTATGAAAATTTTCATAAAATTATAGTTTTTGTGCGACCAGAGTAGTATTTATTGTTAAACAGCATCAATGATGATAGAATTTGCACTTTTTCTTCATTCGTTAACATATATACATATGTACAAAAAAAAGAGATGTTTGTGCATCATTATTATTGAATAGTGTGGCACCTAAAACTCCATTTCGAAGCGATTTTTTAAAGTCGGTCAGACTTACATATGTGAAATTTTCCTGTGAATGAATCGTGCGATCGTGTAGGATAGTCAATCAGGGCCTTTAATGACATTTTTGCGGTTTCTAATTTAATAACGTAAGTTAACATTACTATTTATGACACAGCGTTGACGCTCTTATTTAACTAAATCGATTCAGAATAAAAGCTAGGCGCTGGGAAACGCTACGCCTTGACGTTAATTATAAGTTTTTTTAATACAAACAGAAAACACTTAAATTTATATCGTGCCAGTTTTAAAGTATGTATTCAAATTACTGGAATAGTAAAATCTGAAACAGTATCGGAAATTTGTTATATACTATTGTAAAAGATCTGACATTGTCGGTTTCCAGTGTAAACTTGCTAACTAATATCAAGAAAATTTAACAAAACAGAAGTTATCCAATATAATAATATTCTATAGAAGTATAACATCTAATACATATTTATAAAAGGTGATCTAATAGTAATTATAGTTTTTCCAATTATTAATTATTTATTTAATTAATTATTATAATTTCAGAAGCTGTCAAATAAAGCTACCATTTCCATCCAGCTGTCAAAATATTTGACAAAGTTTGTCAATTTATCATGCATCGTTTCATGGCCGCCGAACTTGTGGAAATTATTAAAAAACCTTATCGAAATTCCGCCTCAGTTTCAAATACGCAACGTGCATTTAGTGCTCATGCAATTCGTCGCACCGGTAAAAAGTTAAAGCATTTTACCCTCTCCCGGATCTTAAGACAACAAAAGCACAGTAGCTGTAGTATTGAAAGCCTGGAAATGTCGATTCGGCGGTGATCAGCTCAAGTAGAGTCGCCAGAGTCAAAGCGGTTTGTTTTTCGGTTGGATTTGGACTGACGCAAGAGGTGAAGCTGGAAATGTTGGACGGAGATGCGAACTTTAGGACAAAAAATCATTTCGAAAGAGGCCCATTTTTAGCGCAGCGTCTATGTCAACAAACAAAATTACCGTTATTGAATTGAAGGCAATAAACAACTGTTCTACTGACAATGGTACTCCCTATAGAGCGATGTTAACCGATTGTTACGCTAATAAGCAAAGAATTTTGAACGAGCTCGAAACTAACATTTGCAACGCTATTGGCGGATTAATGTCGCAAATATTGAACCGGGTCATACAAAATTGGACGGGGTCACTTGAAGGACTTAAGCTTAAGCGACCATTTAAATGGTGCGCTATTCCACACATGTGATAAATCCATAATGAGTTCGATATCTCACACCGTTGTTGTTTTATTTAAATTTATTTTTCTATCGTTCTTATCTGGTCACTCTACAGTACTCATGCTATAACATAAATAAAACAATTCATATGAAATTTAATTCTAGTTAGACTACTCGAAGTTGAAGGGGACATTTGCGGATCTGAGACGGAAGAGGAACGGACGCAAGGATATTAGTAGACGATATTAATTAACATGATGTACATGTATGTATGTACATACATTTACATATGTAAGTACATATGTATAATAAAAATAGTAACAAAATGCTCAAATATCTACTGGTAAATAAAAAGTTTTAGGCATGCAGATATTATTTGAACCAAAAAGTAATTTGTAACTTTTTCTAACTAACTTTGTAACTCAATTATTAACAATAGGTATGTAAATACATATTTTAAATATTAAATTTGAAATATTACTTACTTGCAGCCTGCATTATTAGCATGCCAATCACAATGAAATTCATATTGCTTTATAGTTTGTTGTTAAATTTTTGAGTGTTTTAATTATTTTTTGCTTTTTGCCTTTCTTTGATTTTCAATTTTATTCGGATCCACTTTTTAAGCTAAAGAAGTACGTGAGGCAAATTGTTAAAAAAAAACATCAATTACATGAATCACATCAAAAGCTGTTAAATGAAAGCGAACTTTATTTTCTGCTAGAGAAAAAAAACAACAACAAATATGAAATAATGAAAGATGCAGCAGATCTTAATATTATTTCATATTTCTAGTTTACTAAACAGGCATAATATTAATTTATAAGAAAAAAAACTCACGATTGCATTTTTGTTTATTTTACAAAACCGTCAATATGTAAATTTATAACAACAACAATCAGGTGGAATTAATGTTTAATGTTCAATTCAACAACAACAAACAGTAACAAAATAAAAAGTCCAACCAGAACCGGTGTAAAAAAAAAGAAACGAAAAGCAAATATCACTCTCTCTTTACCATTTTGTTTGATTTTTTATTTTCTTTTTTTTAGTACTACTTATTCGTAGTATTGGGTTTGTTGTTGCCGTTTTTTCCGTTAAAGTAAAAGTGATAACAACAACAAAGACAAATTCCATTTTACGGTATATTTTCGTTTAGTTTGTTTTTGTTTGTAATACGACCGCAAGGATGCCAGACAATAGTCGTGGTAGTCGTTACATTTATTTTTTACTATTTTTGTACAATTATACAAATTTATTTATATTATTTAAAAAAAATATTTAATTGATCAAAAATAAGTTTTTACTAAATTCATTTGAGGTTTAATAGCAAATATAGTGTTTAAGTATGGCGACTCTAATAGCTCGTTTTATATCTCCGGTTAATATAGTGAGCCTACCCCAGCTGTTTTCAATTCGCTGATTGGAAAAATTCGGAAATGCGATAAATTTGTAGAAACGGTCTGCAACAATAAAAACTTAGTAGCGTTTTCACCAATCATAATACCAATTTTGATATGGATATTTTAAAATCACCATACGAACCGTTTTGGTAGTGTAGTTAGTAGTTTCGTTATTTTTTAGAGACTCAAATCTTTAAATTGAAATTTTTAACACATTACGAAAATAGTTTTAGTAATTCTGTTATTTTTTTAGAATCTTAAATCTTGTAATTGAAATTTTTAAGGCATTACGAAAATAGTTTTGAGTACAGTGCCGGTCATGACTTAATCGGGGTATCTAATTTTCATGAAGTAAAGCGGGATGTGTTTTGAAAATATGTGTGTTACCGCATGTTGGCTTCCATGTTTATCGGCGTAGGCATGTAACTTTACATCTCTCAAAAAATATAATTGGCTCAAATCGCACGAACGAATTGACCAATTAACAGCCACACACCATATATTTACAAATATATATTCGTTTTATTTTAAAAAAATAGAAAAAATCAATTATTGATTTTTACTTTACCCATAACAACAATCTTTAAAATGGAAACGGCAACATAATTTTATGGTAGTAAATAAAAAATAAACACAAAGTGATTAAGATTTAAGCATGGCTTATCTGCAGAATCGACAAAATCGTATGGCGACTAAAAGAGAGAGTGGTTTATATTGTTGTATCATGGGGAAATACAAAATGTTAAATACACAATTTTTGTTATTAGACAAAAAAAATCGTTAAACGGCGAATAAATCTATAAATCTGGCAGCCTTAGTGCGAACGCATACACTCTGAATAAGACGTTAGTTTGCTAACTAACGGCAATAGTCAGTCATTGTGCTAATAATGACTTAAACATGCGTTGCAAGTGAGTTTTTTTCATTATGTACTTAAAATAAATTTTTATTAAAGGGTTGTTGTTGTTATTAAGTTTTTAGTTGAGGTAAAAAGTTATTCAAATTTCATGATTGATTTAAAAATATTTGTCATTATTTCTTAACCAAATAAATTCAATTATGCATTTTGGTTATCACTTTTTCTTTTAATTAGCATCATCATATTGTATTTTGACGCTTGTGCTCTTCTAAATACATAATTTCAACAATTTAATTTCTTGTGGCAACTTTTTCTTTTCTTATTTTTATTTATATGTATGTATATATTTTTTTAAATTTATGTTTAACAATCCATTTCTCATATTAATTTAAATAATACATACTTAGGTACATATGTACATATGTATGCATATATTGCAATATATACATATGTTCGTTATAAATATGTTATAATTTTTTATGGTTTGTAAATCAATTTCGAAGGTTACTCCAAATACAGTTTAATTTTGTTTTTCAGCTTATTTTTCTTGTATTCTATTTATTTGGCTTTTTTGTTTTAAAATCATTTTTCAGCTAATCGCTTATGTTTTGCAAATCACATACTGCATATTTTTATTTTACCCTCTCTCACTTCTTCAACGTGTTTTTAAGCCGAATTTACGTACAAATTAAAGCAAATAAAAAATCGTTTTAACCGCTTTTGTTTAATAAAATAAAACAAGTGGATTCGTTAACGTTTGCTTTAAAACTAAAAACTTTTTTGATAAGCTCAATAGTCATAACACCAACTAACCACCAGTCATCCATCCAACACACAAATTGCGTGTGTTTTTGCGCTTGCGCCACCATCTAATATTGAGATACACACACATATACAGACATACGAGTGCATACATACATACATATGTGTCTTTATGTATATTTTTTAATTTACTCATATTTCTAAAATGGTTCTCCGATTTCGATTCTGTAAATCGTTTTAAAGTAAGTCCAACATTTGGAAAAGTGCTGTATTCGATTTTTAGGTTTCGGTGCTCGTATGCTTAATTATTATTTAACATAAAAGTTCTCGTTTTCAAGGCGCCCTCATTTAATGCAGTTAGTCAAAGCTCTTGGCTTAAACACAGTCCATATTTAAATTTTACTAAGGTGTATGAGAAAAATGAGAAAAAACAAGAGACATGTGCTTTGTCTTTAGAAAACAAAAAGATTTTTTAAGCTTAATTGTTTGGCTTTAATGTTCGTTTAACTTCTGGAAAAAGTATTTACGTATGTATGTACATAGTTGCACTTGAATTTTGCCTTAAGACACAATTTTATACTTAACAGATTTTGTTATTAACTAACAACTAAACAAGACAAAGGATTAAAACGTTAAACAGTGTCAGACAAATAAATAAATGCAATTAGATATATGTACATATGCATCTGTTTATGTATTTCTAACTGACCTTAATGGCGGCTACACACTTTGTAACGTTTGTATGCAACACGTTTATCATTCATGTTTCATATTCTGATACATACTCTACAACCAACAATCAAACCATAGACGCAACATTATTTCTGCATTTTGAATTCGCATTGGAGATCGCGAAAGAAACATAGAAACAAACACACATATGTACATCAAAATATTTTGATGTTTATAAAACCTCGAATGCAACACGATATGATAACATACACATGACTACACACTATGCAACTAACAATGAAACATGCCTGGTTGCATAAACATGTTGCAAAGTGGGTACTCAGCACAACAAACAATGTATAAAAATTTCGGTACATTTACGGTTTATAAATAGCATTCCACATACGCACCGCATACCCTTATAAGCTTATTAGAAGGAGTGTTGCCAAAACGGCGGTTTTTGCCTGACTCTTGATGTGGAGGTATTTTATTATTAACGGCGTATGTTTAAAAGGAATTATAAATTTTCACAAAAACTACATATGTATTAGGGTGATCAACTCGGTTTTTCAACCGGTTTTTCTACAATACGGTTGTCGGTTTTTTCAAAATGTTGAATTTTCGCATGTGAAATATTCCGTTTTTTTTTTTAAATTATAAAACTGGCTCAGTCGAATACTTTTCAATTTGTATATTTTTCAAATAAAATTATTTTTTACTATATTAAAACCGAGACCAACGTTTTCTGTTGATTATCCAAGTATTTCTTTTTTCTATGTAAAAGTTTTAGGTGTTTTTTGATTATGGCGAAATAATCTTATGAGGTGGTAGAAAAATTGAAATTGTTACATGCAATGGATATCAAATTGCATATTTGAAAATCGTTAATTAGTTTTGTTGTCATTTTGCTTCATATTTTATATAGAGTTAGGCATCCATTCCAGACCAAAAATAAATAAATGAACGTCGGCTAAAAGGTTTGAATACTTTTGTACTATATCTCAGAACTGGGAAATTCACCAAAAGCGAGTAACGATGTAACTACACTTTCGTTTAACTTAAAGGAGAAGCTAAACAGGTTATAAAATCAATAATAATAGAGTATTCCTTGCAATTCTTTGATTTTTTTTATAATATAGAGACTTATTTACTTTTGAACAAGACAACTCAACACTTTTTTTTACAAGAGTGTAAAAATATATGTACTTGTATTTACTCCCGTTTGAATTTCTGTAACAAAGGGTCTGTTTTTGATCGTAGGAGTCTAAAATTACATGTTCACGCAATCAATCAAAAACTCTATGATATGAACGATATGAAGGCAATTTTTATGTTTAATCTTTAATTGTATATTTTTTTATACTATTTAATGAAATGTTAATATTTTTTAATAAAGCAAATAAAAATCAAAACTTTTGTTAAGGAAAAAAACCCGGTTGACCGGTTTTTCCTGAATTTTAAAAACCGTAACCGGGTTTTTCAAAATTTGAAATATTCGAGCTATTCGAAAACCGGTTTCTGGAAAATTTCGAATAATCGATCACCCTAATATGTATGTATTGATTTTTCTAATAAAAACAACTGGTTGAGTATACAAAGTTCTTACGCCAAAGGTTTTTGGCAACACTGATTGGGAGATGTAAAATATGAACATAATATTCAGTAGGCGAAAATACAATGGAAATATTTACAGAATATTCATTTATTTGTTCGTCGTGGTCGAAAATCCAAAATAATTTAAAATTCAAATTCAAAATAATATTTGCAAAACTTTTAATATTTTATAAATTCATACTTTTATTTACATATCAGCTAAAATGCAAACCACGTAATTAACAATACAATTTTAATCGCGTTTTCATTAATTAGGGGTTTAATTTATTAACAAAAAACCAGCGGAACCCATAGGTATATTGGTGGACCAACAATTAAAAATTCATATAATATATTAAGGCAACAACCAGTAACATCTAATATTATTTAACATAAAATAAATAGTGGAATTTAGGAGGGGTACACATTTAGTATCCCTATAAATTCTTATGAAAATAGTTTGAAAATCGGTTACAAATCAATAATGGATTTACAATATTTTTTCAGTGTACCCTTAAACGTCAACTGAGTTATGCAAACTCATACTATTTTACGCAACTGTGACTGATAAACAACACCTGAGTTTTGTTTTCATTTGTAAATAGTCTTTTCGTATTTTTCAATTTGTTAACAGATTTTAAATTATAAATTCTACCAATTAAATGGCCTCATTTATATATGGAAACTTCATCTCGGGTGTTCTAGAAGGCAAATAATGTGGCCAGCGGCGTTGACACGCCTGCTCAAGAGAAGACTCATTTATATTGTAATTGCAATCATAATGTTGATATATACGATGACAAAAACATTTCGAAAGGTAAATTTGCCTTTTTTAGTCGTTTGAAATGAAATGATTAGTCCCAAATGTATATTTAATAGCATCATTATCGTCATCTACTCGAGTCGAACGATTTTACTGTGGAACGAACAAAACCCTTAATATGGCGCACATTAAGCGAACATGTTATTCAGGATGAACTAAACTACCGAACAAATTTACCACACATAACATGTCAAAATACCGTACAAGGAATGTTTATTTTAACAGATGACCGGGGATTTCTTTGCAATGCAGAAGATATACTTCAGAACGGTTGCTGCAACGTTCAAAAACCACACACTAAATATTACACCTGTGAGACCTGTGATAATGCCACACATTGCTGCGGCATCTATGAGTATTGTGTATCATGTTGTCTGCATCCTGAAAAAAGACACATACTGGAGCTAGCATTAGAAGTTATTAAGGGACGGCAAGCAATGTTGTACGCCCAGGTGAACGATCAGTTTGAATTGTGTTTAGTGAAGTGTCGCACTAATTCACATTCCGTTGAACATGAAAATCGTTACAGAGATGAAAAACATCGTTTCTGTTATGGACCGACAAAACCTCACGAATCACAAATTGAAGTATCGGGTACGGGTTCCTAGCACAAGAATGCAAAGTGAGAAAAACGCACTGTTTTGGCAACATTTTCATATGTATGTACGAGTATGTATGATATTACCCACTCGTGTGAAATTACATAATTCTTTTTTAAGTTAGCATATTTAAATTATTTTTATACTTTTGTATGTACATAAATGGATTCTATATACATATAGCACAAAATAACTTGTAGTTATGGTTAAGTTTTATAATAAATATATTTTTATATGAATAATTCTAAGAAAATTTAGATTGATTTTCCGATTTTCCAAAAATTTTTGAAGCATTTTTATTTTTTAATGATAATGGACTACAGTAGAAGTCATAACTTTACAATTACTATTCAGAAAGAAAAAAATGAATATCTGTTACAAAGGTCAAGGCTTTTTTAACGAAACCTGAAACCTCTTTTTAAGTAATAGGGTTGCCACGGCTTTCAAAATTTGAAAGAACTAAGCACTAAATTTTACCCAAATTGGTGAGCATGAGAAAAATTCCTTAAATTTTAATGGCCTTATTCACAAACGATTAATAAAGTTATTGTATGTTTAATGTTGGATTTTCATGGGAAACCCGGTTTTAATGTACACATTAACTTTATTAAGCGTTTGTGAATAAGGCCATAAATAAATTTGTTCATATACTTCTCAGTGTGTAATTTATAAATAGTCTATACTGTGTCGTTGATCAATAAAATCCTGTATAAATGCCTATTTCTTTTTGTATTAGTACATAGTTCTAAGTTGCTTTTCGCATTGTTTGAAATTGCTACAACCGAGAGTTTAGACAAATTTTGCTTAGACAACATAAAATACATATACTATCGCATTAATACATAATTTATCTGGTTTTGAATATTTCTTAAAGAATACAGATTAAAAGTATTTAATTTTAATCGTAATTTATTCAAGATCAAGCTTGTTGAATATTTTTCTTTGCTGTGGAACTGATCTAATGCAAGATCAAACAGGTTAATATATGAGCAAAAGAACAAAATTTAGTTTTTTTAGATGTACATATATTTTATTATTTTTTCCTTTTTTAATTTTATGAACCCATTAAAAAATTAATATTTTATTTGCTATGAATTATGGTTAGTAGTTTATTAGTTGTTGCCTATATATGAATTTAAATTGTAGATCATCAGCTATTTATGGCCCTAAGGGCTCGGCTGGTTACTTTAATAAATAAATAAAAATAATTTAAAACGATTTACACACAACCTCCAAATAACTTTCTAACCGCCAACATTTGTAATCGAACGATCAGCAAATAGTGTTGTATTCTTAAATAATAAAAAAATACGAACCAATCCAACCAAGTATCGTGCCGATAAGAATCCAACATTAAGATTCAAAGTGTGTACGTTTGTGTTTGTCTTGATTTCATGCGGGTGTGCGAGCAAAATTAATTTGTTTTAATATTATATTGTTTTTAATTATTTGACTAGAATTAGGTGTTTTATAAAATGTTTACACAGTTTTTAAAAAATGTCAGGTGAGCGCATGAAAGAAATCAAAGAAAAAGCTACTTCTTACTAACTTATTCTCAATAAAAAAATATTTGTTACATAAAAACAGGTACTTTAAGAAGCAACAAGTACGTTTTAATAAAAAAATATCCTTTTATTTCAGATCGTATGCCACACATGCAACTAAAACTTCTCCTTTAGTCCGGCCAATTAGCAAGATTTTAATAGCGAATCGTGGTGAAATTGCTTGTCGCGTTATCAAAACCGCCCGAAAATTAGGTGTACGCACTGTTGCTGTTTATTCTGATCCCGATGAGAAATCCCTGCACACCCAATATGCCGATGAGGCCTATCGTGTTGGCGAAGCTGCTTCTGCTTCCTCGTATTTGCGTGCTGAACTTATTATAGAAATAGCAAAAAAGTCAGGCTGTCAAGCCATTCACCCTGGTTATGGGTTTCTTTCCGAATCGGTAGAATTCGCAGAACTATGTCAACGGGAAGGTGTAGTATTTATGGGTCCGCCCAGCTCGGCCATTCGAGATATGGGTATAAAAAGTACTAGCAAACATATTATGGCCGCAGCTGGTGTACCCATCATTAATGGTTATCATGGTGATGATCAATCGGATGAACACTTACGAGCTGAAGCGAAAAAGATTGGTTTCCCATTGATGATTAAAGCAGTGCGCGGTGGTGGTGGCAAAGGTATGCGCATCGCTAATACGCAAGATGATTTTATGAATGCTCTGAACTCTGCTCGCAATGAATCGCAAAAATCATTTGGTGATAGTTCGGTATTATTGGAACGTTACGTAAGATCACCTCGTCATGTGGAGGTGCAAGTGTTTGCTGATCAATACGGTAATGCGGTCTACCTCTGGGAAAGAGATTGTTCAGTGCAGAGACGTCATCAAAAGATTATTGAAGAGGCACCAGCAGTAAGTAATAAAATAAAGTAAAGGCTTCATATGAACAAATAAATAAACTATTTATTTATATAATTCTAGCCCGGTTTATCTGAAGAATTACGCAGGGAGCTGGGAGAAGCTGCTGTTCGTGCCGCCAAAGCCGTTGGTTATGTGGGTGCTGGCACCGTAGAGTTTATTATGGATAAAGAAGACTTAAGTTTTCACTTTATGGAAATGAATACTCGCCTACAAGTAGAACATCCAATATCTGAAATGATTACTGGCACTGATTTGGTAGAATGGCAAATACGTATTGCTGCTGGAGAACCTTTGCCCGTAACTCAGGAACAAATCGTACGCAAAGGTCATGCTTTTGAGGCTCGTATTTATGCCGAAAATCCACGTTGCGGTTTCTTACCTGGTGCTGGTCCCCTACGCTATTTGGCCACTCCACAGCCAATTGAGGGTTTGGTACGTGTAGAAACTGGAGTCAGAGAAGGTGATGAGGTATCGGTACATTATGATCCTATGATTGCAAAGTTGGTGGTTTGGGGTGAAAGTCGTACTCAAGCCTTAAACAGTTTGATAGCACGATTGGGAGAATATCATGTAAGTCTTAAATCCTACAATTTATTAATAAATTACACAATAAATATTTTTTTAAGATCACTGGTTTGGAAACCAACATAAATTTTCTTATTGACTTGGCACGCCATCCCGAATTTCAATCTGCAAATGTACACACTGGTTTTATTGATCAACATTTCGATACCTTATTTCCTGCTTTGGAAATTCATGATGTTGATTTATGCAGAGTCGCTTTGGCCATGGTCTTTAATGAATTTCAAGCTTTACAAAACAACAGCATTAACAAATGCGACCCCTTTACGACTTCTCCCAACCTACGCCTTAACTACGATTTAATAAGACAATATGAATTCAAAGCCAACGATAAAATATACAATGTTGCCTTGAAATATACCAATGACAGTAATATACAAATTAAAATAGGCAATGGTTCCTGGTTTAAAGTAAACGCTAATCGCGTTTTGGATGGTGAACGTTTAAAGATACGCTCAAATATTGCCGACAATATTTCAACTTATAATGCCCATATTGATGAGTCTGAAATTACAATTTTCTCAGAAAATGGAAAGAAAACTTTTGAATTAGTACAACCCAAATTCCTTACTGCTACTTCCGAGCAATTAGCCAGCACATCTTCTAAAGTAATTGCTCCTATGCCGGGTGTTTTGGAAAAAATATTGGTTAAGCCTGGGGATCATGTCAAGAAGGGCGAAAGTTTGGCAGTTTTAATAGCGATGAAAATGGAACACATTTTGAAGTCTCCTAAGGATGCAGTAATTAAATCTATTGGAGGTGCAGTAGGTTCAAATGTGGCCAAGGGTGTTGCGGTTATTACTTTTGACGAAGACAAAGAAGAAGAACAGTCAAACAAATAATATGATGCTGTTCTACAATCAAATGGTACCAGAATAAAAGCTGCATTTATATACATATGTATGTATGTATGAATATACACATACATTTATATACATATGCATAATTTTTTTGTATAGTTATAATTGGAAATATTGCATTTGTTATAATTAAGGTTTAATTGTTATATAAATAAAATTTGTAAATGTTAATAATAAATTAGAAATGGTTCGTGTTTTCCTTAGGGATTAAAAAATCTTTAATTTTCTCTTAAGGTCTCAGAATGTTTTAGTTTTGTACACTTCAAAGCAATTGAATTTAGTAAAAGATGAGCGAACGAATGATTGATACAAATTCGTCTTTGAACAGTGTATATAAAATCATTACATACATACATACATATGTACATTACAATTTGTGCAGCCTGGAGCTGATGACCAACTCGGAGGATAAATAATTTTGCAATTGTCTCTACTTTGATGCGAAGACTCAAATCGCCTCTTAATTGAATCAAACGATAATTATATTAGAAAACTCAATTATTAAACTTACCAATATCAATAGATTTTTATTAAAAATAAGTATATACATATATACATGTACTATGTAGTTAAATAAAACAAATCAAGAAATACCACAATTTTAAATAACTTTAATCACACACACTCATAGATCGCGCGAACTTTTTGCACAAATGAATAAAATTGACAACTGTGCTAACGGTGCTGCCAGAACGGTTAAAACTATGTAAGGAAAGTGTGGTGAGTTTTTAAGTTTAACTGTAATTTTTCATTAATCTGTGCTAACAGAATTTTAAATAGTGTTAATCTTAAGGTAGGATCACACGATTGCCGCAAATACGCCAATCTGGCCCAATTTTTATTGTGCTGAATTGGTGCACAATAATAATATTGTCCGAATCAAATATACTACAGTCACATGATTGCCCCGTTTTATAAAAATTTGATTGCCGCAGATTGACGAAGAATAAATTTGTGTCAATAATTGCCGCAGTCCAGTCATACGATTGTTCTAACTTGCGGCAACACCAACAAACAGCTGTTATGGCAGTTTTTAGTTTGTTTTGTTTTACGTGCAAATTATTTTCTTTTTCATATTGATGTAATTCTGCATCATGGCTTTCAATTGGCCTCTAAATTATTATTAATCGCTCACTGCTTATTATTGTAAAATAAATACAATCTACGAAATGTATTTTACACTTAATAAATTTAACTAAAAAAAATTAAAAATAAAATTAAAATATTTTTTTGCATTAATTCTATGTCTAAATAGTATTTTTTTCAAAGCGAAAAAATTCATGCAATTAAGGATTAACGCTTCAAATAAATTTAAATTTATGGTACACAAAACAATTGGCACACAAAAAAAAATTAAACTAATTAAATGAATTGTCACGTATTGGCTACTTTGATTGCCGCACGAGAAGACAATAAATATTGGTACATTTTTAACATTTATATTGGCGCATGATTGCCTATTAATCGTTCACACGATTGCCGCACCAGAGTTGCATTTCATTGCGGAAAATCAGCACAATATTGTTCTCGATTGCCGTAGGGGACAATAATTTGTGAAATCACACGATTGGGTATATGAAATAGACCGATTATTGGTGTAATGCGGCAATCGTGTGATCCTACCTTTAGCCTTGTTCACTAGCTATCATTTATAATACTGACTGCCATGGCACAATTATTATCACTAAATTAAAAAAAATTATATTATAGTTTGAAAATTAACGCGTAAATTTATTGACGGTGCTTTGTCTTGTGTAAACAGCATATTTTGTATGAAAAACTATCTTGTTTGAGTTTACGGTTAAAACTTTTTTGTTGATGCAACAAATATTAATCGAAAAAACGACATTCAATTTACGTTCAACCAGGTTTTTCATTCGCTTTTTGTTTTTAATATGTAATATAAAATATTTACCTACTTTTACTTTTTGAAATTATTTAATAATTTGACAACTTTATAATTTACCAATTGTTTTTGTTGAATAAAATCCATGCGTTCTTGTTTGGTTTTATGTATTTATAACATTTATTTGTTTTTATCGTTTCCTTTTTACTTAAGTATTAAGAATTATGTTTAATATTTATCTTATTTATTTTCCTTTTATAAAGCGTAGTAATAATTGTTTTGGTTTTTTATTTTTACGTAAACTTATTTAATTATTTTATATATAACATAATTAATTAATTATAATAATATACGTTTTTTTATTATAAAGTTTATATATATATTTTTTTAATATTTTATATTTATAAAAAATAATAGAATTTTCATTCACTTATTTTGAGTTGTTATAAAAAAAACACAATAAATTATAGTTCAGTGAAAGTAGTAAGTGTCATGTTTTATTTATTATGTATTTTATAATTATTTATTTAATAAAATATTTTTTAAAAAATGCTAAATTTAAAATTGTTTATATTTATTAGACATGACTAAACATGTTTAGTTTAATTACATGAAAAAACACATCACGCACTATAAAGAGAGGAACACATTTTAAAGATTTATTGAAATTAATTAAATCAGGCTTCAGTTGTTACATTCAAATTATTTTTATTAAGGAAATTCTGACAACAAAAGAAAAACGGAAACACCGATCGTTTATTCAGTGCCGACAAATGAACGTAGCAATCGCGGATTTTTGTTTACTATCCAATATATAAAAGTATATTACATACATATGTAAAATATTTTTTTTGTGGCCGTCTATTTAGCATAAAATTGTTTGAAATAATTAGAATATAGTCCTGTTTCGGTAACAGTTGGATATTCCGGTTTAATTTATTACATTCTTTAAAAAAACAAATCAAGTTATCAATCAAAGCTAGAAGGGGAAGTTAATAAGTTCTTGGAAATTTAAAGCCGGGTTTCAAGTTTTTTTAAAAATTATGAATGGGAAATATTTTTTAGCGAATCAGTCATTTATTTTCTTAGCTCTTGCTAATTTCTAGAAATGAAATAAAATAATTTTGAAATATGCTCAAACTGTTCTACTTGAAACACTAAAATAAATCAAAGATTATTTATTTATTTAATTATGTAAGTGAATTAATCGTGACCTTCTTCATAACTTCCAGTTGAAGTAGTAGTTACTTCGGAAATCAATGGCAAAATACACAATTCTTTTAGTGATCGGCAAGTTATGTAAATTGGTTATCAAAAAGCTATCGGAAAGGTTAATGACAAGTTTGCTTATAGTCAAGAATCATAATCATGCAACTGATTTAGTAAGTGGCTTAAAAGTCGATCCTGATGAATTTCTTTGGCGGCAAATTACAGCTGTGTGAAACTTGTTTGGGTAGAAAACGCAGCTGATTATTACGCCGAGGTACCTCGATTTGTCAAAAAGAGACAAAAAAAGATTGTTCATAATCCACAATTGCTAAAAGTACAATTTAAACGAATTTTCTTTTTGCGTTTTTGTCATTTCGGGCCAATCAGACGAATTGAATTGTGTTTATTGTAGAATTAACAGCACCTGCTACAATTTCGTATTTAAGAGGATTGTAGTGGGTGGATCCACCCCAAAGAAAAACAAAGACAACAAAATCGGCTGGTAGTGTTCTGGCCACAGTTTTTTGCAGTTTTCTGCATGGTCTACCTGGAAAAAGCAAAAACAATTACAAACACATAAATCAAGAAAAAGCGCCTTCATTTATTCAAGAAAGTGATCCTTTATTAAGATAATGAATGGCTTCGCCATATCTATGACAAATATATGCGAATGGAGGTTCTTGTTCTCCTGATTTGGCTGCCAGCGTCTTTTTTTAATTTAAAGAAATGCCTCCGTTGAAAAATGTCCTAATGAAGCCTTACCTTGCGATGGAAATAAAACACAGTTGGAGAATCGCTAAACAAAGTGCATCGAGCTGAAATAAGACAATGTTAAAAAATACGACTTTTTCGAACAAACTATTAACTTCGCCTAGTAATTTTTATACAATCCGATCTTTCTCTCTCTCTCTTCCCCCATCTACAAAAACAGGCATGCGGCCAAAAAAATAATCTTGTCTGCTATAAGAGCACATTTCGTCATATGATTTCAAAAAAGTTCTAAGTTGAAAAAACCATAATCGACTTCTTGATTGATTACGATGTAATGCATCAAAATACATGTTTCTTGAAAATTTTACATTTAAACATTTTTCCAACTCTTCAATAAAAAATAAGATTAAACTGAAAAAAATGTTGATAAATGTTAAGTAATTTTTCATATTAGATTCTTTTGCTTCTGCTGAAAATTTTTTTAATGTAGGGCCTATCTGAATTCGAATTCATATGACGATTTGTAGTGACTTTTTCCATAAAATTCAGCCTGTTCTGAAATCACGGTGATTTAAAGCCACGAGATTTCCAAAAATAAATTCTTATTATTGCTGTTTTTATTACTGCTTTTTTATGTTTTATTTTTACTTTATTTGATCTTCGAAGGTCATGAATCGTACGATTTACAAATCACTAAAAAGACCGCTTTTAATTTTTAGAAATCACGTGATTTGAGATCTCGTGATTTACAGAACAGGCCTGATTTATTGTAATTTCTTGGAATATGCAGTGGAAGAACTGACATACAATAAAATTTCAACAAAAATATTTTCGTTTACCCCATTAGTTTCTTTCTCCACACTTTCTTGCAACGACTTTAGCGAAAAAGATTTAAATTTGTCAAAAAGGATCTAAGAAATGTACTTGTTCCATATTTCATTTGATGTGTCAAAATGTCATAGAATTGTTGTTATTCATAATTTGTTGTATAACAACAATCACATTAGTTTCATTTCGAATGAAATACAGAACATGGGGTAATTTTGGCAGTCGTATACGAACGAGTTCTTACGCGAACGTGCGAGTTTTTTTTAGTTTTGGGATTGTCTTATTCGTTATCGAGTAAAATGTATCGAAATTACTAATGATGGCATTCGATAGCAAATGATCATTCGAACGCAACCTTGCGAGTTTTTACTAGTAAGCACAAAAGCATTATTTGTGAACCCATTACTTTATTCTACACGTTAAATTTACTCATTAGTTGACAAACTTAAAGGATCGCGGCTCCCTCGTATTTTTTCCGAATAACATTGAGATTTGCATTCTCGTCAGAATCCGAAAGTGACGAATAAAAAGATTTTATTCATTTTTTCATTTTATTTTATCAACTTACAATTTTTTAACACAACTTAACCGATTTTTTAATTTTTCTACACAACCAATCTTTTTTGTTTAATTTTTTTTATTTTTTAGTGTATGTGCTTTTTGTGCAACACTAAAGAAACAAATCGATTCGACTAACATCATCAGAAAATTGTTCGCTATCGAATTAATTTCTATTCGAATGTTATTTCGATCACGACTGCCAGAATTAGCCCCCTGTAACTGGACTGTAAAGCTAAATTCATCCATAAAATTTTTGTCCGTACAATTTTTTTTTCATTTGTAGTTTGAGGTCTCTCTTCTTGAGAGAGAAATGATTTGTTCGGACAACTCTCAACTTGAAATGGTTTAATTTTTGTCCGGATAAACATTATAGTGTTTCAAATACAAACTTGTGTAACAAATTGCTTGCATTGTCAACTCTCCAATGCATAGACGTTATTAATCGACCTTATGGCCTAAGGAGAAATTCCAAAAAATAATATTATTCTGTCGACTTTTTTGGTAGAATGAAAATAAAGAGAACAAAATATATTATTTTATTACAAGTTTCTTATTTGTTCTTGTTTTTATTATGTATATTTTCTTTTTGCTGTTGTTGTTTTTGTTTTCATGTAATTTTATAAATTAATAATTATAATTATTTAATAATATTAATCATCTTTTTTATTTATCTTTTTCTTTTTTATTATTATTTATTATTATTATTATTTATTATTATTATTATTATTATTTATTTATTATTATTATTATTTATTATTATTATTAATTAATTCTTTAGTGTGAAAAAAGAACATTATATTTAAATTTTATCTTGTGGTTTTCATTTTTTCTTGCATTATTATTTTTTAAAAAGTAATTTGTTTTGTTTTCTTTAATTTTTTTCGCTTTTTCTTTCTCTTTTTATATAATTTAAATAATATTTCAATATTTTTAAACTTCATCTACGTTTTTGTTGTTGTATTAAGTTGCTGTAGTTGTTGTTTCTGTTGTTGTTGCTGCTGCTGTTGTTGTTGCTGTTGATGATGCGTTTCTGAAGTAGAAGTCGTAGTATCGAGTAAAATGTTTTGGTCATTTAAGGTTGAATTGGCAACATTTATTGATGTAGTATTTACAGATTGTTGTTGTTGTTGTTGTTGTGTATCAGCAGTGTTATTGCCCACTGTGGGATTTGTTGTTGTCATCGTTGTTGCATTGTTTAATACATTTAATATATTTAAATCATTGTCCTTCCTTGTTGTTCCAGTTATTGTTGTTTCGGTCACTGCTGACGTTTCCGAACTAATGACGCCGCTGACGGACTAAATGGAAACAAGAGAGAGAAAAAAAAACAATATATAGTTTAGAAATTTATTTAAAAAAAATCATTTGCTTTTAAAACATAAAATGTATTTAGTTTTTTTTTGTTATATTTAAAAATACCAAGCGCAACAGTGAAAAAGTGAAAAAAGCGAGATATTCTTTGAAAAAATGATTTTGGTAAAATGGGTGAAGCGTTTTGAATTGATTTTTTTTAAGTGTACGGTATTTGTGTAACTTTTTTGCAGTGTTATTTGTAAGTATGTATAATTAAAAAAAAATACTAAACTAGTACATTTTCAAGCCGTTGCAAGATTCTATTGTTGCTTAAAATGAAGTGATAACAAAATATGTATAAGCAAATTTAATAATAATTCTTAGTGTACGGTTTTTTTGTTTTAGTAGTAGTGTTCAAGATTAAAACTTCTTCGAAAGTATGATAATTAGCCAATTCAAAGCACTACCGTCGTATCAGTCATATTTTTTGTATTTCATATTATTTTACACATGCATAAAAAGAAATATTGTTGGTAGTCTTCATAAAATGGCAAGTATGGTGTTTGAAAAGTGCACATGTGTATGTATGTATGTATACTGAAGGATACATTTTTGGATTAATTTTTTTCTGAGAGTAACAAAAAAAAGTTTGGATGAAATTGCCACGTATGTCGAGTTCACTTCCTACTAATAGATGCCATGTTTTTGGGAGTCTTCCAGTTGCCCCAGTAGACAACGCAAATGCAGTTGAGTTTTTGTAGATAAGAAAGAGTCGACGGAATATCTTCTCTGTCATTGTCCGGCATTCGATGATCTAAGACTTAAACTATTCGGTCAAAGAACCCTTGATTTAAACAGGATCCACTGCTTCATTGAATCAACCGGGGGTGGCTACGTGAGAATATCAGCAGCCAGATAACATAGGACCCTTGGGAGACGGGGCAACATGGTAGCACTAATTAATGGACACACATGAGCTGTGCTTGATCACGGCTGCCAATGGAACCTAACCTAACCTATTGTAGATAATCGACCCATTGAACTTCATATATTAATTAGTTTCATCAGTAGGGTTTTGATTTCCGAAAAGTGTTGGAAAGAATTTCCTAGGATACAAAGAACTTTTCAACTTCCCGATTTACGGAAAATTTTGTTAGGAGTACCGTCATATTTTTTTAATACTAGACTATACAATTATATATATTTTATTTAATAAATAAACAAACACAAGCTACAGTTAGCAGGAACAGAACCTGCTTTATTAATTATTATTTATTTTAATTTTTATTCTTCAATTTCCTTTTGTAAATAAACTACTCTGTTAGGACCTAAACTTTACTCCTGTTTCGAACAACTTTGTATTTCGGAGTAATTAGTTAGATTCTAACGAGTAAAACCGCTAACGGTTAACTAAAACTTGCCTTCGCCATCTTCAACTTGTTGTAAGAAAATTACTTGTCTTGGACAACTTGAACGAAATACTTCACATTTTTTCCCGTAAGGTAAAATTTTTAAATAATGTTTCATCTTTTATTATTACAAATTAAACCAAAAATTGTGTTTTATTTTTATTTATTTTCATCAGCCTTTACACGCAAACATCTAGACTAATAGTCTAGTGAACTATCCAGAAGTCTATGCGGGCATTCACCATTTTATTATAAATTTATTCGGCAATTGTACAAATTTGACCCAAACAGGTTGATTATAATCGAAATTCTTTTCTGCTAAATAAAATATTTTTAAGCTCTCATTTAGGAATTTTTCCCACGACTCTTTAAACGATTGCTCATTGTTAGCCGATTTGCAAGAAAGTTGAGATTTTTTTTAATTTTTACTGAACTAAGAACTCATTTATAAGTGTACAGTGGGGTTATGTGTTGGTCTTTCATCTTATATATTACAAAATATTGCATACTTTTCAAACGTACGCGAAAAATAAAACCAAAGAGAATGTATTTTTTTTTGTATGTACTTGCCAGTCCCACGATGTCACAAGTATTCGTTCTTTCGTACAACTACATTTAAAACAAAAACAAATTCTAAAATTTTGTTTTAAATGTAATTGTACGAAAGAACGAATATATATGACCTCCTGGGACTGGCAGTTAAAGTCTTGTGTATGGTACATCGAAAATAAATAAATAAATATAGAGTCGCAAATAGCGCATATATAGTTCTCCCGTTCTGTCACCTCTGTATGCTTTGTGGTATCAATTAATGCGAATTTCAGAAGCTGTGGAGGACATCCTCGACGAAGCCTTAAAGGCGTTGCAGTTACAATGTAGCTAATGCGAGTTATCCAAATATTTTTTTTTACATCCGGTATGAAAAGACGCTTCTCTGATTCGCTAAATTTAGTTTTAAATTTTTTATTATATTTAAACTATTTTCCATCTAATCAGTTGTTGTTAAAAATCCCTACTGAAATAACTGATGCCCATATTATTTCGCAGTTGGAATTACATGTTGCCAGAGACATTTTGTAGTTGGAAAAAAATGCTGCCAGAAACATTTCGTACGTTTTATATGGACTTTTGACAGTAGTTCGGACTGAATGATGAAAAGAGTACCATGCTTAATATAATCAATCCCGTGCGGTTAAGCAAAATAGGACATAAATCACATTGACAAAGGACGTAACTGACTAGACATTTAATTTTACGCTGATAGATTGTAATAAAATTTGCCGTAATCTATGAAAATTACCACATTGATTAATTATTAAAAAAAGAGTCTGCCTAGTAAAGAATTTTAATTGTAATAGCAAATTGTTTGTCCAGAAAAATAATAACTACTACGTACATATTTCAAATAATAAATAAATTGTATTAAACAAATGGTGGCTGATATCTACAACACAATAATGTTAACTTAACAAAGACGAATTTGTGCAATTTTGCTGTTGCTGATTGTTTGATTTAAATACACTCTAGTAGTATGTTTTTGAAACACAAGCTTAGCTTTCATGAACTCATAGCTAAATTATAAAAAAAAACATTTGCATAAAAATTATTCGTAAGAAATCCTTATTTAAGAACATCATGTAGAAAGGAAAATAATAAACTATAAAAAATAAATAAAATAAAAGTAAAGCGAACATAGAAAAGTGGAAAAATTTGTTAAAGGACAATTTAAGTTTAATCACTTGTACAAAGAACTAAACAAAATTTAGTCACCAATAGATATTGAAATGATAAAAAAAAGAAACTAAAAAAACTAACTTGATAGCAAATCATACTAAACGGCTTGAAGTGTTACCCCTTTGTTGTTTTTGTTGCTGTTGGAGTAGCTGTTGTTGATGTTGCTGTAATTGTTGTTGATGAAGATGTTGTTGAAGTTGTTGCTGTTTACTGTTGCCCATTAAACGCTTTTTTTTTTAATTCATATTTTCAATTTTTCACACAAAACAATTAAAAAATCATTTTCAAAACAACATACATATTAAAAAACATGTTTAGAAATTTTTAGAAGAAAGTAGTATAAAGAGGTTTTAAGGGAAAAGAAGAGCCAAAAAGTATTTTAAGATTTCTTTGTTTTTCATTTCAATAACAACAAATACAAAATCAATAAACCAATAAAGCCCTAAAGTTGTTTTTAAAGAATAGAAGAAAACAAAAAACATAAAAAATTCAAACAAATTGGGGAACTTACTGTTTTTGGTGATAAAGTCATCTGCTTTAGATTACAAGTTAAACCATTTATATTGGTCTCATTTTGTGATTCAGTCATGGCAACTGTAGATGATGGTGTGGATGATGATCCTACTGTGTTAGACGAGGAGGAGGTATTTGTAGTCGAGGTAAACGGTGTTTTAATCGTTGACGAATCGCTACCAAATGTATTGGCTTTCCAGTCTATTGACGAACCAGGAGCTAGACCAACAATCATTGTTGGTTTATGTGAAGGAACATTTGATATTAAAGTTTCACCCGTTTGCAGTTGTTGTTGTGTCGATTCCTCGCCAGTTATATTATTTCGTATTATATCTGCTATACGATTATGTTCTAGTTGACCTTTTTGTAGATCATAGTTTGTTTTCGTGCCAGTGGTATTCGCTTGTTGCTGCTGTTGTCTTTGGGTTTCGTCGCTGGGCTCAACATCTGATTCATTGGTTTCTTCCTGTTCCTTAAAAATAAAAAGAGTAGACATATACAATACAATTATGTATAGACAAAGTGAAAAGTTTTGATATTCAAAAATTCATTTTTTAATGATATCTTTTTTCAAGTTTTGTTTTTTGCTTCGAAAATAATAGATACATATATTTTAATCTCTTTTTGTTTTTTTTTAGTTTTAATTTAGTTTTTTTTTAATTTATAATCCCAGAAAAAATGCGATTGTAAATTTAAAAAAAAAGAAAAGAAATTTTAGCAATTCTCATAAAATGCATAAATTATTTTTAATTTAATTTAACAAATTAAACTCTATGTACAAAAAGGGCAGCAAATATTGAAAAATAAGTTTCATTTTCTGACAAAAAATTAATATAAAAAAACCGAAGTACTTTTATCTTGCAACAAAAAAAAACTCAGATCCAAGATCGCCTTTACTTTCCCAACTAAAATTAAAACTCAGAATAAAATTGTTTCCGTTTTTTTTTTCTAAATAAAACTCAAACAAATAAAAATTGGTACAGTTAGTCCGCGTGACAGGGATTATGCTCGGGTACTTTTAAATCTTGTAGCATTTTTGTAACATTTTTCTTTGAAATTATAAAAATAATCATTATTTGCTGTCTCTAATAAAAAATAATTAGTTTTTAAATAAAATAAATAAGAAAAGGAGTAACTGTGAAATATGTTTATTAGCCCTGCTTTGAAATCATGCTGATTTCAAAACACACGATTTCCAAAAATAAATTCAATTAATAGTTGACTTAATGCTGTTTCTTGAAACTTTTTATTCGAACTTAGAATGCCCTAAAACGTATTTGACATCTCGTGATTTACAGAATATATAAAGATTTATAAATTAATATTTATATTCACCCTTATTCCAGTTGGCGACATCGACGTCACGTCAACACAATACCAAAAAAGTGGAGCTTGTCTACTCGCTCTCGAGAACAATTTTGTGCTAATGAAAGTGTACTTCTGTTCTCTAAGGTCTAGAAAATAACATAAGCCTGACAATAGTATTCAGTTGTTTTCGACAACGGGTAGAGAAGCCCCAATTGTTTGATATTGTGTTGACGTGACGTCGATGTCACCAAATGGGATAAGGGTGATTGTAAAAAAGATACCTTGAACATAATGTTCGATAAGTATAATTATAGAAATCACCCTATTGGAAGATGCTCTTATTTTTGCAAATGGCGGCCAATGTCAAATCTGTTTCGACATTTGTGAACTCGACACATATAGAATACAAGTGAACAAGCCACTCCCCAAGAACGCGGAATAATCGTGTCTATTTCTTGCGTAACAATTCGACCAAAATCATAATAAGCGATGAGGCTCATTTCCACCTCAGTGGGTACGTGAACAAGCAAAACTATCGCTTCTGGGGCACCGAAAATCCACGAGTGATGCACGAGGAGCCATTACACCCGCTCAAAGTGACTGCATGGTGCGCCGTTCACGCTGGAGGAGTCATCGTGTCATTTTTTTCGAGGACGCCGCTAGTCATGTTAAGAGAGTTTTTTCTGCCGCAATTGAACGAATTAGGACTGAAGGACATATGGTTCCAACAGGACGAAGCAACGGCACACACTGCGCGAGCCACAACCGATATTCTGAAGGCGACGTTCCTGGGTCGCCTCATCTTTCGTTTTGGCCCGTGCTTACGTGAGCACGCCCGAGACCCTGGAAGCCCTCAAGGACAACATTGGACACGAGTGCGAGAATCTGTCGCCCGAAGTTCTCGCCGAAGTGATGAAAAATGCCATAAAACGAGCCCGTATAGCAATCAATTGTGACGGCGCCCATTTGGCCGATATCATCTTCTCGACTTGACCAATAAAATTCTAAAGGTTCAAATAAACAGAATCGAAGTTTTTCATTTAAAAAATATGAGAGCCAAACAACACCGGATGACTTCTTTTGGTCCACCTTGTAGAATTTGTTTTTTGTTATTTTATTTTTTATTAAAACAAATAAATTCTAAACTTGGGTTTGAAATTACAAATTAAATTATGTGTAGCTGTTTATTTACTCATTGACCAAAAACACAAAATTTACTGAAGAAATCGTAAACTCACAAGTATATTTTCCGAATATGTATTTAAAATTCTTAAGTCCATTAGAAAGCCAAAATTTTTCAAGAGAAAACAAAAACTCCAAAAACTTAAAAGTTGCTTCGAAAATTCGGAAACTTTCGAAGTTTAAACTAAACCTTGCGACACATATACATACATATAGTACATTGTTTTCGTTTAATTTGGTCGGTTTGGAATAGTATCTAGATAATTCCAAAATAGTTTGATAGTTGTAAGAACCATCCCAATTTCCATGAACAGAAGTCCGTAATAATAAGCAAAACAGCTTCTACAATATTATGACTTAAATGGTCTGGTGCAAATATACCTCCTCGTTTTTTGTGGAAAAATGTTGGGACTCATATACATACATATGTATATATATGTATATGCGTTCTTTGGTCGTGAATGGGTTAAATTATATTTCGTATAAACTAATTAGAGATTGAAACTAAAGTTTAGTCACCTTGGATGCAAAAATTTGATAAATAAAAATGTTCCCTTACGTGTTTTGTTTTTCCTTAAAAAAAAACTAAATAAAATTAATACATAATTCTAAAAATTACCTCTTCAGGACACAATTCATATGCCATTGACCACGTAGTCTTAGCGGAATGTGATCTCTCCAACATATAGCCATTTGTGTTGTCATTACTTTGTGCCGGTGGTGACCATGAGTACGAATTATACTGACAACCGATGCTACGTTGACGATCTAACTCATCTTGCAGCCATTCAACCGCTATAACCCAATGTCTACCAATGCCAGGATTTGAATTCAACATTTGCAGTGCCACCGCTGATTTATGGAATAATTGTGTGAGACATTTGATGATTTGATAGGCTCGCTTTTGATAGTGTGTTTTAGATCTTTGTATTGTTTCCAATAAACCTTCGCGCTCTTCAGCCACACCATTAAGGGCGTTATGTATGCGATGATGCTGCCACGAGTCTTCAATGAGTAAAATATGCAATAACAGTTCTGTATGATGGCGCATGTCATGACAATAGGCATAGCCGCACTGCCACAATAGTTCGGTTAAAACGGCACGTGAAAAGTGAGGATTTTCCCAACTGCAATACTGTAAGAGTTTCAAACCTTCTTCGCCCACATTTGTATCCTCAATGAGCTTTTTAATGTACCTTTACAAATTTGTATAAAAATATAAATAAAATTAAAACGTTTCAACTAATTTTCAACTAACCCCGTTCTATTAAATAAAATATCAACACACTCAGGTGATAAAGGCATTAAATCTTCATATCTTATATTAGGATCTTTATAGGGATTTGGTAAAGGTCTACCGTTTTGATTAGACGATTGACATCTATCTGAGATATCACTGCAACGTATCAAATGTGATACGACTTGATGTAGTTTACTTAATTCTGGATATTGATATTTTATTGAAGGACCTGGTCCCTCATCCAAAGCCACTTGCATAAATATAACGGGAACATTTAACTGTCATAGAAAAACAAAAATAATAATAAACAACATTTATTTTGATTATATAATTTTCTGTGTAGGCAAAAAAATAATTAAATAAATAAAAGTCGATTACCTTTAAAAGTTGCTGTTTTTCCTGTATGCCCAAGCCCACATACATGCTAAATAAACTAAAATAGTGTGGCAGATGTTTACCATGGTCTGCTACCTCACATTTCAATAACTTAAGAACACTTATCAGAATTTGTTCACACAAATTATTGCCATCATGGCCAGCCAGCGGCTCATCATTGATGGCAAAATGACAAAAGAATACAACTAATTTAACAAAAACAGTACGAACTTCCGGCGACGGTGCCATTAAAATGTATTCACCCAAACGAGCCGGTGGACTCAATAATGCATTGCTGGCAAACCACTTTCTAACTGACGATGACAAACGTATATGATGTGATAGTGTATCATACCTGGATAAAATTAAAAACCAAATTAAATAAAATGAGGCTGCTTCATGTTAATAAAGTATTTTATAATAACCATTCAATAACTGGTCCACGCAGCGATTTTTTGGTACGAAAACCGGTATGAAAGAGAAATTGTGAGGCCAATTGCACACCTAACAGAGAGAGCTCTTCAGCGGCGGGTGTCTGTAAAAAGGAAAATTTTTCATTAGGAGAAATTTATTATAAATGAAATTTATTATAAAAAAAAATAAGCAAAAATAAACTATTTTGGTAGTTTATAATTTTTTTTAACTTTTGAAGTTTTTTTTAATTTAACTTAACAACAGTTATACTTTTTAAGAGAAATTTAAATCGATGCTTTTTACTTAGTTATAGAATTTTTGCCCTAGAAAAATGATATAAACATTACCATATTGGCCACTTAAAAAGTTAGCGAAAATTTTATTGCTTGATAGAAAATTTATTGGTAGTTTTTTAATCCATCTAAAGAGATAATTTTTAGCTTTATCGAAAATTTATCGATTAATTTTGACCTTGACAGAAAAGCTATTTTGTCCTATAGCAGAATTATACAAAAATTTATCACAGTTTTGTATAATAGTCTGTTTTATTCTCTACAGAAAAGTAATCGATAAATGTATGAAGAAACAGTATGGTGTTACTTTTTATTACATTATATTATTATTATTATATTATTATTATTTTTTATTACATTATATGCCTTGTTTCCACGACGAGTTTAATCGCCTGCTTCGGTTTCTCAATCATGTTTATGAATTATGCTCTTTATACGACTCATATACTTGCTTCAAGACAGTTGTCTTTAATAAACAAACATACATATATAATTATTTTAATTGGACAACAAAAGTAAGTGAAAATTAGTAAGATAATTTATTTAAAAAAATTAACTTTTTACATTTAAGATAATTTTGTTTTGATAATAATATTTGCTACTTCAGATAAACTTGCGATAAAAATTAGAGAAGAATGGAATTTTTCGTGCTTCGCTCTCAAAATTTTGTATGGCGAAACAAGTTGCTTCGCTCATGATTAGGGATTGAAGCATGAATAGAGAACAAAGCACGTACCGTGGAAACAAGGCAATAGATAGAAAAGTCGTCGATACAGTTTCTGCACAATTAATAATAATCGATATTTCCTGTGGTCGCTCTATAGAAACAGAAACTCTCGAAAACTGATTGTTTCAATTTTACCCTTACCAAAAGTTACCGATATTTTTAGCTATAAAGAAAATTTTTTGATTTTTTTTGTAAATAGAAAAGTTATTTCTTCAAAGAAAACTAGAACAAAAAATATCCTGGTGCACTATTATGTATTTCGATTCGAATTAAAACATTTTCGAGTGTTTCTTTTCGAATCGAAATACATAAGCCACCTATTTGATTTATTATATAGAAACATTGGGACTTATTACGGTTGTCGAATTTTCGCCTTCGAAAAGTGGAACTACATTACGCATAGAAAAAAAATTTACTTGCGGGAGAAATATTTTCTATTTTTTTTAAAGAATAAAACGGGAATTCCTTGCAAAAGAATGTATGCAAAATATTTTTGAGAGTAACTGTATATAAGACCAGTTTTTATATTTGCAAATGAGCATATGCCGACATTTTTTGGGCATTTTTGTAGCAAATTGCAAATACGCAGATGAATTTTTGCACACATTTTGCATCGTTTACATAGTTTGCAATACCCATTGAGTAATTTTTTAGTGAAACAAATTGTAAACTTACCATTTTTTTATCAGCCCTTGTTGGTGGAATACTGCAACTAACTAATTTTTTAATGAAATTGAAAAACTCTACAGAAAATATACTTTTTGAATGAAGGAAACGTATGTTTTGATTTCTGCAATTAAAAAATATATTTATAAATATTATGTATACATTATATAAACAATTGAAAAATAGAAAAAAGAACTACTTAAAAACATAAACTTACCTAACACTTCTTTCAATTGGTTTTGGCAATGGCAAAACAAAATTACGACTTTCTGCTAAAGAAAGCTGTTCGACACTAGCCTCAAATTGTATAGGCTTTTGATCACAACGTGTATAAAACAGCATATAGGCGTTCCACCAACGTTTTTGTCGACGATACTGCATACGCTTTAAATTGCTATCGTAGATCTCACCCATATAATCGCCACCAAAACACTGAGCTTTCATTTCTTCATCTTCGTTCATTTTACATTCAGTCACGTCGCCATCATCAAATTTATACCATTGTTCTTTGCCCGTAGAAGGATTACTAAATAATATTTCGATTTTAACTTTATTTTTTTTTGTTTCATAAATTACATATATTTTAAAACTTACTTTGAACGAATATAACTGAAATAATGACCACCAGAAGCTTGACCACTGTGCACAACTATGCCAGTCAATTCATATTTGGTACATTCATCATTCGTTTGACAATTATCACCCACTTCAATTACCTCACCTTCGAGTTTAGCTAAGCCAGAGACTGTTGCGAGAGTTTTAGAGAATAAAAGGTAAATATTAAATTTAAATAAATTTAAAAAAAGCAAAAGTAACGTACTGTCCGTCTCAAGGTGTCGATTCGCTGGATTTCTAAACGAAAAGTAACTGATTGCGTCACACTAGTAGACTGACTACTTTATTTATTAACGAAATAAATAAAATAAACTATTTTAAGCTTATTTGTGGAACGCAAATCACTTGTGTTCGTGTAGAGTACCAGCGACAACGTTGAACAGGCCGTAAATAATTTGTAGAATAAGTGTGTTCGAGTACCCAAAAGTTTTTATAAATTTTTACTGAACTTTACTGCATTTTACTAAATTACGTTCGTTTACACAAAAATACAGTAAATGAGAACACAAATTGAGAGCGTAAAGTGACAGTTCATGGCAGAGAATTTAAAAATTTTTACTGCAGAAATTTCTTGTAGTAAAATTTATTAAAAAAGAAAAACATATGATTCAAAAAGTAAACAAACAAAAGTAAGAAAATAAATTAAGTATACAATTTTTGAAAAAAGTATTTAAAATAAGAAAAACTGAAATAAAATAATAAGCAAACAATTATTTTTAAACTATTTGTTCGTTGAAAATGTATGTAATGCCTTTTAAAAGGAAAGCAAGAAGTGGTAGAAACCATTTATTGCCATTTTCGTTGTGTTATTTTAATTATTTGGAGTTGTGAAAATTTTAAGTATATGGTTACTTAGTACTGCACTTGCTTTTAAGCTATTCATTGACTACTAGTCAATAACAAAAACATATAATCACATACTTTTGAATAAGTTTAATCAGAGACAAGAAAAAAGAGTTGAGTAATCCAAAGTGTAAATATATTTTAACACTACATTTACTTGCAATCACCTGTTTCCTTAATCTTAATAATTTTTACAATTTTTCCGTTCGCGTACTTTTTTGGGCAACAGCTTTTTTTGAGAGTAAATTTTTCAGTTTACTCAGTAAATACTCATTTACTGCATTTTATTGTAAAAGTACTCGAACGCATCTATTGTCATATACAAAATTTGTTATATCAGTCATTTGTCCATTGAAATATTTACAGCATGTTCATGGAACGCGTCAAAACTAAAATGAAACTGGGCGACACGTTAACGAGTACGTAACAAATAGGGTTTGTGTAACGCGTTTTCAATTGTTCTTTGTATGACATTAAAATTAATATTTTGAACAATTTTTTATATATTTTTTTTAATTTTTATTTAGTTTGCCTAATTATATTTTTACACAGCGAATAATTTATTCTATTCGTTTTGCTTTCAGCTGTTTGATATTTAAAAACTCGATACACAGACCAAAAAATGTGCCAGTTGTTAAGTGTTTTGTTTAAAAACTTGACTTTCGTGTTGAATGAACCCAAACAGGAAAAACGTTTTTATTTTTATTCGTGTTCGATGAACAGGCTGTTATAGTTTTTTTTATTGCATAGAATAATTAGAATTAATAAATTTGTTTAAATAAATAAATATAATGTTTACCAACCTGTATAAGGCTCCATGTCTAATAGTCGTGGAAATTCAAAATAATCATTGAATTTAATCGCACAAACACGTTCGTAGTCATATTCAAAACGTTTTAATTGTATGGCTAATACGGGCGGTAGTTTTTTCACACACAACCGCTTAATTGTAACTACCTGAATTTTTATTTAATTTTAACAACATTAATTTATAATAAAAGTAAAATTATTAAAATAAAAAAAAAAAAAAAAAAATCAACATACTTTTTTATCACATTTATCACAATGGTATGCATCAGCGCCCTCCAAGAGTTCACCTTTAACGTACTGCTCTAGAGATTCAGTTAATGAGCTATGATTGCGTATATCAACACTAAAAACACTAAATGGTTCCTCTTTTGAATAACGATGAGGACATTCTTGGCATATTTTCTGATCGCTAAATGAGCCACCTAAGGTGTTATTCATTAGTTGTGTTTGACCTAAAGCTTTAAGACCTTCATCTAAACTTTCGAACAGTGACATGAAGAACTCAACAGCATCTTGTTGTTCACGCAAATTAACCGGCTCACCTTGCAGTCTAATCGTATTGCACGTAAAAAAAGTAAATAATTAAATTTTTTTCTTCTTTTCTTTTCAATTTGCAAAACTTACTTGAAATGTGTCCACAGACCACGTGGCACATAGTATTGCAAAGCACTATGTCCTAAATGGGCAAATATGGCCTGAACGTGTTTCAGTATGACCACGTGATAGTTCTTACGCACATCATTATTATCATCGCTTGGATTGAATAGGGCAGAACCCATCGCATTTGTTTCGGGTTCACCGCTAAAGTCTTCGTTTTCATTTATTGCCGCTCCGTCGGCTTTAAGTATACCTACGCGTATAGAGGGTACCATATAAAGTTGTTGCAGGACAGAATTCATGTAACAAGTTGCACCAGCATTTTTTAAACCACAAAAACCTTTAATCGGTCTTGCTCCGACTGGTGGCAAATAGTCCCAATCACGCAAAGGATCAGTATCTGCAAGAGAAATCAGCAAACAATCATACATATAATGTTGTATGAAAATGTTCAATTTTAAATAACTAATCTAATATTTCAAATCTTTTATTAATTATGCAACATAAAATATATAAAAAGAACTGTTCAGACAATAAAATCTTTGATTTTTATTGAAGATAATGTGTCTGGTTATCACAATAAGTTTGAAAACTCTAACCCGACTACATACCAACTATAATTCATACTGCGTAAATAAGATTAATTATTATTAATAAGATAAATTACGTTTAAGAGTCAAAATTTGGACGGTAAAAAATAGCACTATTCATGACCGACAATACAAAATGAAAGTCTATTCGAAATAAACAATAAATAAAATTAAGTTTATAGATCAATATTTTCTTGCGTGGCCCTTGCTGGCAATAACAACAGCACAGCGCTTCGGGCATGGAGTCAATCAAGTCTTCACATCTTATTTTGGGTATTCCGTCCCGCGACCCCTACGACTGCAGCTCAAACTTGCTGGGTGTTAGTAGGTTTTGCTTTACACACCTTTTTCTTGCCCAACGATTCTTTATCGGATTTTAGTCAGGAGATTGCGCAGGCTACTCCATAAATTTAATACTGTTATCAATGAACCACTAAAGATCCTTTCTGCTAGAATGTTTTGGGTCGTTGCCTTGTTGGAAGACCCAAAACAAGGCGTTTCCTCTTCTGCATAAGGAAACATTACATTTTCTAATATATGAACGTAAACATGTTGGTCCATTGTTCTTTTTATACAATGTATTGGTTCCATTCCGCAATACGAAAAACATGTCCAAACTTCCGTGCTTTACTATCTTGGGACGTAAATCGTGGGTTATATATTGCGCTAGGAGGACGTCTAACATACGAACGAGAGCCACTTCCAACATGCATAACGATTTTGCTCTCGTCCGTCCACAAAATATTTCTCCATTTGCTAGTTGGCCAGTTTAAGTGCTCTTGTGCAGAACTTTTCTTGGGCTCCAGGATTCTAAATTGTGTTCTCTAAATCGATTGCGAACTGTTTCCTCGCATGCCTCCATCTGTAGTTCCTTTTTAAGCTCTGTGGCAAATCAATCGCTTAACCAATAAATTGGACATTGCCGACTTTCTCGAGAAATTAAGTAACTGCCTTATTTCGGAATAATAATATTTGGTGCTCTTTTTTACCGTTATATTTTACACTTTAGTATCAATATTTGTTCAATTCACGAGCTCCGTCGTATGGCTTATCGTTTAAAAAAAGACGATATTTGTTTATGTGCTTGTGAACAGACAAATTTGTTGTATCGTCATTTTTTCGTATTTTAAATGTCAATTCAATGTAGTCAATTCATTGTGAGTAAGACTAGTTTCACACACTTCAACTTTTGCTGCTCAACTTCTTTTCAATTCCCTTTTGAAATTGCCTTACTGTTCACACAGAGAAATCTGTTCCAACTAATATTCATATATATTTGCACAGTGAAACAAAGAATGAAAAGAAATATAATATAATAACATGCTCCCTCTCTCCAACAAACTCAAAAGTGGCGCAGCGAAAGTTGAAGTGTGTGAACCTAGTCTAAGTAATTTATTTTTATTTATTTATTTATTTATTGTTACATATTCTACAGAGTAAATTTACAGAATATGGTTGCACAAAAATGGTGCCGGTAACTAGACCATATGTCCATGATGCTATTAACAGTATTTAAAAAATGTTTTTGTGACTGACTACACCCGACCTATGCCTTCACATAGGAAGTAGTAGCAACGTGGTTGTCAACGAACTTCCACAAAAGAACTGCAAGACAATACGGTTATCCGTGGCAAATCAGTCAACCAGTGCGAGCGAGACGAAAAACTCTCGAAGGCCAAACAACACACGCAAGCCTGACCGCACTTAAGAAATAATTACGATGACGCGAGAGTTGTTCTTCAGCCCAGAGCTGCTTAACGACTGTAAATAATTTATGTGGAACAAAATTAAACCAGATATGGGAATTCTAATTTTACGAGAAATAGTTAATAATTTTGATTAAAATGGTTTGCAAATTAAATTGAAATTAATCAAGTATATATTTATCATTAAGATGAATGTATTTTCCGGATTTACTTATCACATATTTAAAAGATTTTTACAAATTAATCGAACAAATAGAATTTTTCCATACCTGTCCTCAATACAATCATTTATAAAACAAATAAAATTCAAACGTACAATTATAACACACTTTTGTATGAAAATTACCTACAACAAAAATACAATTCTTTATAATTAGACGATTACACAACACATACGACGTTAATACGAGCTTGTGAATTAAAGAAAGCGTTTACAATATGCGAGCCGAAACAGGTTTCTCACAGTGGATACTGATTAGATTACATTACAGTGCAATCAAAAATCTCTGAGAGAAACAGAAATCATATGAATTGTAACAGTGCTATTATTTTCGCTGGCGCTGTATCTAGCTTATTAATCGTCCTTGCTATAAGTTACAAAAGCAAAGAAGTTTCACAATCTTTAACAGAATAAATAAAGTTATTAAAAATAATGGTGCCCAAGTTTTCAATGGAAAATTCTTCAGCTATAAATATTTCTTTTTGCGAGTACATATTTGATTGGCCTAGTGAATTTCGAATTTTTTTTTTACATTTTATTGTTAAATTCTATTTATTTTTACGAATCCAGCAATAAAAATTAACTAAAAATTATTTTTAGCCGATAAACGTGTCTTTTATTTTTTTTTAGTTTTCTAATTATGTGGATGGTGCCTATTTTATTGGCCACATGTATACATGTTGAAAACATTTGCCTTTCCTTTCGGTGTTGTCGTAGTCGGGTGAAAATGATTTGGAATTGCAATGTAAATAACATAAAAATTCATACAGTTTTCGAATCGAATTACAGAGTAAACAGGGAATTTTCTACGCAATTACAAATCAAGCAATACAATACATACGTACATAATTAATTATTCGTTCGTTCACTTACCTGTGCAAACAAAATCAATTATGGTATTCGTAAGCACCTTCATGTTAGGAACGCAATTCTGACATAATGCTATTATTAATTCGCAGGCAGCTGCAATCGTATGTGGACTGCGGCAAACTGGTGGAGGGGCAGTTTCAGTTTTTAATTTACCATTTTTACGTAAATGCAAATATTCTCTGGAGGCGGTAAATAGAAAAGCATCGATAAGCTCATGAATCAAATCGTTCAATTGAGCTTTGGTATCGGGCGATAGGAAAAACATCAATTCCTTGGCCAAACATAGATGACCTTCTAGCAAGTCCTCGTGCACCTGTATATCTCCACTCTTTGTGACATTTTCTCGTATTTTTTGTAGCCATTTGATTTCTTCGGCCAACAAGCCTTCGCCAATGTTTAAAGGCCAGTTTACAACACAGCCATAGGAGAGAGTGCGACAAAGAAGTTGAAAGAAATCTGCACAAGTGGCTTCGTGTTGAGGTACCAGAATTTTAAGAGAGCTAACTAGTAAATTAACCATGTATGCAAAAGGCCGTCTGTCACCGGCACAATAAGTACACGTGAGAAATAGTTGTTCGGCGGCCACTTGTCTAACATGACGCGACTGATTCTTAAGTATCAAAGAAGTTATGAATTTATTCCACACAGGATCAGCACTTAAAGCTTCATTAGCGCTGGGATTTAAGACCAATGAAATGGTTAGCACCTCTAGCGCCTCTTTGCAAACCATAAAATCTTGAGTGTCCGGCATTGAAGTATCGTCGGCAAAATCGTTGTTTGTACCCAAGGCCTGCAAATTGCCACATGACGATGCCCAGGCTAATTGGACTACCGCCTTTATGGTGGAAATATCGGGACAGGACCACTGCAGTGTAGAAGCAAACAGCAAACGACAAACCTCACCTTCAGGACTCGCCGATAACATTTCTCTGGCTAAGTTTTCAGCCAACTTTTGTGAAATGGCCCTTAAAGTAATCTCTGAGGTATTTGGTATAGAAGTCAATATTTGTTTGAGTATGTCCACCTGTGAACGCGAGTCCATGTCAAAGTCACACAGCATGGGTTCGTCGCCTACGCGCGACAATACACAGCCTACAATGTAGAGGAAAAGTTTGGCTAATCTCAACACACACTGGAATGATGCACGCTTCGTGTGCATGTCGGCGTTGGGTAAGAAATTATTTTTTGTCAGCAATTCAAGTACGAAATGGGCACAACCTGAATGCAGCCATGATGATTGAATTTGCAAAGCGTTTTCCCCATAAGGATCCAGAGCGGGTATAAGCAGACTATTAAGTACACACAAATTATAATGCACTTGGGCCGGTGTGGGATGCAGGAAAAGCATCTCCGGTGTGCAATCAGTAGGGTTAATCTATAAAAAAAAAATAGTTTGAAACAGAAATGGTTCATGTTTGATTCGCTAAGAATTTTACTAACCGTTTCATTGATGGAACTGCCTTGCTGTTGTTTTGGTTGTAGCCCACTTATGTTACCAGTTAAGTTTGCGGAATTGTTATCATCCTGCCCTTCTTTGGTTACATTCGATACATTTCCCGTTGGTTGCAGTTGTTGCTGCAATTGTTGAGCCGCCGACATGCCACACATGATTTGTAGCATTTTTACCGTTTGACGGTCACAGGGCAACAAATGCAATAACATTTTAGCACTTTCCCTTAAGTGACCATGTTCCAAATCACTGCCCAGTTGATAGAGCTTCAAGAAAAATTCAATATAATGAAAGCTCTGAGATATAATCACTCCCGGCAAAGTACTTTCGGATTCGACGCGTTGCATATCGGGACAGGGTCTGGGTGGAGAACCAGTACTAGAGTCGCTTGATGTATCCGGACTACTGGCTAAGCCAACACCAATAGGTGTCAGTTTTGCAGTCAGTATCATTTTGTCTCTTATGGAATAGTGGGACAAGGGATTTATTTCATCGCCTATATCAATCAATTCGCCATTGTTGTAGTAGAGATCAACTTTTATATTGGTCGTCGAATTGCCTTTGATCCTTTTGAGTAAGTTACGCTTAAAGGAGGAAACCATTTCATTGTTGTGTGTTGTAATTTCTATGTCATCGATTGGTCGTCCGGGATTTTGAAAACGTATATAAAGACTAGTATATTTACCGCGAGTTGCACGCACCAAAGGCAACAAATAACGATCACCGTTAAAAGAACGATCACATTCTTTGATGTATTCCTGCAGAACCTTAAGAATGCGACACATTTTTTCGGCTTCGATGAAACGCATTTTCGAATCCTTCGAATCGTTTTGATCAGCCTGATTTGCATCTTCTGTTGCCACGGCTACAGAATTGTTGCTACTCAATGATTTCCCCAATATCATGATGTTTGTGTAGTGGGTTCTTAGACGTTCGCAACATTCGCCAATAAACATTTCATGGAAATCACTAATATTCTCTTGCAGACGTGGACCCAAAGCCGTTGACACTTCTTTTAGCAGATCAATGGCTTTGTTGGCTATTTCCTCGCCGCCAGTGGTTATGACACGCCAGAGATAATCTTTACCTATTAAATCTTCATTGTCCAATATATAGCCCCGATGGATGGCCTTGAGTTTATCTTCTTTGGAATTTACAGCCTTAAAGAAACGTTCAAAGCATTTAATGCCACTTTCGGTTAGAAGATGTGGATCCAATTGGAGTATATTGTTTTCGAAGAAATCTTTATTGATGCCAGGATCAAGATCTGGCTCTTCTCCCATCAGTTTACCGAACCAGCGGAAACATTCTTCACGATCCGAAGGAAAAACAGCATTAACAGCTAAACAGTGCCAGATTTGTTTCGCCTGATCAGCACATAGCCAAAGTTGACCATCCTTTAGCAAAAACTTAAGGAAATCTAAGCGCTCTGATATTTGCATATTATGCGGATAACGACCGTCTATACACAACGAGGAAGGATCTACATTGCTCATATCCGATATCATGATGCGTATTTTATCCATGTATGATGTGAGACTGTTAGTAACTAAAATGACTAAAGAGTGATCATTTTGTAGCCTTTCGATTACCTGCTGGCGATTCAGTGCTTGCTGAGAACGGGGAGCGTGACTGGGTGAGGACTCATAAAGACAACATATTTCACGGATCAAACGTAATGCGGGCAATACCCAAACTTCGCCGTTTTTTAATTCTACCACACATTTATCCAGCCAAACTATTTTCTGAGCATCACGTTCTTGTGAGCAACTATAATCTAAGATTTTGACATGAGCCGCCAAGGCCTGATCGAGCACTTCAGGTGGTATCTCTGAACTATGTGCTAAAGTCCAAAATAGCTTTAGAACTTTCTGCGCCATCACGCCATTTTTATCATCTTCCGCTAAACGTCGTATCAATTCCAAAAGTCTTTCTCTTTGGCGTTTATTTGCAGTTGTCATGCTGGCCTGTTGTCATAGAAACAATAAATGAGTGAATGACCATTAGGATTATTATTATTTTCTTATTACCTGGAATGATTCAAATAAATGATCTAACTGTTCGGGTGTAAAGTCCCAGGCTAATTTCGCTAATAAATCATGAACGTTCTTAACGATCGCTTCATGTTTACCAGCTTGAGCTTTCCATACCGCGTCCAAGTCTTCTAGGGTTAAAGCATGCTCTTTAATTAAAAATCGTATGATCTTCTCCAACTTTTCTACATATTGTGGCTGATGAAGAGAGTCTTTTAATACGATGCCTAAAACATCGGATTCCTTGATCCAGGTCTAAAAAGGAAATTTAATTTTGGTGATGGAATTGTTTTTTTTTTATTAAACAAAGTTTTCACTTACCGCCATTCTTTCAGCCGTCAACCAATCCAAATCGTCATCAGACATGCAATGCGGCAATTGTGGAGTTCTATGAGCATAATATGACACTGACGTTAAAACCTTATTGATTTCGTTGAGGGCATTCATTTTGCCATTGAAACTGGACACCTGCAGCAGACGTAAAATCATTTTTAAACGAAACATTTCCAAATTTCGTATAAGTTCCTCTTGGCCTGGCAAACGACTGGCTAAATAGCGGGCAGATTTGACAATGCCATTTATATAATCATTGCGCCCTTCGGGTTTCGCTTCACGCTTCAGTTCCTCATCCGAAAAACTATCGAGTAAGTCTAAAACCACATTCCAAATGGGCATAAAATATTTGGAAATCGTAGTGGGTATTAGGAGTTCATAGCACTGGCCAAAAGGTCTTAACAGACTGTATATTAATGCCAGTGTTAATTTATTTTTCTGTTCCGGATCGGGTTGCAGCATGGCCCTTGACCCCGAAGGTTTTGCGCAACCTGACGCCACAGCGGCCACAGCTTGGTCCTGCTGTTTCCGTAACAATTGTAAGCCCCGATTAAAACGTTCTTGCAGATTATCAAACCCACCCAATTGGCCGAAACGATTTAATAAATCGACTAACCAACCGCGTGGATTTTTGGGTTCGGGCGGTGGTTTGGCAAACATTTTATTGCCATCCAAAACACCCCACAAATGTTCGGGTGGCGAGAAACATTCTGGCTGTCGTGCTGCATTGAATGTATTGAATTTGTTGTCTGGATCGAAAACAATTGCCAACAAATCCAGTAAATACGGATTATCACGAGTCATATGAATGGCAATCAAATGCAACAATTTGCCACAAGAGATCAAAATACAGTGGTGAATATTATATTTCCACGAATTGACAGCCTCATCGGTAAGAATTTTCGTGAACGATGTTGTTAGAGCACCATGATAAAATTCTACACAGTTTTCACATTCATGATCCACGCCTGAGACGGAAAGAAGAAAAAAAAAACAAAAATAAAATAAGTATTTATCAAGAATTTTCGAAATCTTTTAATAATATTAAGTTTATTATTGGTTCATTTAGAACTACTTTTTTTACTAATAATTTAAGCTTATTTTAACACAACCTTATGCTAATAAAAAAACAAATTTTAACGTTATTTAACAGCGGATGCTAGTTTTCAATCCCACTTGATCAACCCCTCTTCTTTTATGAACTCGCCTGCGAACGTATCTCGAAGTTTTTCATGTCAAATATTCGAGATCAACCATCAATGACAAATCGATAAAATGTTACATGTCGCTCAGTTTTGTTGCAAACCCCTATTCCATATCAATTGCGAAGATTCACTCGTGATATGAAAATCGAAATAGAATAGATTCTCGACACTTTATGGTTCGGTTTTTATCTTTATTTGATTTATTTATTATTTTTTTAATCTAAATGGAATAGTCTTTTAATTTAAATTAGTTTTTATTGCTAAGAATCAAATGAACAGTTAGAAAACTAGAATATTTGCTGAAATTCGATCTGACGATGTCCACATTGCCAACCAGGTTACCGAAGACTTTGTTCGTCTATTTTGTACATTCAAGAAATATGTTCGTGAAATTATCGAGAGTAGTTCGTTGCAATAAATGTTTCGATTTTGCAAAATTGTCGGCATTTTTTTAAATGTGTATTTTCGAGAAACTATCGAGAGTAGTTCGCTGTCCGATTTTTCTTAATTTCGCGGACATTTTTGTTTCGAAAATTTAATGTAGCAACAATTTTTTTTCAAGGCGTACTTCAGCTTGAGAAAACCAGGGGGGTTACTCTCTATTGCGATGCGAAAGAAAATTGATACAAAATAAAACTAATTTTACACTGAAATCGCTTTCGCATCGCAATAGAGAGTAAACCCCAGTTAAAAAACTTATCACGATTCTTGTAAATGAATGAATGAACGACGTATAGAACTAATAAGAATAATTAATTATGTATTGCAGTTCATAGAACTTTTTTGTAGTTTCCTTCAAGGCGGCATTTTGAAATTCTTTTCAATTTCCTAATTGGCTATCAACTTCCACGCAGACTACGTCACATCTGTAAATTCAATGAATTTGTACAATCAAAATCTTGAACGTGCAACGGCAGAGTTAAAATTCATATACGGCATTCTTTCATTTATATGAAACAATAACTAAACTTTAAATTTTGAGAAGCAAAATATTTTTTCATTTATAAAACAATTGAAATGCCTTTTTAAGTTTATCAAAATGTACAGTATTTTAATTACAAACTGCAAAAAAAAACCTTTTTAAGGTATTTAATCGTTACTTACCAGCTGCAGTTAGCTGAATGGCAGCGTTTAATAATACTTCCAATTCTTGTTCGGGCAGTACGGGAACAACCCATCTGGGATTTGAAATTTTTTGTGTTAATGATCTTAGTTTCAGCGAAGGAAATGATGCTTTCAATTTTTCAGGCGATCTGAAATTAATAAAATTAAAAAAATAAATAAACAAAACATCGTCGTATTCAATTCTAAACAATTATTTAATCATGATTCATGCATTGTTAGCAAATAATTTTTGTCTACTATTTATCAAATAGTTTTATTAAAAAATATCCACATTCGTATATTTTTATGTACACATGTAACCAATAAAATAGGTACCATCTACATAAGTAAAAAAACGCACGTTTTTCGATTGGATGCAAACAAAAAATAACTTCTGACTAATTTTTATTGTCGATCGCGTAAAAATAATTAGAAATAACAACTAAAAGTTTAAAAAAAATCACTTGGCCAATAAAATAGATGCACCGAAAAAGACATGCTTATATCAGATGTATTTCTCATTGAATACTAAAGAAAATTATTACTGAATCAGTAGCCACTTTGTGCTTAATTTTTTTAACAATAAATATTATAAATCTGTTCGGAATTGATGAAATAACTCTACGACAGCTTTCAACAGAATTGTCATACTGTATTTCTTCCACTTTTTGCAAAAATCTGTTTCTGAATATTTTGTTTTCCCAGCCTTGCTTTTATTGTTTTTTAGTATATCGTACTGTTAGGTAATTTCACGCAGGGTCACTCACGAATCCTGGCTGAAATTAGCAATGGAGGCTATTACTTGGGCTCGCCCGGCTCCACTGATTATGTGGGCACTATAGTAGTTTTTGGGCGGTTGCCGGAGGTAATATTGCCGATTGGGCAGATTGTATACTGGATATATTCACTGATGGCGTTGGGGTCTATATTGAATATCTCAACATCAGAAGGTCATATAGGCTCCCTGATGAATGTAGTGCCTTCCAGGCGAAGGTTCTATGGGTCTTGAGGGCTATAGAATTGGTAAGGACCGATGCCACACGTATTCGTTCTTTCTTACAATTACATTTAAAATAAAAACAAATTCCAAAATTTCGCTTTTAAATGTAATTGTACGAAAGAACGAATACGTGTGACATCGTGGGCCTGGCAGTGAAATTAAATTAATTCAAGTTCAAGGGGTTGTTTGAACAAAATCATTTCTCTCTCTCTCTCTCAAGAAGGAAGACATCAAACTTCATATGAAAAAATGTTGTGCGGACAAAAGTTTTCTCCGGAAAATATGGGTGAAACTCAAGGTGTATTTAACTAGGTGACAGCATTAGGAAAACAAATACAATACAAGAAAAAACAGGCATTTTAGTTTGCGTAGTTTTATTGCGTATGTCAAAAACCTAATCCATAAAATAAAGAAAACAAATACAGGAAAAAAGTAAAAGTATTTTGTATGTATTTTGACATTCGCAACGAATAGTCAGCTGCTGTAATGCTGTCACCTGGTTAAATACGCCTTGGGTGAAACTAGCTTAAGTAACTATAAGCACAATATAAAACAAAAAAGTTTTGACAATTAAATCAAAGAAAACATTCAACAAAATATATTAATTATTTAAAAGTTTTAAGGGTACCTATTTTAATGGCCACATGTGTATGTATGTATATGTATAAATGTGTATATGAAAACTTTTAAGTGATTAGCATTTATATTAGATTTCTTATCAGTCAGTTTGTTGTGTGTATTCTTAGGATTGTTTTGCATTTTAAACACATTCCTGTTCAGTTGATGAGACCCACAAAAATTTTTTGTATTTCTTTTGCAATAATGATAACAAACAATTTTAGTACCCATTTCATTAATAGAATAAACCTTGCAAATTGGGCTAGAGATCGATGTGCAATATATTAATTTTCCTAAATTTTGGAGAAGTCGGAGCTCTGCTTCAGTCGTTGTAGTGAAGCAGATCAACTACTAAACTAAAACTAAAGTACAAAAAACCGATAAGCCGTTTTTCGGATATAAAACCCTTCAATCGCAATCAATCTTACAGTGAAAAAACAAGAAAAGCTAATTTTACAACTTCCTAAGGGAACACACATACGTTATGCGCACCACAACAAACCTCATCAGCACAGCGTTTCCAAATTGGGTATATTTTTCATATTGGGACATGAGAATTTTTTGGGTATAACATTGTTCTGCTGAACATTACTTTTTTTAACTTTATTAATTTATTTCTGGACATTAAAAATCGAAAATTGGTTCTTCTGACTTAAAAAAACTGGCAGCCCCGCATCAGCAGCCGAGTAACTCACTTGTGGAAATTTTATTGACACATTTTCAACATTTCTTCTTTCGTCAAGCGTTTTTAGTTATGAATCGTTTTCGACTTACTCGCTTTCCCGTTTTTCAGATGTGAAATCGTTTGAGGTATCCTGTTGGAAAACCGGTAATCGAATTATTCGAGAATATTAATTACTCGAAACCGATTATTTTTATTAAATGAAAACCCTGTAAAACGGGGTTTGGTTCTGGTTTTTTGTATACATACTCTAATACAAACTCAATCCGATGTTTGCTTATTTTATTTTAATACACTAATCGCTGCGACCGTGACTGCTGTAACGTTTATCAAAAAAGTCAAAAATAATTGTGATAATTTGACAGATATTTTTTGGACAAAAATAAAAATTTATCTTTATTTTTTATCGGTAAAGTAAAATTTGATAAGGTTTATCAAATAATTGTAAAATTTTTTAAGTTTTATTAAATCTATTTAAATGGTAATAAATAATAATGGTAACATTATTTTTTATCGGCAAATTAAGAGACAAATTTTAACTTTTATTTTTGATCGAAAAATAGCGGAGAAATTTTAACTATTATTTTTGATCGAAAAAATGTCATTTCGGTTATTTCTCGTAATTTTTAAATTGTCGAATACACTAATTCATTCTGACTTTTTTCAATCTCATTACAAAATTTCTAAAGTCAATTTATTATGTGCGAGTACGAATGTATGTGAATCTAATCAACAAAATAATTGTGTATTTCAAAGTTTCTTCAGTACGTTTAAAGTACTAACCTCCAAGTCTTTGTTTGCCTTAAGTCATATATTAAAATATTTATTATGGTGACGTTGATAAATATAATATAATTGCATTGAAAAATTTACAATTATAAGCTCAGAAATAAAGAATTTACAAAAAAGTTAAAATAAACAAATCACCATGTGATATATTTAGAATATTTAATATTCTATCTAGCAATAAAATTCAAGTGTCTTTTTGCATTTAAGTGCAATGTAATTTAATAAATTTAATTATGCGAACAAATCTAACGATTCCAAGAAACTGATATAGAATTTTTAATAGTACAAAATATTTATGTGCATACATAAATACGTGTGCACATGTGTATATGAATTAGTTAAACATAAAACCTCCTGGATAGTAAACAAACGACTCCAACGGTTTTGATTTTGTGCAGACTGCTCCAAAATATAAACCAAGTCTGGACACTCAAAAAGAAAAAAAACTTTTTTGTAGTCTTGAGATTTTTTCAATCCAAAAGTAGTAAAATTTCTGAATAAAACAAACATTCATTATTTATGTTAAATTATTCATATATGCATCAGTTGACTGACCTGTCATTTATAAGAGATGGAAATAAATAGTGTGGAATTGTTATTTATTAAAATGTTGTAAAAAAAATTTATTGCTTCAGTATAAATGTTAAAACTGACGTTTCTAAACAAGGTTTATGTATTCTCCTTTTTAAAAACCGCACTTTTGATTATATAAATAAATGATGTTCCTTTATTGCAACGTTGTCATATCTCAAAAAAAAAATTCGATCTTTCGAAAACGAGATTACAGATTTTAATTTACTCATACCTTAATGGTAAACTAAGAAAGAATTCTCTCTTCAAAAGGTGGGTAAACATGATATTTGCATACATCTTTTTTTTGCATAATATGAAGAGCGATACGGCGAATAATTCGGGGGGGTTATTATGTATTTCGATTCTTAATGGAAATCATACGAATTTGTATATGTAGCTTATACTTTGTGTTTCGAAAGTGTTTTCTTTCGAATCGAAATACATAATAAACCCCCTGCATTCTTAACGCGAAAGTTAGGTTTTTGAGATATGACTACGTTACAATAAATCGATAATCGATTTTCGATTTTTCGAAAGACAATTTTCTTTCGCAACTTTTTATTTGTACGTCTTTGTGCCATCTAGTTTTACTATTTTATTTTTTTATTTATCTTTAAAATAAAGTCGTTTGCTGTTTTACTAACTTTGTGTTTTACTAATTCTTAATTAATCCTCATTAAACATAGATTTTAATTTTGGTAAATATGAAGTTGGAGTGCATCATAGACTACAAAATAATTGTTTTTTTTTGGTAATGAAAGTCGGTTGTCAACTAAAATCGAACTCGATTTACCCATTCACTATTAAATAAATACATACATATTTAACAATTTCTTCGAAAAAAAAGCAGAACAAATTTTTCGATGAAAATATCAAATAAAAATAAGTTAAAAGTTTGTTCAGACTTTTAAATTTCTTCATGCTAATAAATTACACACATACAATTTATAAAAGTGAAAAATGCCAAACACCCTTAAACTTGAACTATACGAATTTATAAAAATTAAAAAAATAAATAAATAAACACAAAATTCAATAAATAGTATATGAATGGGTTTAGAGTGTATATCAAGGCGTATTTACTATATAATATGTACACGTTAATCGTACAAGAAAATAGTAGAAAAAAAATAAAATGTCATTAAATATATAATATTTGTGAATATACATATGTAAATATGTATTTAAATTAAACTATTTATGGAACAAAAGAAACTAAACGAAGTGAAAACATACACATAAAGACATGCATATATAAATAAATGCATCCACATTTTGATGTTTGACTTTTTGAGATGAATGTATTTATCTATTCTATATTATTAATAGGCAAACACGTTTTTTTAGGATCACTTTTACATCCGTAATACTGAACCGATTTTGGAAAGATTTATATGTTTTTAATGGGGATTTTACATAGAATTATTTTGAATCGATTTAGTATTTTGGGATCTATAATTACAAGCGTTTAAAGTTGCTCCTACACATGCATGTATCAGCTTCAAATTGTAAAATAAACAAATTGTGTATGTGTGTTTGTCCAATTTGCTTTTGCATAGAAATGAGAGATTTTTTTCTACATGTTCTTTGTATTGAGATGTAGTTTTAAGTTGTTTATTTATAATGTTTTTTGATTTTGTATTTTATCGTATATATTTATGTAAATGCTTAATATTTAATTACTAGAATGCGGTCGAATCGCCGTCGACCGCTGGATACACTAGTACATATACATAAATATAATAATAAGCTACAATCACTTTTTCCTTTTATAAAATACATATACCTATACATAAAACATCTTTCTGCAGTTTTTATGGAAAATTTTCTAGTTCCGGAACACTAGTAAATATGTATATATCTATAACCAAAATAATTTGAGCAGGACAGCGAGCCGTTGAGTTGCGATAAAATATATTTTATTTTTTAATCGGTTACCATTATTCTCTAAATTTATGCATCTCATTCTCTGAAAAATAATGCCATAAACATACATACATACATACATATATATTTTATTAAAAAAATATACATTTTAATTCACAATAGCATGACACAATAATATAAAGGCAATTAATTTTATAGTCAAAATAAGGAGATATGCCATTTTTAAATTTGCGTTGTGTCTGAAGCTATTTTTTACTGTTATTTCATAAGATAAATCCACAAGAATTTTAGTAATATCAAGAGTTTTCAAAATCATTTCCTTAAGATATAATCAAAAGTTGCCTTAGAGACAACACAAACTTAAAAATGCTATGCATATATTCTTATTTTGACCCGGTCTTTTGAAAACATAAAGTATGTTTTTCCTTGAAGTGCTCTGATTTTGTTTTAACAATTTTTAATATTACTTTTCACATATTTTTAAATTTTTTATTGGACGATATTCTTTACATTTATTAATATTTTTTATTCTAAATAAATAACTGTAAACAAAAGCGATCTAATACGTTTTAAAAGTATCAATAGAACCGCTTATGGCCTGTATTGGCTAGCGATCTAATATGTTTTAAAAGTATGAAGAAAACCGCTTATTTATTTATTTATTTATAAATAGGTATTAAATAAAAAAAATAAATAAAAAAATAATTGAAATGATCTGTCCCATTTCTTTGCAAAAGCAAATTGGAGAACCACTCTTGCATGCTTTGCTTATTTTTTAACTTGAAGCTGACACATGCATGTGCAATATACATATGTATTACTAGCATCTTTAAAAGCTTATAGCTCTCAGAATAGTGAACCGATTTTAACAAAATAAAGATTGTGCACATTTGTGAATAAATATCTTCAGAATGATATAAGTTTTGTCAATATCGGCTGTATAAAAATGGGTTTGCCTATTAATTATATAGATGTTATGTTATGCGCTGATTCGCTGACCATTTTAGGTAGCTGTCACCGTCGACAATTTTTAGTCCAAATCAACAGCCGATTTGTTTTTGTTTTTTAGCCGTCGATTTGTAATCTTTTTTTTTCTTAATTTTGATTTCTTTTAAATGAATTTACACATTAAGCAAATGTTTGTGAAAGATGGAGGAGATAAAAATGGGAATGTCTTTCAGCTGCGAAAGTATTACTTGCGATTTGGTCTGCCACAAGAAATTTTGAGGGAATAACAATTACCGATAAAAATTGCAATAACAGTTTTGAAAATTCGATGAAACATAAAAAGTAGCTTTTGTGTTGGGAATAATTGAATATTCCTGTATTTCGTTTCTTAATAAATAACAAAAACTTTATTAACGAACGCAAGTGTATAATAAAAAAAGCAATATTACTACCAGGCCCACTATGTCACACATTTTCGTTCTTTCGTACAATTACAATTACATTTAAAATGTAAATGTAATTGTCCGAAAGAAATAATTCGATCGACATAGTGGGCCTAAAAGTTAACTATGTTCGCAATTGTTACGTTCTAATGGTCACATCAAAATAGCGATCGTGGAGCAGTCAAGAATGTAAAATTATTGTCGAAATTGTCAAAAACAGATGACAAAACTAACAGAACAGTTTAACAGTTGCCAAAATTACAAAAATTGTTCTCTAGTCTTTTTTTTTAGAGTAAAAGAAAATAATTAATTAATATCTACATAAATAAATAACATATAAATAAGAAATAATAGAATGACAAGAGTGCTGAAGAAAAACACTTCATTTTGGGTGTTTGTATTTATGTGGGTGTAAAAGAATGGACTATACTGATAAAAGTACTTAGACAAATTAGTTGCTCAATGTGAATTTAACGTTGTGTGGCACTCCCAAAATAAGCAAAAACGAAACAAAGTCAACAAAACATACTTATAAGATCAATTGAATATATAAAAAATTAATATTGAATGCATAAATTAAAATAAAATTCAAAGAAAGCTTTCTACAGCAAATTATTTATACATAAATTCATATACATATGTACATATTTAAAGCAAAAATTATGTATAGAATTTAAACCAAAAGAAAATATTAATAAAAAAGCAGAAGATGTAAAGAAAAATAGTTTTAATAATGAAAAACACGCGACTTGATTTAATATTGCTGCCACACATTAAAAAAAAAAAGTTACAATCTTTAAGAAGTAAAGTATGTAAAATAATTTAGAATACGAAATGCATGCATGATTTGTAATGTTTGTTCTTGGGTTTATTTTGTTACTTACACATTATCCGTTGCCGACGACACAGAGGCGCCTGGTGTCTCTGTTAAGGGATTTATGGTGGCCGCAGTAGTTGTAGATTCTGAAGGATTATGCGTAGTTAAATTAGTTGGAGATGTTGATGACTCGAGCGCTGTAATACCACCCACCCCCACCAGAGTAGACGACGATGAAGTTGTATTAGATGATGTACTTGTATTTGATGAATTATCATTGCCACTACTACCGCTACTGCCTCCGCCACTGCCTCCACCACCACTACTGCCACTGCCAGATGATGACTGGCCACGACCACGCGTATCAGTCATTGTGTGTGGTTGTAAAGTGGCAGCTGGTCGTTAAGAACGCAAAAAGTAACCAAACTAAGATTCCTTTAAAAACTACAATTTTTTCTTGTTCTCTCGTGCTGCTTAAACAAAATACAAGCAAAAAGAAAACAAACAAAAAAATTGTATTTCAGGATGCAAATTTTGTAATTTTCAGTTTTGCGTTAAATTTTTTTCAAAGATCCGTCTACGTGTTCTTGTTCTTTTGTTCTTTTTTTTAATTTTTTCGGTTTTAAATAATAATAATAATTTATTGTGTTGTTTTTTATGTTTTTTATCTGTGGTGTATTATTTATATTTTTATTAATAGAAAACGAAAGAATTATGTTTCGTTTCTGCTCTCTTTCAGCAGGAGGAACAACTAAAGGTTCCTAAGCATACGTTTTTACATATTTCACACTGACAAAAATGCAAATGCAAAAAATCCATAAAACTGCAAAAAGAAATTAAAAAAAATATATATAGAATAAATGGAAATATTTATATAGATGGAAAAATAGATTAAAAAGAAACAACACACACATCGTAAGGTATGGGTTATTCTATAAAAAAGATTTATTAAATGATAACACCGGTTTGTTTCTAAATATCAAACTTCAATTTCTCTAAGAACAAATACTTTTATTTATTTATTCGCAACAACAAATTATTTTTTTTTGAACTTTGGCTTCGGATATCTCGTGACGTTGATACGATTTTATATAATTTTGCGAAAATTTATACAACGCCAAAACAAGTGTATATACAAAAACTTGTCCGACATTACGAGCGAGGTTAATCGGTCCATATTTATTTTTTTTTTATTTATTTATTTCAAAATTCAAGAACCAAGCCCTTAGGGCCAAATATGGTTCATAAACTACTCGTTTCAAGTATATAAAGGGTAAAAATAATTATTTTCTCGAAACAGTGCTAAATCAAGATACTATATTGTTTGATTACAGCATTTTAAATGAGAATGGGGTTTCATTCTCCGAAAAATGAAAAATTCCTGAAAAGGCGTTAAATATTTACTTCGCTTATAGTGGAAATGCATATAAAAGGAAATAACAGACCGAACCACAAAAACAAATCATCCGCACTAACAGCACACAGTGGGACCTTTGCAAAATAAATGTAAACAAAAAAACATTTATATAACACTTCGGTTCAGCTTACAGCATTTATCTGAAACTTGAAATATGAGCTTTGCTTTTAAGATCTGTTCAAATAGGTACAAATGTACTATGTACATATATACAGTCGACTCTCGATAATGGGAATTTTTTTCTGGTCTCTTGAAAAAAAATCTAAGAAATTCTTCCCGTTCGGTAATTTAAAATATTAGTTATGAAATTTTGTTCGTCGACATTTAATAATTTAAATTTGGGAACAAATATACATCCCGTATCATGCTCCGATTTTTATGAAACTTTTGTCATGGGTAGTACTCTTAAATCTAAGAATTATGGTAAAAAAATTTTGGAGCGGACTCACTTAGTTTGGGAGTTATAGGCCTCTAAATTTCAAACATATATGTGTCTATAACTTCCTTCATATTATTGCTACATAGTTGATATGGATATCGTTGGAAAGGCCTTATAAATACCTTTCAAACGATATATAACAACCTAAGGTTTTACTGATTTGGAAAGGTTAGCGCTTAAAAAATCAGTTTTTCGTATTGACTTTTTTTACAAAAGTACCGTTAAATCGAAAAGGGGTCTATATAACGGTTTTTTATTATATAGTAAAATAAATAGAAGACATTCACACCTTTCATTTGACACCTATATCATAAATGTTTAATAAGGAATGAAGACACTACAAAGGAATTAAAACTTAAAAGTTGAAGATAGTTACTTTTTCATAGAACTACACGTATTAAGTATACAAAAATATACAATGAGTGTAACACCAAAATTTGTTTAATTTTTCTTGTGATAATAGTGGACTGAAAATGTAGTACGGCCGCGCTCTAAGATTTTATTCTTCATAGTATTTCGTATCACAACGAGCTCTAATAAATATTTTTATCTAAAATAATTTTTATGTTTTACTATTTTATATTACTGCAAGGTTTCCGCATTGTCGAACAGTGGCTTCGCTGAGTAAAGATTTTCTGCATTGCCGGCCTCCGGCCGGGCTTAAGGATTTTCTCCTCTATGTATGTCGAACAGTGGCTTCGCTGAGTAAAGATTTTCTGCATTGCCGGCCTCCGGCCGGGCTTAAGGATTTTCTCCTCTATGTATGTCGAACAGTGGCTTCGCTGAGTAAAGATTTTCTGCATTGCCGGCCTCCGGCCGGACTTAAGGATTTTCTCCTCTATGTATGTCGAACAGTGTCTTTGCTGAGGAAAGATTTTCTGCATTGCCGGTCTTCGGCCGTGCTTAAGGATTTTCTCCTCTATGTATGTCGAGCAGTGGCTTCGCTGAGTAAAGATTTTCTGCATTGCCGGCCTCCTGCAGGGCTTAAGGATTTTCTCCTCTTCGTATGTCGAAAACTATATTATATTTAGTATATTAAACTAGAATTTTTATTACATAAGCATATTAATATATTGCAAAAACTAATATACAAACATACTTACATATGTCCAAGAACAAATATGCAAGTAGCAAAAAAATTAAAAACTAAACCTATTATACATTTGTATGTGTACGTACAGTCCTAATAAGTAGCTTGTTTTTACATCTGTATCAAATGTTTCAACGTACAGTAAAATCATATCTGGCCTTATTTGAAGTTTTAATTCCTCTGTAGTGTCTTCATTCCTTATCAGATATTTATGATATAGGTGTCAAATGAAAGATGTGAATGTCTTCTATTTATTTTACTATATAATAAAAAACCGTTATATAGACCCCTTTTCGATTTAACGGTACTTTTGTAAAAAAAGTCAATACGAAAAACTGATTTTTTAAGCGCTAACCTTTCCAAATCAGTAAAAGCTTAGGTTGTTATATATCGTTTGAAAGGTATTTATAACACCTTTCCAACGATATCCATATCAACTATGTAGCAATAATATGAAGGAAGTTATAGACACATATATGTTTGAAATTTAGAGGCCTATAACTCCCAAACTAAGTGAGTCCGCTCCAAAATTTTTTTACCATAATTCTACCCATGACAAAAGTTTCATAAAAATCGGAGAATGATACGGGATGTAAATTTAAGCCTTAAATTTGCCTTTACACACACTCCATAATTTTAACTACTTTAAAGTACATAACTGTTTTGGATTTTTTTCAAAAAAAAAAATATTTTGGACGACGAAAGATTGAATTTGATTTTTTGCTTGAGTTTTTCTACTAATTTTCTAGGTTTCAGAGAACTATAAGAGGCTGCTAATAGTAGTAAATGGTTGGCGACAGCCAGTAGACAAGAGGATCATTTTTGATGTTGACTTAAAGGCATTAAATAGTTACAGAGTAAAGGCGATTATTTTGTTTGATTAATTTTGTATATCCAGCGTATAAAGCGCAAAACATGTTTGAACACGATTTTTGTAAGAACAATTAATTGTATAAGAGACTGTGTCGCACGAAGTTGATAACAATGTCGTCCATACTTAAAAATTCATACCTGAAGTACAATTAGCAAAAAGTTTGTTTACAATTTTACATAACATGTCTCATATTTAAATTCCTTTATGTATTTTAAAAGTCATTAAAAGCAAGCACAAAAGTTTTAAACGGGTTTCTAAGCCATTCGTAAGCAAAATTTATTTAAATTTTATTCAAAAACTTAATTAAGCTTATAATCTTTTGTAAATCATTTTCATATATAAAATAAAGAGCTCGGGCTGTCAAAACTTAAAATATAAAATCAAGGTCTAAAATAATAAATCTTAAAATAGCTATAAATCGATTGAATAAACTCAGATAAAAGGCTTTCTAAAGTTGTTATTTTTAATGAATTGAAACCATTTTAAAACTTCTTTCTTAAAATTTATTATTTATTATATTTATTTATTTATGCCTTATTTGTTAAGAAAAGTTGCAGCTTTAAACTGACCCAGGGCGAATTCAGTACCAGGTAGCCATATTAGTCCAAATGATAATTAGCAGACTTTACCAAAATGTCAAACTCTATATGAAAAACTGTAAGCAGCAATTTTGTATGTGTGCATTGAGCATGCCAATTTGGAAAACTTTCAGATATTATAATAATAGGCGCTCTAATAATTTATAGAAATACAACTCTGAAAGCAGACTTATTAGTTTCTAATTTATTCGCGTTTTTTTTTAATTTTGACTAATGGTATTTGAACATGTTAGAACAGCGTAGTCATATTTAATAATTTTTCCAACTCAGCAAATAAACTAAATGGTGATTTTTTTATCAAAACACCAAGAAAGTTGAATAATTCCCAGGTGACCCGTTAACTATAGTGCGAGTTTTACATTTCATGCTAAATAAACAGCAATCAGCTGATTGATTAATTAATAATATCATTATTTCACAATTAGCTTTGTTTCTGCATTTGGTAATCTGTACATATTTGTACTGTTTCTTACTCCTTTAATTTTCCAAAAAAAGGTTTTTATACTGCTAAACACCTACTTACATAAATATGTACATATCTAAAAGTATATAAATTTAGTTTTAATTTTTAAACTAAAAAAAATATGTATGGGTAATTATGAATTTCCTTTCTCGTTGGAAAATAAATTAAATTCAAAAATATTACTTTATTAAACTTTGAAAAAATATAACTTTAATATTTTCAGTCTACCAAAATCGGCAATTAATTCTAAAACACAAAACTGCAAAAAAAGACCAACAAAAATTATTACAACGAACACAACGATTTGCTATCGATTTTCGTAAAACACAAAAAGAGGAAAAACTCAACCGTCTCACAAGAAAATTAAAATTTATGGTTCTATTATTTTTGTACAAATTACACACAATTTATTTACGCACTTGTCAAAAAATATTATTTGTATATAAAACTTATTATTTTGTGTTTGATTCTTATATATTTGTTTTTTTTTGCAATAAATAGGTATAAAATTGTTTAACACCGTCTGCCACAAGACGAATTGCAATTTTTTTACTTTTTCTTTTATACATTATTCATTTTATTCACTCTTAATGCATTTTTATTTTTTTTCCATTTTTATTTGCCTTTTTCGATATTTTCTTTTCTCGTGCACTTTTTGTTTCCGAAAAACACCGATTTTGTTTTTTTACTGCTAATATTTTTGCATCCGCCCAATTAACATTTATTTTTTCTCTTTTTGTTCTTGCTCTTTTTAGTTTGACTTTATTTTTCGGACTTTATTTTTTCACAAGCTTTTAGCAACTCTTTTTCTTTTAATTACTTTTGTGGCCAATAAATATTTTAGAATTTTATGATTATCCTTTTATGTTCAAAAGAAATTTGTAGTTATTGATTGTAAATAACTTTTTGAATTTTTTAATGAAAATGCAGCAGAGCAGACAAAATGGCGACCTTTTTGCTCGTCTTATTTCGTTTAGAAAAAATATATTCTTCCCTGCCTGCGTTGCTTTTTTTCTATTCCATTTTTTGTTAACACTCCTTACTTCACCTTATATTTTTCTTTGTCATAGAGAAATTTTTGTTTTTCAGTTCATTTGATATTAAACAATCAAATTTATGTCATCAATGTTATTATCTTACGTTTTTTATTTACTTTATTTATTTATTATTTCTATTAAATATCCCCAAAAAGTTGATTTTCCGTGCTTAGAAATTTTACATCGACACTTTTCGGGAATTTGCAAAAATTCTTCTCTTGCCGAAATAATTTTCTTGTGGTTGAAAAATTGTGTATGTTTATTGAATACTTTATTGTGAAGTTGTATAAAAAAGTACTATTCGGTATAATGACAGTGACTGAAGATTTATCACACCCGGATTAGCAAAATATATCACGTAAATAAATCAGAAACGTCGAAGGAAAACATAACAATACTGGTTAGTGCTAGCTTACACGCTGCCTTTTACCTCTCACTATTTAATAAATTATTAATGAAATAAGCAAAAAGGCTTTCAATGGGGTAGCCAAAACAAAAGAGAATTGAAAAAAGACAGGGGATAAACGTAACGTGTGAGCTAGCACTTATATCTACTTAAAGCATATGAAACACAATTAAAAAAATTGAATCAAGATGGGTCTTGTGCGTTTCAAATAAAACAATGTAATATATTTTTTTATTAGCTTCAAAAGTAATATAACGCAGGAAACCGTTTTCCAGACAGCTTAACTTATTGCTTTAATGTTCTTTTCCAGAACATTTGTTTTGTTTTCTACACGTTAAACACTATACATAACAAAAATTACTACGTAGTTGCACGTTTTCGTTCAATTTTCACTAGCAGTTATTGCGACATATTTTGACATTTCCTGCATTATATGTTATTGCTAGTCAAGACGGAGGCTTAAATAATGCTATTACTTTACTTTCACTTGCAATATAATGGTGAAAATTTTCATATTCTACAATAACATCGTGGTATAATATATTGGAAAAAAATCTATTTTGATATAAGGGAATGTTGCTTAAATTAAGCGCGACGCTATTTAGCTACTGTATAAACATACTTTTGGAGCAGTTTGAATGGGTTATAAGCAAAATTCGAAGTTCATGCGTAAAGCATTTCTTCCTAGGATTGAACTTTGTATTGTACCACGGTTCACACTATGAAATTTTTCTTTCTGAAAGTGTTAGTTTGTCGGTGTACGGGGAGAGAAGATCGGAAGGGGTACACTCTTTCATGTACTTTGAAATTCTCTTGTTTTGTTATTCGTAGCTATCAACCCGAAAATGGCTTCAACTTTATTATTGATTATCTTACTTTTTTTCATGGTGGTGAGAGCAAAAATTTGCATACAAAAAAAATATGAAAATCTTGAATTTCATCACACAAAAATTTCAATGTGTACACATTAATGAAAGTTTAAAAGAAAATTATACAAAATTTCAGAAAGAAAACTTTAATAGTCTGAACCGGGACTTACAACCGCTATTTGTGAAATCACCAGTGTTGCCACCTCAGGTGTAATTACACATATCATGTGTAATTTTTAGTTTCATGTGTAGCCCATGTGTAATTGGCTGCATGTGTAACTCATGTGTAATTTAAAATTTGTATTGTGATGACAACTGTGATGACGACAAACAAGGATTGGCTGTGATATTTAAATTTATTTATGAACATGTTTTGTATTTTTTTGCTTTACATATATTAATAGCCTATTTCTGATTTAAGAAAGAACGCCATCATTGATTTCGTTTTCTTTACTTTATTTCTTATCGAACAGTGACTCGATAGACAACTCGAATGAAAACGTAAATGTTTTCATATAAAATCCGATGTGGTTGTGCTTTCGCAACAAAATTTTTATATTTAATATAAAGATAATTTAAAAATTATCTGGAAATAGCTGTCCAACAATTTAAATTCGCTTGGGCCTCCCACTGGTACTATTTGTTAATGAAAAAAAAGATTAGTACTTTTGTTTGTATGCTATAGAAGAAACATATTGACACTATCTGTAAAGTAAGTTCGAGTATTGTGGTATAGAACTAGAAGCTGACAAAACCAGGATTGATGAATTCAAGATCTCAGAATTCAATAAATAATTTGATTTGCTTTTTGGAAGCTATGCAAAGAGGTGGTAATAAAAAAATTTAATAGTCGTGTGATTTACTTTTTTTGGGTTCACTGAAAAATGTCAGACATGCCAAAGAAAAGTGAAATAAGGTAATGAGAAACAGAAAAAAGGAAAAAAACGATATGTTTAGATAAAACAGGTATTTCATTGGCCTGAACAGCATTAAAAATTCTTATGAAGTACTCTAAACTGTTAAGCTTAATTGTATTCCCAGTTACATAAACAAATTTGAGACATTTTTTTAACTACCCGAACATCACTTGTTACAGTCATATATCCATTCAAAATCACCATCGGCCACTCACGCTAATGTACAACATTAACAGAAAAATGTATAACCCACCAATTTTTTCAATTGCTGGTTTATGGGTTTTTGCCCTTTCACTCAAATATTTATAAAACATGGGCTCCAAAGACTTTCACTTTCCTGAACGTAATCGAATTAAGCTTCAAACCAAATAAAAATAGGTATTCCACATTATTCGAACTTACTCTAGACGTGGGCAGATTTAAAGTCACAGACTAAAAAAATAGGGAAAACCAAAAGAGTCTTAGAGAGACGGGCTTATACAAGACGCTGTTTCTATCGCCAACTGAAGCACCCGTGGGTAAAGTGTTTGGTGTAAATCCAATAATCAATTGATGATTATTTTGTTGCAATGGTGGAGTCACCAACTAGGTGCATTAAAGCTGTTGCAGTGCTTACACAAAATAGTAACCCGGAAACTTCCTAGCACAAAAAAACTATGTAACAATGAATACTTGTGGCCACAAAATGGCCAGCAAATATATAAAAATGATCAAAAAATGTTACTGCGACAAAACATAACCAAAATTTTTTGAGTGATAATGAGCAAAAGGCGAAATCCGCCGACAGCTAAGAGTAGCAAATAAACTTGCGGAGACAGAAAAAGCTAATTCTTTAAAAATAATGGCTGATGCTGGTGAGGTGCAAACTGAATCAGCAAAGAGGATGGCTAACGCCGCTGAAACAACAGCAGCAGGTTTAATGAATTAGTTAAATCCACAATAAGGAAGAAAATATTTGAGAAAATTTTATAAATATTTTTTTATTATTTTATTGGCATACGTATGTACGTAAGCTAATGCGAATGAAAGTGAGTGCCAATTAGAACTCCAAATTGGTCCGAATTCGACCGAGTGGCTTTCATTCGCTTAAGTTTACTTTCTTAAAATAGAAATAGGCTATAAGTTTTTGTTTGTGATTGTCCTTTTTACACAAAACAAAACTGTGATATTTTTAAAGAGAATGATGTAGAATCGGTCTAAAGAAGATTATATATCTACAAAAACAAAGAAATTTCCTGAAGAACTTGGAAAGTACCAATAATAATAAATAAATCGGAATAATATATAAAAATAATGTTTTATTAAATGACCTTGAAAGCCCAAATATTGAAAATATATTCATCATAAAATAATGTTGGAATTACATCAAAAAGGTCAAATATTTAATCTAAACAAATCAAAGCACGTTATATTACAAAAAAAAGAAATCATGTGTAATTCCTACTTTCATGTGTAATTTTGGCATGATGCATGTGTAATTTAACATTTCGTTGGTGGCAACACTGGAAATCACTAACAACTTCTTATGAGTGTAAAAAAGTTTATTTCTATATACTGGCATCCCCATTAACTGTTTTTACGTTGTTTTGACATTTTGAACAACCGAGAATGAAAGCAATGACAAATAATCAAAAGGAAAGGAAACGACGTACGTGTACTATAAAATTTTTTCTTGATTATTAAAAAAATTTCGGCATTTGAATATTAATATTAGTAACTTTATGTTATTTTAATATATAAATATGAAGTTTTGTGTATATAAACGTAAATGATATAAATTTTACAACGGATAAAAAATAGCATTCTTTCAATCATTTAACGCAACTAAAAAAAATATAAAATAATTTTTGTTTTTAATATATACATACATTCATACATATGCATGTGTGTATATATTTTTCCTTTTAATATATATTTTTCCACAGTCGAATTAGTACACTTTACTTAATTCCAATAAGAATTTAAATTATTTTGATTATTTCGGAAAACAAAACACATTTTTCAAAGCAAAATTAACATCTTTTTGGTGACAATTAGCCAGTGGGCTGTACGTGTCAATAACAGCAACAACATGCAGCTCCTGCTGTCTACAATATGTTTAGGCTTGACCAGTGCAGTCATTGGGAATGCCTGGTATCAAAAGAAGCAATTCTATCCAGCTGTAGTATATATTACTAAATCCAATGCATCTATGGCGGTAAGACAGATTTTTAATTTTTCTTTTGCTTGTATTCGATTAATGAAGCATTGAATGACCTCATAAATTATTGTGATTTATTTGCAAACATTTCAGGTAATTTACATACAATTCTTTGCAATTGTTTTTATGTTTGGAAAATTACTGCGTAAGGTACGTGGTCTTGTGTTTGCTTGACTATTAAAAGAGTTAATAAACTATTTAATATTTAATTCTTAAGATTTTTTTGGGCACCTTGAGAGCAGCTGAGTTCGAACATTTATTGGAACGTTTTTGGTATGCGATAACGGAAACCTGTTTGGCTTTTACTGTTTTCCGCGATGATTTTAATCCGAGATTTGTGGCTTTATTTACGGTTTTACTGTTTCTTAAATCATTCCATTGGCTTTCAGAAGAACGTGTTGATTTTGTAAGTATATAAATATATATGTATATATATATATATATGTATATATATATATATATATACACATATGGTCATTAAAATAGGTACACCGGTTACTGCATTAGAATTTTTTTCTCAGAACTTTCTAAAAAAAATTATACATTTGTTGAGTGTTTAATTTGATCACTTTTTTTTACAAAACAATTGTTATTTAGTATTCCATTTATTAATTTTTACAAAATGTTGAATCCAAATTAACATTTTAAGGCTTGCTATGAAATTTAAACATGTCCTGAATTTTAATTAAATAAAAAATGTACAATAGATTTGTCAGGCTTGGAATTGTACAGCTGAAAAAAGAAATTTTCAAAAACTTCGTGAGCAGTCTGTATAGCTGAAGCACTTGGGCGGTCCAAAGTTTTTGTTGTAAATGCTCTTATGCATCGAAAAAATAGAAAGTAGTGGGCAGTGAAAAAACAGCAATATTACAAATGTATACAAAGCATTGTTATCGAAAGGAGATCTCTTATGGTCTTCTAATAAAATTTTCGCAAGAACTTTGCGGCGACGCCAGTCTGTGTGACCCTAATCTTCCGAAACGAAAAGCTTGCACAGTTTCGTTGCTGAAAGAACACAATCAGTTGATATTTCTATATATTTTTACGTATCCTGCAATAAAAATTAATCAAAAGTTATTGTTTGTTTGCATCCAATCGAAAAACGTGCGCTTTCGATAATTATGTAATGGTACCTATTTTATTGGCCAAATGTGTATGCATGTATGCATGCATACATGGGTATATTTTGAATAACAAATTTTCTATTATCACATTTTATTATTATTATCAGTGTATAATGTTCTTTCTATAAGAACGAATTATTGTTTTCCTCAATATATATATTTATGGCTCACACCAATAACGGCATAAGTCTTAAAATCAATCTTTTCAGGGGAGTTAAAAAAACTGCTTTGAAATTTCAAAATTGTTTGACAAAAATGTACGGTTTATGAAATGGAATCTCTTCCCCCATAAACTTTGATACATTGAAATACGTTGTATTTGACAAAATCAGACACTAAATGTGTACTTTATATATTATATTTAAATATTGTTTATTAGGGTTCTACTCATGATGTTAATGTTTTCAAATTTTAAGAATTAGTTCATTTCATCATTTTTAAAAAAAATTTTCAAACAAATTTTTCAATTGAGAAACAGTTTTTAAACCAAAACGGCAAAAGAAATTGTTGACTAATAATTTGTTAATTTTTGTTATTTAAATTTTTTATTGATTTTTTCCTCCTGAAGAAGTTACCCAAAAGGTAACGAAATATGGAGATAAAATAAGTTTGGATGACTTTTATAAAAAAAGTGATCTCAAGCTTAAATTAAAGAATAACATAATATATTTAAAAAAGGTCGAAAAATTATATATTAAAACAAATCAAATTATTTCAATAATTGTACTTTTACACTTATTAAAAATATTCTCACAGCACACATAATCTGTTTTTTCAATTGTGAACAAAATTCAACAATTAAGAAGAGATCAGCTGTTGTGACTATAAAATATATGTAGGTTATGCATCCCTTATATGCTTTCTTTGTATATGATAAGTCGTATAGTCTGAACGTAATAATAATGAAAACGTTTATCATCTAAAATATAATCCGGTATGTTCTACATTCCACTTTGTAGTGGAATTCAATTGAAATCACTTCAGTTTAAACTTTTTATGCTCTGCACTCATTTTTTTACTTTTGAATTTCAATACAAATATACTCTACTTTTGCAAAACATCAAAAATGAAAAGTTTACTTTTTATATTTCAATTTCACTACTTTTGTAGAACATGCCTGAATATGTAACATAAAAACCTTTGAAACAGTTTATATACCCCTTACATTACAAATATTCTATTCATCTTTCACAGATGGAACGTTCTCCGGTCTTAGGTTGGCTGTTCCACATACGTGTTGCTAGTCTCTTAATGGTTTTGGGCACTCTCGATTACATGTTGCTCATGCATGCCTATAATTCAACATTAGCTCGTGGTCCCACTGTGCAATTGGTATTTGGTTTTGAGTATGCCATACTTTTAACTGTCGTCGCCAGTACAGCCATTAAATATGTGTTGCATGCCGCCGAAATGCGTACCGATACACCATGGGAAAATAAAGCCGTTTTTTTACTCTACACTGAACTGTTTATTGGTTTTATCAAAGTAATATTGTATGTACTTTTTGTGGTGATAATGGCGAAATTCTATGCCCTGCCAATGTTTGTATTCCGGCCAATGTTCTTTACCATAAGAAACTTTAAGAAGGCACTCAGTGATGTTATAATGTCACGTCGCGCCATACGTAATATGAATACTTTGTATCCGGATGCAACACCAGAAGAATTAAGATTATCGGATAATATTTGCATTATATGTCGCGAGGATATGATTAATCATTCAAAGAAATTACCCTGTGGCCATATATTCCATACAATCTGCTTAAGATCATGGTTTCAGAGGCAACAGACCTGCCCTACTTGTCGTTTAAATATATTACGTACACCTACTACCAATTCGACAGCTTTGCCGAGACCTGATGAGAATGCTAATGGTGCAGCAGGAGCGGCGGCGGCTGGTGGTAATGCGGCGGCTGCAGCGGCAGGAAATGCTCAAATCCCTACAGGAAATACAGCTGGTAATGATATTCGAAATGCGCCGGGCACTGCAAATGTTTTCGAGCAATTTGGTAAGTGCACGTTTTTGACGTAATCATTATTTTTTAGTTATCATCAAAATACTGTTTCTTTATAAAAATAATCTATTTATTTTTGAAGAAATCAATCTTTGTGCAATTTTTTTTATTTTTATATTTAGTAGTATTGAAAAACTTTAATTTACAATAACATTTATATATGTACATATGTCGGTCACAGGTTGACAACTCTTAACATGTTTTTTTGTACTTTTCAGGAGACAAAAAAACTAAACCGTGTTAGAAGTAAATAAAAAAACCAAATTAGTAGGAGAAGTAGGGAAGGAAATTTTTTAAAAATATAAATGAAACGTACTAACATCTAGAAGGACTAACACAGACTTTTGACATCAAAAACCGGATTCGATTGTTTTGCGAGTTAATAATTGTCAACCTGTGACCGACGATATACTAAAAGTCGTTTAGCTCTTTAACTAGTTATCATTTTCCTAGAAATTCTACAATATGTCTTTTAAATCTGTTTGGGTTATATTCCACTTTTACGTTGGTCGGCAAAGAGTTATAAAGTCGTAATGTTTGCAAAGTTATTCCCTGTAGTATACTTATTGAATTTTGATAATATGAATTTTTCAAGATTTTCAATGTTTTTACTCAAAACAAAATGAGTAAAAAATGTTTTTGAATTGATTTATTTTTTTTACAAATCCAATTAAGTTGTTCCTTTCTTTAAAGCGGGACTACCCAATGCCTTGCCAAACTTGCCTGGTTCCGGAGGCAACGCATTGCCAAACTTTGCTGGCCTACCAATGATGCCGACACCTTTCATGATGCCACCACCTTTTCCATTTATTGCACCTTATGCTGTACCTCCACCACCTATGCCACCAGATCTAACCAACTTTACGGACGAACAATTAAAAGCATTGGAAGGAACGGAAAGAAAAAACATAGAAGAACGCATCAAGGTAATAAGATAAATAACTACGACTTTTTAACAATTCTTTTTTTTTTTAACAATTTCTTTTATTTTAGCTTTTGCGTAACATACAACTAATGCTAGATGCAGCTGGCATCTTAATGAATAACTATCAATTGGTAGCTGCACGTACGCAGACCATAAATCCAACGCCAGAAGCGACTACGCAAACAACAACGGAAGTTGCTGCAACATTTAACGCAACAACATCTGCTGCAACAGAGTCTCCCGATTCTACAATTAACACAGGTAAAACGGAAGATCTACCGTCAACCTCAGCTGCGGCAGCTGCTTTATTAAAGACATTGCCTAAAGCTGAACCTACTCATACTGCAACAACAAGTAACACTGCAGATACGCCAGTGGCCAAACACAATCAAGTAACTATAGAAGATTTGGGAGGTGAAGATCACATAGATATTCAAGCTTCTACATCTTCATTGTCTGCAACTGCTCCAACTACATCCACTTCTCCGACCACTTCAATAGAATACACATCAGAACATATAAACGAATTGCGTAAAAGACGTTTAAAATTCCTTGAAGAACGTAATAAAACGGCTACAGAGTAAATAAATGTTAAGGATGAAATCATTACTTAACAATTTAAAATACTACACTTTTGAAAGTGGACTGAAAAACGTTTTTTCTTATGTGATAACGTTTTTTTCCTTCTTGTTTTGTTGAAAAATGTTTATTACGATTAAAATTATTATAATTTCTGCATTAAACGGAGTTGAAATATTTTGTATTTGTTTATGTTTTAAATTTCTTATTTTTTTTATAATCATTATTATTATTAGTTTTACTATGATAACTTTATCTTTCACTAAAAATAATACGATTCATTTTTTTAACGTGAGCATTAACAATCTTTTAATAGCTTAAAAGTGAATACAAAATTAAATAATGAAGAGAAATGAAAAACAATATGTTGTTATTATAACATGTATTGTGTAAAAATTAAGAAATACTATTGAATACAATAAACACATTTATAAAAATGGAAATAAAAAAGATTATCATTAATGTACATGTATTTAAATAATTTATATTAATTACATTTAGAATAAAATAAATAATACATACACAAGCATTATTAAAAATTTAATTTGTTTTATTATTAAAATGTAAATAAACGTGTTTCGTTTGCAAAATTCAAGTAATTTTCGTTGTCATGTTATTGAAAAAGAAATATGGGAAAATTTTGCTACTGCTAAATCCAAGAAAAAGGTTTTCAATCTCCAAATTGTTCGAGTTACAACACGGAAACTATGCGAAGTAAAAATATGTACATTTTCGAAATCTTTCGACGATATCTTCTGAACGGATTAATCGATTTTGATAGAAATTGAAGCAATAAAGGTTAAGTGTAATCTTTTCAGGTTAAGAGCTGATTTCGAAATTTATCGTAATATTAGCTAAGATTTCATTTCTTGGACTTCAAAACCAGGAAATGAAAACTAGATTTCCTAAAACCGAAGGGAAATTAAATTATTCATAGAGGGAAGTTAAAAATAACTGTTAAAAAGCTATTATTAATAAGTGAAAAATTACTGAAAATGCATGCTCACTAGAAAAATATTTTGTATAATTCTTAGACACAATTCACAACAGTATAGCCAGAATTTATTGGAATTGATATTCGAATATTTTACTCATCTTAAAAATTTTTATTGATAACAAAACTTTATTGCAGATGTTTGTTTAAAAATAATTTTTCTATTGAAATTTATTCATCTGAAATTAAGAAATTATTTAATATAAAATAGTTTTTATGGAATGTAAAAAATCACCTTAACTGTTGCGCGACTCAACTTCTCGGAACTCGGCCGGATCTGTAAAACGCACAGTTAATATATAAAATATCGAAGGAAAGGGAACTAAACACAATAAGGCATAATGATGACCTAAAGCTATAATGCCATAAGCTAACAATAGCCATTGTATGCCTACAAATATAAATAATTAAAATTAACAGTTGATCGTTAATATTTTTTATTAAACTTACATATTATCACCAAATTTTTCATTTCCAAACACGAAGATTTGAGAAGAGCCTTAAAAGATTGATCTAATTTCATGGAATAATGAATGGCATTGGCTATCATGGATATAGCAATACTCATATAGGGAAACGAATAATCTGAAATCGAAAAAAATATATATAAGTATATTTTCTTGATATCTATTAGCTATTCATTTTCGTTGCACTTTAACTCCTACGTTTTTATATTATAATTCAATTTTTATCTCTGTGATTGTTGGCATAGTGATATATCTAAATATCTATGCTTTATAAAAATGAATCTGAGATCTGATGTTTTATTATTTTCTACCAAAATATTTCAATATTCGATTCGAAAACTTTTGGATGCTTATAATGCAACAAACAAAAAATCGCAACAAGGTACATTAAGTCTAGACACCCAATTGAAAATTATTTAACCAAAAAAAAAATGTCTGAACATATTGTTATGAAACCTGAATGAACTTTTTTCAAACTTCAATGCTCACATGCATACACAAGGCATTAGATGCAACGCAGTGATTTAAAGTGCAATAATTGGTATATTCGGAAATGCAGAGACTGTAGAATAATGAGTTTAGCGTTCGGAAAGTATCATTTGGCAGCATATTTTGAAAGTTTCTTCTTGCAGACAATTAATAGTGCAGCCGCACATTGGTGCAACTACGACAACATTTTATTTACTGTTGCAAGATTTTGCACAAATGATGCACAAATTTTCTGCATTGCAGCACCTTTAAAACAACCCAGACTAAAGTTATCGTGGTTAACCAAAAAAATTCTTAGCATTAAATGAATGTACAAACATATTTGAATTCAGTTGTAATAAATAGGGAAACATACTTACATATTAAACCACAAGCCAGAGCATGAACGAACGTTATCAATGGTAGAAAATATAAAGCAGCATAAATAGGTGCCTTTCCTTTTACCTCTAATATGGTGGTAGCAAATGGTCTAATAATAAACATTGTAATCAAACACAAAAAATAGAAAACTAAAATAACAGTTTGCCTGGAAATGCGAAAAACGTTTAATATAAATTAAAAAAAAAGTCGATCTGAAAAACATACAGAGGATACACTGCCTCTTGGGTACAATGTAAAGATTTCTCATAGTTTGGAGCTGGATTATAAAACAAAGTATACCAATCCGAAAACTTTCGAACTGGACAAGAAAACAAACGAAACTCGCCCATTGGTTCCATTAATAAAATGGCTGCTACAGCCGAGATAGCGATTTCAACGCAAGCACAACAAGTCAACACAAGCTGCTTACGGGAAAATCTATTGGGGAAATATAATTATGTATGTATATCATGTTATAGGAATTTTATATAATTATGATTTTGCTTTACTTTCTATCCTTAGCATCTAAGTCGATGAAAAAACAATGCATCATTAAAGGTAAAGCTGCCATGAAGCCCAAGTAAAACCACGAGTACGCATCCAATTCTTCCTCACACTGTGTACATGCATAACTTTCATTTACTCTAAAACCTCTTGGACAAGGCCCACAGTCACTCCATGTATAATTTTCTAATGGTGTGCGACCACAATATTGCCCCGGACAACGTTCTAATGTAGAAGACATTTTAAACGAGAAATAGTTTTAATTTTAATAATTATTTTAACATTTTTTCAACAATTATCATTATTGCACCAATAAAATATTTCGTCGGCTTTTGTTTTGTTTACTATCAGCTGGTAGAAAAAATAGATAGAAAGGAATTTTACCAACACTGTTTATTAGGCGACCTGTGGTGTGATACGATTTAAATACCAATCTTCACAACAGGAAATATCATTGAGGATATTATCAAAATAAAGTTCTCAAAATGGCATTTTTAACAAAATAGAACTCAAGTTTTTACTGTAAATTGCTCGTAGACGCATATAATTAATAATTTAATTACAACAACAAAGAAAAATACACTGGCACAAATTAGTATCGATTTGTAATATAACTTCCCAAAATGTATTGCAGCCTAACTCCACAAAAAATCAAACCCCCTAATTCTTAACGTTGGTAGATCTATTCACGAAACTTTTCCATTTTTTTATGAATAATTCAAAACTAAAAATATGCATTCAATTTTATGTTCACATACAAATCTTATCACAGGCCACTGTCTGATAGGCAGGATAGCTTTGAGGATGGGATCCGACTTGTCGGATATGTGGGGGTGTGTGTGGACCCGGACGAGCTGGAGACAGTGGAACACATTCGGTGTCAATGTCCTAGGCTACAGAACAGCAGGCTGAACTGGCTTGGCAGTAGATTCTTGGGGGAATTATTTGATGTCTCGATCTTTGGCCTCGATAATCTGATAGGATTTGCAATGGGGATGACCTGTCTGCGTAGCTGGAGACTGGGTGTTAGGCGCATGTAAGGCATGTTTGTTTCTTTCTATTTTCTATTCCTTATTTTTCCTTATTTCTCTTTTTCTTCCTCTTTCCCATAACTAAGGCATCACAATAGATGTGAGGGTCTGAAGTTTACTTCACATCGGCCTTCCAATATAACCAAAGCTACAAATCATATTCCAGTTTAAAAATGCCTATAATGACAAAATTTGTTACACTCATAATGAAGCAAAAAAGTGAAATTCTTTATAAACTTGAAGGTGGAATCCTACACTTCATTTGCAAAGAATACATTTTAAAAAAATGTGTACATAATTTCAATGTGTTTGCTAAAATCATTCATAAAAATTACCAATACAAATTAACATGTGTTATAATAGTATTTTTTATTCAATTTGTTAACTTTTTTTGTTTTTTTTTTTTATCGGTTGCATTAATTTTAAAAGTTAGCATATGTTTTTTTAATAAACCTTTTCTTTAGTTTGACATAAGCTTAGAAATTTTGCATTCGGTTTTCCCAACAACCTCAATTTCGCAACAGGCTAATTTTCTATTGATTTCGTTAACCGAGGTCACACTGTATAATATGAGAGAGGACATCAATTTTTGTGTTCTTTTTCCATTGCGTAATAGAATTTTCGTCTACCATGTATATACCACAGAGTTTCATGATAGCTTTTCGGCAAAACAGACTTAACTTTATCCGCACACGAAAATGTGTAGTAAAATGTATTCGTAGTTTTGGTGCCTTTACTTATTGGATCTAAAATCTCTGCCACGGTCATGATTTGCATAAACTTATCTTCAGTATAAACAATGTAAGCCGTCATTTTAATAATGGAACTTATTTCCACTGGTTTTTCAAAACTAATATCGCAAGAACACTCACAAGTTGGACGATGGCCGCAATATAATAAGGCACACATCCAACTTATTTCATAAGATTGGCGCATTAAGAAACCGCCAAATACGGTATTTTGGGCATTACGATTTTCAGGAAACGACAGGAAAGTGTTAACAACAAATGAATCATACATCCAATGACATTTGTTGGGCAAAAAACGATTGTTTAGCTGCAGCTTTTTATTGTCAGTGGTATTTTGAAATATATCATACATTAAAGCATGTTCCTCTTCCGAGGGTTTTATTTTAAATATGGATGTTTCATGTAAAAGCTTCCTAGTTTGACGTCTTTGTTCACCTAAACTGAATATTTCCTTTTCATGATCATTGCAAGGTTGCAATGGGTTGATGGGAGCTGCTTTAGTATTTGTGGCATTACGAGCAGCCATTAGAAATACTGCATGTGTTATTAGACGAAATGCATTTTCGTGTTTTTGCTCCAGCCAAATACTTATTTCCAAAGAAGTATTTCCCACCCACGATACAAAACCACTTAATCGAATATCTTCATTGTATACTGGTAATAATTTTGAAAACATCATCTTATCGACCAGAATTGTGACAAATGAATAGGGCAAATGCTCATTAGGCGGTAGTTTTGGTAAAAGCACATGCTGTTGACATATCCAGACTGCAAACATGTCTATTTGCTCCATAAGGCGACCCAAACGCACAGTTCCCACTTGACTCACATACTTAATTTGCATTTCCTCGCAAATACTTAAAGGTATGATAGCTTCAACAAAGGAATCTTTCATATTGCGTAGTGGCAGTTCATCTCTTTTGGGTACAAATTTTAACAGATGGTCGCGGTTTTCAGCCTCTTTAACGTAGCCACTTTCTAAGCCCATTCTTTGCTTTATTTTTATATTAACTTGGAAGAGATATAAGAATAGTGTGAGATCCAACAATTAAAGTTTCTTTAGGATTTTTAACCTAATGAAAAAATGAAAATTTATATTTACCTTCATTCATAGTTCCCGATTTTTTGGGTTCAACATTTAGTAGTCCAATGTTTGGTGAAGAACTAAATGAAAACCGCATTAGTAATTAATGTTGATCTATGTATTGCAATAAGTCATAAAAATACCTAAAATAATTGGTCAGATTTACAACTTTTATGCAGTTACCATAGTTTTTGGTACAATAACATTTTCCAGTTATTTTAAATATTTTGAACATAGAACTTTTAAAGAAAAATTTATATATTTATGTATATTCAAAAATTAGTATTTGTAAAGATGACGAAGGAAAGAAATTTCGAAGGTTTAAATAACTATTTACTGTCATATTCATAAAAAGTATTTACTACAGTTTTGTCCCAAGAAATTTTAGGGTTTTGTTCAAAAATAAAAATCGCCAAAAACTCCTTCAAAATCTAATTTCCTGTTGCTTTTCCAGCATTTAGCCGGAAATCAAAATATTTAGCCGATGGCAGCGTAAAAATATAACGAACAGGCGACATGATTGTTTCTTAATATCAGTAAATTTAATATAAACAAAAACTATATAGTACGAGTATAACATGATTAGAAGTTAATTTGTTTATTTTTTCTAATATAAATTAGTTACATTAAAATATGCATTTTGTATTAAAATAAATCCCTCTCTCTCTCTCTAACAGAAAAAATTTATATTAATACCAGTGCTGTAAAACGTTTATCTCTGTGTCTCATTTTACATCATTTAATTTGTTTAGAAAACTACTATTTCGTTGTTTACTTGTATGTAGTTTTCTTCCAAAACAAAATTACAAACTTAATACAAAAGATAACAATTACGTCACGGTTTCTACAGTTTTAAGCAAATTCGTAGGTACATACACACATAAGTATGTATGTACAAACATTAATATTAAATAAATATCAAATAAAAAAGTGTTGTTTGCAAATAGTTTATCTGATTCTCTCTAATTCCTTCAACATCAACAGCAGCTTAACGTTTTTCAATAAAATATATTACTTAATTTAAAAATGTTAAGAATTATATATAAAACTACAAAATTGTTAACAAAAGCGAATAGGTTATCATTATTTCAAAAAGAAATTTTATTACCGGCTGCTGTGTAAGTGTTTTTTTTTTGCTGATACGTATGGAGATTGCAACGATTAATGCATCTATTTTGTATGTATGTATTTGTTTTGATTTATTTTTAGAGGCTCCAAACGTTATATTGGCTTGCAACATGGCCAAAACGATCCCTACAATGCGGGAACTATGGCAGAAGGTAGGTGCGCCATAAGACATTAGTCATGGCTTATGTAAAAATAATACATTTTTAAAAACAATTTTTAGTTTTATGTTTTTTACAAAGTACCGCACATTAAAGTGATATTTTTTTATATCTATACTGCTTCCTTTCTTCCTCAGTCAAAGATGAAATCATGAATCGTTTAGGCTTAGAGGCCGGATATTCACCAGTGCCAAAAACTCGAGAACATCTACTGAAATATGAGCCTAAACTGTCCGATTTACCTCCACGTTCTATGCAGGATTCTTTTACATCGGCTATCTTACCTTTGAGTGTGGACAAGGTCTTGCAAGATAAATACATCTCATTTTTGGGTAACATACGTGTGGGCCGTTTAATGGAGGATATGGACATGTTCGCCGTCTGGGTGTGCCATCAACATGTTAAACTTAATAATCTACCAGAAAATGTTCACTTGCCATACACTTTTGTCACCATTTTGGTCGATAAAATAACATTTACGGATATCAAGGCTAAAGCCACAGAAGATGTTAGACTGTCAGGTCATGTTTCTTGGGTGGGTAAAAGTTCTATGGAAGTTGTTGTTTGGTTAGAAAAGAAGGATAATAACGTTTGGAAAAAAATCACTAAAGCTTTATTCCTAATGGCTGCTCGTAATGCCACTAACACAGCTGCTGCTCCTGTTAACCCCATACAGCCGGCCAATGAAGAAGAAGCTAAAATATTAAATGGTGGCCTTGAACGTAAAAAACGTCGTCAAGTTCTACAAGCTTCATCGATTTTTAAAGTAGAGCCCAACGATTATGAACAATCGCTTATGTATGAATTGTTTAAAAGAACTACGTCTCAGGGAACTATGGAATTGAATAAACGTGTTTTGCCCGCCAAATGTCGTTGGATGTCCGATTCATTTGTGACGAATACAATGGCTTCATTTCCAGAAAATCGTAATGCTCATAATAAAGTATTTGGAGGTTTCCTAATGCGCAATGCTATGGAAATTAGCTGGGTAGGAGCCAATCTCTATTGTAAGAATCGGCCTAAATTGGAACATATTTGCGATATTAGTTTTGAACAGCCGGTCAGTGTTAATTCATTCATAAAAATGACCGCATATGTAGTTTATACGGATGTTAACTATTTGCAAATGATGACAGTGGCCGATATTATTGATCCTATAACTGGTAATCAATTGACCTCAAACGTTTTCTACTATACTTTTTCTTCGCCCGATTTGGTGGCAGAAGTTTTACCCAGATCTTATCATGAAACTATGTGGTATTTGCAAGGACGTCGCAAGTTCAAATATGCTTTAGGTTTGGAATAAATGTTTTATGTATACATATGTATGTATATAATACATACATATAGTATAATGTGCTCATATATTTAAAAAGTTTTAATTGTGGCTTTATTTTGTAAAATGAAACGTTTATTTAATTTTTATTCATACAAAAGGCTTTCCTTAGAAAAGCTTCGTATTAATTTAAAAAAAATTATTTAAGAAAAATGTTCATGTTTATTTACATATTTAGTGTATAAGTATGTATGTATGTATCTACGTATATTATTGAACAATTATGTAAAAATTGATTTTTGTAAATTGCATGCACTTATTTGTTCAATTGTTTTAAAATTTATATTAAGATTATAGTGATTTATTACCAATATCATTTGTAAATTAAACTTTTTAAATAAATGACTACTTAATTCAAATTTTATTGATGAATTTTGCATATAGAAACGGAAAAGAAATAGTGTACATGTTCTCATCATCTACATATACTATCTAAAATGCAAAAGGCCGCAGGTAATAAAAATTGAAAATCGGTTTTTTTAATTGACTACGATGTAATTAATCAAAATCAAATGACCGTAGCAGCAACTTTAATGCCTGAACCAAAAAGCCTAAAAATTCGTTTTTTTTCTCAATTAATTCCCTTTTAACAGATTGAGCTGTTTGAAGCCAATTTTTAAGTTTTTGTCCTGCTTTTTCAAATTTTAGAATTCTCATAAGGCACTTGTTTCAACAAGTCATTGTACTCAAGGCTTTTTGGTTTAAGATAAAAACAATTAAATTAAAAAAAAACTATCGTTTAGATTCCAAAATTGAGCTACTGATTGCAATAGTTTGCAGACAAGTTTTACAATCTGACTAATAACTAATACCACCTGCATTTATTAGATGAAAAGAAAAACTCACTTTGACATAGCTTAGATGTTTGGAAAAGGAAATCTAAAAATACCTAATCAAAAAAAAAAGTACAAAAACTGTTTCAAATTCCAAGTTTTCCATTAAAATGGCTTTAATAAAAAAATCTTTTCTTTTAGTAAATTTGTATTTTTATTCTACAAAGTTTTTTTTGTTTGTTTTACTTGGTAAATTATAATAGAAAATAATTCAACTCCTTCCTTCTCCACAAATAACTTAAAATTCTAATTTAAAACTTTAGAACTTCATGCGATGAGGATATTGAGAAGAGTGCAAGGCGAACATGCTCTTCAAGTACTTGGCGATGAATTTTCCATCTTCGTTAGCCTTAATGGCTTTGATGACGGCAGAATCGACTTCCTTTTGATCCTTCTTGCGAGCTTCGTTGGGAACAAAACGTTCCTTCTTGGCAGCAAAGATATCACCCTCACCAGATTTTTTCCCCTTCTTAATTTTCAAGCGACGGAAGTATGCATCATCCAAATGTTCAGGTGCTTTGAAATCACCCAAGTTGATGCGGGTGGACGTGCCAATAACGAAACGTTGAGAAATACGACGCAGAGGGCAGGAGTTCAAACAGAAAGGTCCAGTGACCAACAAGAGGCCAGAGGACAATGATTTCAACAAAACAACACGTTTGCCTTGGTGACGACCGGCCAACAATATGAGCACGGAACCGGGCTTAAGATTACGGCGAACATTGCGTTTGTGTTGGCTGAAAGAAGCCTTTGCGGGGCGATTGCCTACGAATTTCTTAGTGGGGTAGTTGGCCTTGGGTTTCTTTTTGTAGACGGTACGTTCACCACCGTTCTTGGGGCCACCAATTTTCTTAATCGTCTTGATTTCGGTCTTAACAGTTTTGACAACTGGTCGCTTGGTACCTTTTAAACGCCATTGGGCACGGCGTTTGTACATCTGCAAATAGTAACGAAAATAATATTTATTAAACATTGCAAAACATCCATTTTATTTTTGTTATAGCAAAAAACAAACGATTAACAGGACAATGCGCAAACATACAACGAATGTTCTTATGAAGTTTGAATTTTTTGTTGCCCTTCTCATGCTCGTACTTTAAAATGTATACACACATTTTCAGTGTTTGGATGTAAATTTCAATGACTCTGTTTTATAACACGAATATTAAATTGTTTCAGATTTGTGAAATATTTATTTTCGCCATGTTTTTTTTCTTATTGTGAGCACATTTGCCTTGCTAGAATACACACACATTGCTTTTCTTGAAGAGCAACTTTTTCAACACTTTTTGGTGGAAAATTTCATGAATTTTTACCTGGCTCTTGGAGTAACGCAAGACACCGCCATGGAGGTAAGTATTTAGTGGATGTTTATTAACTTTTTTGACCGATTTAGCGGGTTTTTTAACTTTTTCAACGGGTGCCATATCGGAAAACACGTGTACACCGCACAGAAATTATAGTGAAAAGGAAGGTTAGGTACGCGAGGATGCCAGATAAAAATTGTGTCAAAATGACATCAACTGTCAAAACAAAATGTCAAATTTCTTTTCGGAGTCTTTCTTTATCCGTACCCCTTAACGTAGGCATGGCTGTATTTATTATTAAATGTGCTCATGTAAAAACGGTTGAATTGGTTATGTATCATATATATTTTTCATTTTTAAATCAATATATAAAGTAACTTTGTGAGTTTTCATTTTGTAGATTTTAAATCATGTAAAACCTGTTAGCAATGTATGTTTCTAGCTGTTGTTTATTTGATCAGTCTGGTAGTTTTAATGTCCGAATATTGTTTTGAGCTGTGTTCGGTAGGCACAAGCTTATATAAGCCAGCGTTGCCGCCATGTTGATTAATAATCGATTTTTTCAATAATGGGAAACATATTCCAATCTGATCTATAATGAGCATAGGGCCTCAAGGAGCATAAAGCTTCATTGGGATATGCACATTTCTATTGCTATTTTTTGACGAATTTTATTTAATACTAAAAGTTCTTAGGCATAGAAATCCGAGTATATAATTAATATAATTGCAAAACACTGCAAAGTCTCAGCTTAAAAAAATTGTAAATAAAAAATTGTTCATTATTTTTTTTATAAGATCGACACAACTTTTCTAAATCACTAAAATCTTATGAAAAAGGTTTAACATTAAAAAATCAGTTACAGTCTTTGAAAGAACGTTTAATTTCTCGTTTTTAAATCAGGTCCCAAGTCAAATTTCCACAACTACCAGACTTGAGTTAAGTAACAAAATGTTGAATGAAATTCTCATGCGCATTTAGTGAAACATGGCCTTAGGTTGATGAGTATAGTATTCTAAACTAGTGGAAAAGTTTTCAAAGCCATAAATTTAGTTCAAAACCGTAGCAACTTGCAATTTTAAGGCGCCTGTGGGGAAGGCCCCAGCGTTAAAGTTACGTTCTGTTTTTAATTTTTGTTTAGATAATAAGGAAAAACTTCTTACGAGTATATCCCTTCATTTGGAATTTGTTTATATTTTTAATACAAATGAATTAAGAAGATTGGGGTGGGTCGATCGATTTATTTTGTATGAATCGTGTAGCAAATATGTAATATGCAGATAATTGTAAGAAAACTATATTTTTAACGAAATTACTTCGCCATTTAACTATTTTATATGTAGATTTGGGTTTGATTTTAAATCTACCCATACACATACTAATTTATATGCACGTACTTGTGGACAAACATACATACACACATACATACATACATGCATACATACGTATGTATGTATACAAATAACTTTTAAACATCTTATGGAAATATTTTAAAGGCTTTTCAAACATTTTTTTTGTATTAGAAAAACACCCCTGCCTGCTTAAGCGCCAAGAACTATTTTAATATCGTTTAGAATTATAATTTTTTTTTTAATTATTTATAAAATTATTCCTTTCATATTTACAAAAACAACGTTTACTCTTATAATTATGTATATATGTATTGTACGTACTATGTATCTATGTATGTAAGTATTTATATACATATATGTATAAATTAAACCAATTCTCGAAGTCTCTACAAATTAATTGACGTCATCATTAAGTCCTTATATCCCCCTTTGCAGCTAAATATATTAAAAAAAGTAGTATGTTTCACTTTTCATTTTCGCATTAATATAAAATGAAACCCAAAAAAAATAAGAAAAAAAATTGTAAGTACTTGCACTTAACCTCATCTCATCAGCATCTCAATCTATAAAAGGATATAGATTTTTTTCTTAAAAGAAAAAATAATAAAATAATATAACGAATTTTTACGAGCGCATACAACCACAGATTTGTATTACTATACAGTCTGTCAGTAAAATCAATAGACAGACTTTAATAAACTGTGTTATTTAAGACTGAACAATTTTCTTTTATTTCAAGAGCAATAAAAGCAGTATTAAATATTAATAAAACGAAATCTTTTATAATTTAGATGTGTTATTGCAGTCCTAGAGACCTAGATCTGCCATACTCCAGAAATGTGCATTCAAAGAGCACATGCTCAGTGCCTTCGTATTGTATCTCAAAAAATCTATACTGCAGAGGTTTCGAAATCATTTTAAAAAAATGCAACATTAGTGTCCGGTAGACCGAACACGACTTGATTATCCAGTACCCATGTTCTGTAACTTTGGCGAGAATTTCTCGCGTCGAAAAGACGTGAAACTAAATATTCCATCGTTACTCGAAAAGTGAGAAAAAAAGTGTGTTTGTAACTCATGTCGAAAACTATCAAATGACTTTACGTCGTTACGTTAGAAATGTCATTATATAGAACTCCAAGCTGAAGTGAAATTTTATACGCTGAGAACGCTAGTCACAAATATCGTTGACGGCGACCAAACTCTACTAACATTAAAAAAATTTCATAGACGGCGGCGAAAATACAACCGTCGGCTGTACAAAATAATGTATGGTGCGACTTTAATGTTTGTTGTTTACAAAATATCTGCAAATAAATAAAAACTATTCATAAAAAATAATTTAAGTTTGAAATGTATTTTAAGGAAAATTTGTATGAAAATTTTTTCTTAAAATATAAAAAATATTTGTGCGTTTAAAAATAAAATAAAGAAGTTGTTGTTTTTTCCGTATTATTGTTCATCACATTTTCCATTTTTAAAATGATTTGTATTTTTACAATTTTATCACACCGCGTTTTTGTTTGCGAGTATATTTGAAAGCAGCTGCTTTTCTCGCAAAAATTTTACAGACATAATTTTTCTCAGAGTAGGAAAATAAACAAAACGAAACGTTTGCTTTCGTTTTGTTTTGTTCTTTCGAATGAGTAAAACAAAAACAAAACAAAAATATTGAGAACGATTGTCCCATTTAGTTTTGTACTGTTTTGGTTTGTGAGCACTAAATGTACATTAATTTAAACGTACGCAGCTAGAAAAGAAAACAATGGGAGCAAAATTGAAAAGTTTTAAGAAGAAATGTTTGCAAACGTTTGCTGATTGATTTGCTCATTATACAATGACGAACGAAATGAAACAATAAAAAAAATACGTTTGAGCTTTTGTTTTGTTCTCAATTGTACGATTGTAACGGGATATTAAAGCAAGCAGATGAGTGAAAAGCCAATAGTATTGTTTGCGCTCTTTGTTATTTAAAAAGTATTTGTTTTGGTTTTGCTCGTGTACAAAACGACTGAAAAAATTTAAAAAGTTTTTGTTTTCATAGGAAACGTTTGCGAAAAGTTTTGTTTGTTTTCCCACTCAGCTTTTTCTGTAAATTGGCGAGTAGTTTGCTTACGTGACAGCTATTATTTGCCCAAAAAAATTACAGACACCCAAGTCTGATCTACACGGTAGTAGCGATTCTGCAACAGTACAAAATTTGTTCTAAAAATAACTGAGCAACAGTCAAAACAGTACATAATCGGGTGGCACTCACTGTTAGCACAGCTCAGCCTCTAAAAAATATCAATCATCATACAAAGCTGGGGTGTTTGGCTTCAGCCATGTTACGAGTATATTAGCAACACAAATTTAATTTTACACAATTGATATTTAGTCAGGTAAATTAGCTGTATTATCACTACTACGTTGTTGATCTGCATTACAGACACCGTTTAGCGAGAAAAACAGCTGTTTGTATAATTTTATGGCATTTTTGTTTCATTTCAATCGAAAAGTTTCCCGACGGGGGAGTTACAGAACGTACTGGTTCCTTTTTGTTTCAACATGAGCAAATTCAACTCAACAATTCTTAACTTCAGTATCTCCAGAATCCATTAATCCTAGAACAGTTTTTCTCTCTTTCCCCCATTTTTAATTAACTCATAACAATGTTTAATTTCAATAAAGCGTATAGCTTATGCAACTGTCTACTTATTTTAGTCATACACTGTACACACATACATATATTGTACTTTTTTAATTACATGCAAATGTAACTATGAGTAACTGGTTTAATTTCTTTTGAAAAGGAAACGGAAACTTAGGGCTACCACTACACATACAAGCACAACCAGTAGAGCTTCTGAAAATGTTACTACCAACCACTTACCAACACTTACAAAACACCATGCTTAAATAATTTTGAATAAAAATTTAAATATAGAATTTGAATAGCTGAATACAATAAAACCTGCAACATAAGTTCATTTGATATCTATATAATCCATACATACATAAATACAAATAAACAAATTTCTATGAAACACACACACATACACACACAAACATAGAAACATGCCTCCTCTGTTTACTAATATTTTTTTTTTGCATACATTAAACAAAAAAATATTTTTTTTCTTAAGTCATATTTTTCTTCCCCTTTAATCTAAACCAAAATAAAATAAATAAAAAATAATATTATGAAAATAAAAGAAGCAAAAGAAAAAAAAGTTCAACATGATGAAGATGATATTTAAAGTGCAATATCTCAAGTGTGTTATTATCGCATCAGAGATAATTTAATAACTAACAACCTTAGTTCTGTTCTGTAAATGTATGAGAAGAGAAAAAATTAAAAAACATCCTGCATTTTAAAAATGTATCATTCAAAGGACCACTGACTGGGTCACAAAGGAGAGGAATCAAGAGTAAAGAAACGTTTAACGAAAGATAGTTTTTCTTGTTCGTGGTCTTAAAAGGAAAACGTGTGAAATGTTTCTTACATTAAGGATGAGAGTAAATTCAACATTTATTGTATACAAAAAAGCAAGAAAAGTAAAAAAAAAGTTTAAGGAAAAAAATCCTATAATTGTGGTTTACACGTTCATGTATGGCTGATTGCATGGTGTTCTCGAAAAATGTGGATGCGGATTGATTTGCCATATTTTGCATTTAGGCCCATTTTTTATTGGTGGGTAAACAAAATATTAATAAAAAAATTTTAGCTTATTTTGCAAATAAATAAAATATTATTTCATTTAAGCTCTAGAATTTATGATACTCGCCTTAAATTCTAAAAATTGATATTATGGTCGAAATTTCGAACACGTTAAAAAAATTCAAATTATTGCATTTTTCTTGTTATATGTTTCGTAAATTTTGAAATTAAGTTCGACTTAAAAGAAAATAAAAATTACTTTTAAAGAAACGTTCTAAAATTAACAAAAAAAAAACTAAGACAAACTATTCGGTCAAAGAACCCTTGGGGACAAAACTTGTCTCTCTAATATTAACTTAAACAGGATCCACTCCTTCATTGAATCAACCGGGTGGCTGCGTGAGAATATCAGCAGCCAGATAACATAGAACCCTTGGGAGACGGGGCAACATGGTAGCACAACGGAAACTAATTAATGGACACACATGAGCTGTGCTTGATCACGGCTGCCAATGGAACCTAACTTAACCTAATGAAAAAAAAGACGAGAGGTGTCTTGAGGACACTCAGTTAGAACTAAAGAGTTCTAAATTCCGTGGTTTCAAAACCGCCGGTCTGAAAAGGATTTGATATATCATTTATTTAAAGGCCTCTCACACTATCGCACAAGTCTTAAGATTTTCATTGGATTTTGTGAGAATGAAATCTAACGAGATTTGTTGCGACTGTCAGAAAATCTAACGTACCATTATATTTTGTTTTCACACCATCAGATCTCAAGTAAAATTAAAAATATGAGTAGAAAATAAGCGGCGGCTGAGCATTTTCATGCTGCTGGCGAACGGAACGGCCCTTTCAAATGTTTAGCAGTTAAAGTATATATAGGGTGTTTTTTTAAGCTAGATAGAACTTTAAATTGTAAAAAGTAACACAAAAAATTAAATTTTGATGAAACATTTTTTTTATTTGTTTCAGTATACTCTGACAAATCATCATGAATAGACTCACGCTTGAACAACGCTACGAAGTTATCCAAATTTACTTTGAAAATCAGTCGTCGATTCGCGCAACTTAGACGACTTCGTCATTTTTATGGCGTACATAATTTTTGGCTTAACGGGTTTGTTAATAAGCAAAATTGCCGCATATGGAGTGAGACCAATCCACAAGAGACCCTACAGACTCCATTACATGCAGAAAAATGCAACGTTTGGTGCGGTTTTCACGCTGGTGGCATCATCGGACCTTATTTCTTCAAAAATGAGGCCGGAGCTCGCGTTACGGTCAATGGAGATCGTTACCGCACCATGATCAATGATTTTTTGTTTAAAAATATGGATGACATTGATCCGGAGGAGATGTGGTTTCAACAGGATGGCGCTACGTGCCATACGGCGAACGCAACCATCGACTTATTGAAATCAAAATTTGACGATAAGTTGATTTCGAGAAATGGACCTGTCAATTGGCCTCCAAGGTCGTGCGATTTGACACCTCTCGATTATTTCCTGTGGGGCTACATGAATCACTGGTTTATGCTGATAAAACAGCAACAATTGACGCCTTGGAGGCCAGCATTGGTCGTGTTATTCGTGACATACGGCCAGCAGTGCTCGAAAAAGTGGCCCAAAATTGGACGTCCAGAATGCGCTTCGTCAAGAACAGCCGCGGTGCCCATATGCCCGAAATCATTTTCAAATGTTAATGTCACGTATTGATCTTTCGAATAAAAAAAAAAATTTGATTACAATTTAATTTTTTGTGTTATTTTTTACAATTTCAAGTTCTATCGGGCTTAAAAAACACCCTATATATCAAAGTACAACTTTAAATAACACAAAATTTCATTTAATTTTGAGACATGGTGTGATACACATTCCAGACTTTGAGCCTGTGTATGACAAAATAAACCCATCAGAGACGGCACGCTATCGGCGGCGAAACAATCGACTTTTCAGTTTGCTTTTATAAAAATTCAACCCTGATCAAATGCAAAATCTTATGGTTTAGAAAAATTTCTAAAAATGGCAAAGTCTTATGGTATGCGCAATTTAAACCGACGCTTCTTGTGACAGTTAATTGTTTGGTACATTTTGCACACATTTATAAAATTCATTCCGAAAGTTCAGACTCAGAATCAATACAAAGTATTCATTTTTTAATTATCAATTTGTTTCTTTCTTTTTTTTTTGTTTATTAAAACACAAGGCCAATTCCGAACAGGTGGTCTCGACAGCTCAGCTGATTATTTTTTGCTCCTTGCATCTCTTTACATTTTGATCTGTTTTGTTTGTCAAAATTTGTTTGTGTTTGAATAAATATATGTATAGCGTTTGACGTTGATTTTGTCAAAGAAAACAGGCATTTTTCAAAGTGAATTGAGGCGAGTCTACCTGTTATGAAATTGCCTTGATTCAAACAAAAGAATTTTTACGAACATTTTTTGTTCACAATTTCAATGTTTTTCTTTTGGTGTTAAAAACAGCTGATTCCTTTCATAGAACAGGTTATTAAAATATATTTTCTACAGAAAAGAACGACACAGAACGACAACGAAAAGTGAAAACTAATGAGGCGTTTACGAGTACACTTGTAAATATGTTAATAACTTATGCCAGTATGGAATCACCCATATTTATGTATGTATGTATATTAATGCTATAAGTAAATAATGTATGTAAGATTGTATGTAGTTGGTTTCGGATTTTATAACCTTGATACTTTTTAAAAATATGTACATATTCGTATGTATGTATGTACCAGGCGCGGATCTAGATTAAGCTATTTCAGAACTTTTATATGCAACCAAACATTCGTAAAGCAACATCGTACTAATAATTTATATTATGGTAATTTTGGCGGGTGAACTATCCTGTTTTTTTCCTTCCCGCAGGATCTGCGCCTGTTATGTACTTTGTGTGTATGTTTACTTTATGTGATATAAAAGAGGTTTGTTCGCGTGAGCTTTACTATAAATCGTTTCTTCAACTTGATAATTACTCTAAAATTCTTTTTTGACATATAAAAGCTGTTAAACTCGATTTTTCACTTTATTAACTCTCTGATGAATGAAGAAAAAATTTTCTCCATTTCCAATAAAAAACATCTGTACATATTTAAGTTGTTTTCCTTAAACAGAAAGGTTTTCATAATATCTTAATTTACTTGAAACCTCCTCTTGTAACACAAAACCATGAAACAAATTTTATTAAAAAAATCATCGTAAAATAAAAAAACAAAAACATCTACTTGATATTTAACGAGGCAAGTTTGCAAACATTTTTCCAATCAATTTACTTGTTAAAATTTCAAATAAAACATCTCTTCAATGTTAGTACAAGTATGAATGACAGTAGAGTTTCATTGGCAAAATAATGCAGGCATTTTATTCTCAGGAGTACGAGCTCAACAAAAACAAATACTCATATGTCTGATTAAAAGTGAAAAATAATAAATCACTAATGCTGCACTAAAGCGCAAAGGTGACCATAGAAAAATAATAATCTAATAATAAATTTAATTTTATATGTTTCCAATGCTTGACTCTAGAAATAATATGCTGCACAGTTTTCGTAATTGCTGAAAAATAAAAATTTCGCACTTATTTATGCTGCAGAGTCATGGGATTTTGAAGCAGCTACATAAAGGCCGAAGCACATAGAATCCATCTAGGGTTGCCAGAAGGGCCTGATTTGGCCTGATTGTCAAGTTTTTTAATGCGCGTCAAGTGCCAAGTGAAAAAGTGATTTGTCAAGCTTTTTTGTAAGTTATTTTTTTTTCTCAAATTTATTCTACCTATGTAATAATACTTAAAAAAAGTATGTGTATATTTCTAAAAAACAAATCTAAAGCCCATATTTTTACTATCAATAGAACTAAGGACTAATATGATACATATTTTTTTCTGCAATTATAGTTTAAAAAATAACTATAACTTTCTGTACAATTATTATAAAAATGCCAACACTGATATTTACCCTATTAATCAACACTAGTAAATTGACAACATTGAACCAGAAAAGCAAGTCGTGGACTTTTCGTCGGCGGCGGCGGCGATTCGGCTTGAGCCGGGGTTTTACCGGCGCGCCATCCTTCTATCAGCTTAGCTGACTTGATATACCAATGGTGGAATAATACAGGCGGTTTTTCATTGTTTTTTTTTTAATAAAACTTATGTGTTTGAAGAATTGTCAAGTTATTTATGGAAATTATTATTTATTTATTATAGACTAGCTAAAATCTCTCAGCAAAATTGTTTTTACGAGTAAAAGTTGAAATTTAATTCGTATTTTCCCAATAATAATTATCCAGAAGTTCTTCTTTAAAAACTAAAAATCTCTTTTATATATTTAGTATGAGTGTTTTTATTTGTCGTTTTTTTTTCAAAATCAAGTTTTTTTTTTGGTCAATGTCAAGCTTTTTGACAAATTAGATCTGGCAAGCCTAAATCCATCGTACGTTGATTTTTTCAACTGACAACTTAGTTGAAACGCAGGTGCCCTTATGAGCTTTGCCCCATTCTGTACGTCTCCGTCAATGCTAACTTTTAACTTTTAACGCACGTTGAGTACTTTGACAACTATTAGTTTTTTATTATTATTATTTTTATTATTTTTATTTGTTTATTTGGTACCTTCTATAACAAAACATATGTTTTATAATATATAGAAGAATATTGAATGTTAATTAAGATTACAAGTGGATAAAATATGTGTTCACCACTGTGAACTATTACATTAGTGCATTTAATTATTAATTACAAATCATTACAACAAAAATTTAGAAACGAAATGATAAATCACGAAAATGTGTGTACATGTGTATAGTTATTATTAGTTAGTTATTATTATTGTCCGTAAAAATTGAAAATTCTTCTTTTGAAAAGCAAAGCGTTGCCTGTTTCCCTAACCATTGGTGGAATAATATTCCAAAGTCGTATTGCGTTAACAAAGAATTGCCAATTCGATATCAAAGTGCGATATCTTAATTGAATTAACGTGTTGTTTCTAACAGAACGACAAAATTTGAGACGGTTGAAAAGGTGTTTCAGGTTCATGACTTGTGATTATTTTGTGTAAAAATATTAGAGTTCTTATTCTCATTAGATCATCAAACTGAACATTAAATATTTTCTTCGTGTAAAAGCTAATATGCTCGTTATTTAGTATGGAACCCTGGTGACTGGAAGAAAAGTCGAAAATCTATGTGGATTGATTTCTACTTACTGTTCTAGACCACTTAGATATGAACTCACTAGCTTCAAGGCTGTTGAAGAAAAATTTACCATTTTTTCTAGTTTCTGCATTAATATGGTATGATCAATTGCGTCATTTTTATTTAGCTTTCTGTTTTGTGTGGTGACAAAACTAAATTAAATATAATTAAATAAAAATTCCAATTAAAAGTAACTCCAGTATCCAACTCGAATTCCATTGAAAATTTGTACTTTATTCATATCAAGCTGATTTAATGTCGTGTCAACAAAGTACCCATTGTGTCAAACTCCTCCGCCGATACTTTAACGTCAGTTGCAAAAATGCAAAGTATAACACATGACGGATTCTATGTGAGTCGGTCTTAAGTATTGCCTGTTTATCAGCAGCTGAAAACGCACATTCAGTGCTCCCCTTCTTATTTTTCACATGGATTGATTAATTTTTAAACTACATTGCGACTTTTGCCAATTTTGTTTGTCAAAATTTTCGCTATTACACGAGTATGTTGGCATACTGTTCTCACATACCAAGTATGACCGTCTAATAGCGGCCTTGCACAAGCAATGTTCACATACGGTTCACACTAGTGCTGACAAAGTATTGAATAGTGGGTAACGAGTATTTCCTTTTTTTTTGATTACTCAATACTCAAAAGTAGTTACTCGATACTTTCAGAGTTGTATTTTTAAGCAATTTGAGTGTCTAAAATAGTGCATAAAATACATCACTGTATAAAAAGACAACTAGTTGTAATATTCTTTAAACAAATCAAATCTAAATAATTGTTTTTTTAAAACAATTAAATTATTTCTTAAGTTATTGCTAAAGTTAAACTAAAAGTTAGCTTTACATTTATTTTTTATTTAATAATAAAAGACATACAAAACCAAAAATTGTTGAAGATCTATTTTTAATTTTTGAAGAAACTACTTCAATTTGCAAATAAAAACTATGCGTTACAAATTCAAAAAATCCGTTAAAAGTATCGAGTTGTATTGAGTACCCAAATGAAAAGTATTGAATATTATTGAGTAATGAAAAGTTGTAGAATTTGCCAGCACTAGTTTACACGGCATGTAGAAATTTGACAAGTCATATGTAGAAACATGCCGTGTAAAGGCACCTTTACGAGAACCACTCGTAGTTAACGCCACTTACTAAACTAAAACCAAAAGAATAATACTCTGGTCACCTTTTACTGTGATTTTATTGAAGGGTTGGGGAGGGGAAGTAGATCATCATTGGCAACTTATGTCGCACATTTGATTTTTCTTCACCTGCTTAAATTAATGTTATCCGACTTGTGACAAATAAAATATTATGCGAAATTAATGCACTCAGAGCATGAGTTTTCCTTTTTATGTTTTTGACGTCATATAACACTTACGAGACTATTTTTAGAATATCACTCTGCAATTTGCTATTTTAAGGCAAATGTTATCTTCGTACAACGAAAACAAAAAAATATGTACTCGTATATATTTAATCAGATTTTAACCTTGATTTCACTTGAGTTAAACAATATTAATGCGTTTAGCAAAAAAGAAATATGTAACTTTGAAACGAAAAACTATTAATGTAATCATTAAAATGGAATTAAAAATTAAATAGGATTGAGTAAATGTTTATGAACGTGTAGAATCTAATGACAATATATTTAAAACAAGGACACATGAAGAAATTATGATATAAAATTTAAGGACTTTGAGTTATTATTAAAAAAAAACTTGCTAAAAATTTATTTTCTTTGCATTTTATCACGGCTCTCAGCGAGCGACCTTCAATACATATGATTCGTTTAAAAAAAATTTAAACGTTCCAGCTAATTTTAGTTTTTCCTATATTTGCATAAATGCATATTTAAAAAAAATAGCAAAAAAAATGATAAAGAAAGAAACCCTTAAATATTTTTAAAGGACGATAAAACAAATCAACACTATTGAGAAGATGAAAAGATTTCTGGCTGCGGCAGGCAGCAGCAGCAATTGTCACAATAATCAATAATTAATAGAAAATTGTGTGAATAAAATTACAGCAACTACAAATTAACATTGAATTAGACAATATGTAAGTTGCTAAGAACTTGTTCAAACAACACAAAGAGCAAGGAAAAAGGATCCTTAAAAAATGCTGCAGTTGCAGAGGCAGCTGGCGAGAGAGAGAGAGAGAACGAGAACCGAAGAAAAACCTACAGACTGCCAATAAAAATAATATTAGAGTCACCAAATAACATCGATTGTCAAGTGGCACTAATACATCGGCCTTATAATGTCACAACGTGCTTAACACAAGGAATACATACATACATACGTTTTATTGGGCAATGTCATGCAAGCACTTGCAAGCACTCACATGTCTACAAACCTATTATGCTACAAGTTGGCCTTAGTAAAGGAAGAAAGTTAAATGTGTTAAGATGCTGCAGTAAAATTTCTAATAACTACTCATTTTGTTAAGGAATTGAAGAAACATGAAGACATAAAAAAAAAGAAATTAAATATAAATTTAATTTAACCTTTTAAATTATTAAAAATTCAATTTTTTTTTCTTTTTAATGTCTAGTCATTTTGCTTGAATTTTCTTTTCCTTTGCCAAATACTAGCAGTTTTATTTTCGTCACTATCACCAACATCCATATCCCGCAGCATCTTCCAGTAGTGTTATCATCATCATCATTATCATCATAATCATCATCATTATGGGGAGAAGAGGCAGCTTAAAGCACATAAAATCCTTTATAATTTTTTGCTTTGTATTTTAGTTTTTTTTCATGCACTGCGCTGCACATAATTTTTTTTTACTAGTTTCTCATTAAAAAAAAAGTATATTATACATTAAAAAAAATCAGCAAAGGTTTCAAATTCAAAATGTTTTCAAGCAACTGTCAGTTTGTATCGGAAATTCAACGTTGTTAGTTGTTAAATTTAAAAAATAACGGAAAAATGTCATTATTAAATCACTCAGTCAAAAATGTGTTGAAAGAATTTCTCTAAATTAAGAAAAAATTTACAAAGAAAATCACAATAAAGTTTTCAAATGAAATACATATCTTACTAAATAAATTGAAATACTAAAAAAAAAATTAAAAACAAAATAAGAAATTTACACATTAATATTTACATAATCATGTAACACATATTTAATTTAAGCAAAAATAAAATTTATTGGCCTTGTGAAAATTAGAAAAAAAAATATTTATATTCATATAGATTTTTAATTGTAAATTAAGAAAAAAAAAATTGTTTTGGTATTAAAGAAAAAAATAAAATAAAATTGGTGAGTTGATAAATACATTTTATTTTTATTATAAAAGTATTTCATTAAATGAACTACAGTGAACTCGCGATAACGTGAACTAATTTTTACGAAGGCAGTTCACATTTTCGAGTTTGTTCACGTTATCGAGTACCCAAATTTAAAACAAAAACTAACCCTACTTAATATTAAAAATTATATTTTAATAAGTACAAATGCTAAACACTTTTTGCAATTAATTATTTTATTAATTCTTAATAACAAAAAATAAAATGTCATATATTCAGTTCACTTTGCATTCGATAAATAAAAAAAATATATAAAATAAAGGATACAAGAAATTGATATTTAATTAACAAAAACAGCAAAAAATAAATTAAAACTAATAATAATATATTTTTTTTGGTTGGATAATTAAGACTTAGTTAAACAAAGTTTAAAAGAAAAAATCAGTAATTTTTTTATAAGTTTTTTGGTTTGCCATCTTTAAAAGAGCTTTTTCTTTAAGGTTTCTCAGCCCATATTAAAGCCTTATCCAAAGCCCTACAGCTTCCTTGGATTTAATTGAACTTCTGGCTGGAATATAATCGAATTATCATCATCGTCGGTATCATCCTGAATTTCAATACTTCCTACTTCTGTGCAATTTTCTTCAGAATTGTTGTTCCTATCTTTGACCATGGAAAGGGTAACATCCATCTGTAATTAAATTTCAATTAAATTCTCTAAAAACTCTAAAACGTACAATAAAACAAACCTGAGAATTCAGCGCCTGAAGAAGTAGAACCGCACTATTTTCTATCTGTCTTACTTCTAGAGGAGATATCTTCTCTCTTAAAATACAGTTTTCACTTTCACGAATTAAAATTTTTAAAATTAACTGTAATTCAGGGATTTCCCAATTGAAAAACAGTGTTCACGTTTTAGAGCTTTCTGATTTTGTTCATGTTTTAGAAGAATACTCCATGGAAAATTTAATTTGTTCACGTTTCTGAGACGTTCACACTTTCGAGTGTTCACGTTTTCGGGAGTTCACTGTATTTTTGAGTTAAAAAAAATATTAAAGAAATAATTTTTAAGTTTCTTTAGTTATTTGATCTGTAAGAAATAAATTTTTTAAATATTCTTTGCGAGTATGAAATTTCTAAGGAAAATAAAAAGTCTGTCTCTGAGATTTGATTTTACTTTTGATTTGATGTTTGAATTAAGAAAGAACTATTTAAGAAAATATAGTGTGTATAATTTAAAAATTTGATTTGATTTGATTTATGGTTAATTTAAATATGTACAATAGTGATGCAAAGAATATAAATTTATAAATACTCGTATGTAATCGCGAATACCAATATTCAATTTAAAATTTAGCGCCACTTGTCTATGGCTCGATTTTGACGTCTGAGTATCAAATACATCATCAATTTAATTGAAAAAATCTCCGTTTCGCATCAACAACAATAAATTGAAGCAATTATCACACACTACTATCGGTATTTACATTCTGCCAATAATAAATCACTTTCTTGTCTTTCAAAATCGACAACAAGTTGTTTTGTTTTTGGAGACTGAATTTGAAATTATCAACTTCCAACTTGGATTATTCTACAGAACATTTTACATTTTGCCAGACTTTCGAGTATGTATATTTTCTGATTTAGTTTTTCTCACTTTCTGTTTGAGCATTTAATTAAACTAAGGTTTGTTAAACATACATACTACATATGTATGTCGTTGGCTTAATATAGAAAGAGGATAGCTATATTTTTATTGGAAGTGTACTGGCAGAAAAAATTAAATTAGGGTGTCCGCCGGGAAGGTATACTACTTTGTTTGTTTATAATTTTTTATTAAATGGAAAAGAATGGATCTTATATTGATAAATTTTTTATTTAATGTCGGCAATTATGTATGAAAAATACAATATCAGATAAATGTCCTGCTCTGTTATCCTCACAAATGCGAAACCTTTTGAGTACATTTTTCATTTCATTACAATCTCACACATTTCACGCGGTATTTCATTAATTTCATCACGAATATTTTGTTTGAGTTGCTCAAGCGTTTCTGGTTTGTTTGCATAAACCTTGATTTTCAGATATCCCCACAAAAAGAAGTCCGGTGCAGTCAAATCAGGCTACTGTGGAGGCCAATCACCATCATTATTTCTTGAAATAACTTGTTGTGGAAAGAGGTCTCGCAGTAATTCCATTGTAATCTTGGCTGTATGCGATGTGGCACCGTCTTGTTAATACCACATGTTAATCAAGCCCAAAGCATGCAGTGGTGCCGTTAAAAAGTTTTCAATCATATCACGATATCGCTCCCCATTCACAGTTAACGTTACGCTGTTTTCATTTTCAAAGAAGTAAGAAAGTCCAGTGATTCAGATAGGCCTTGGTGCACAACTAATGACACAAATCCGAAATGGGGAATTTCAAACGGGAGGTGCAGTTGTATTTACAGCCATCCAAAACATGGATCACTTCCACTACAGCTAGAGAAATGAAAATCGGAATACAGATAGGCCTTAGTGAACGACTAATGGAGATGAAAGAATTAACGAATCTCCCCATCATAATATTGTGCTACAAAACCACCTGAAAAATTTTGAGTCAACAAAAGTTTAAAAAGAAAACTTAGCGAAATGTGAAAAATAAGGCCAAGTTCCTATTCAAAAACTTTGGACATTAAAAGTGTTGAGTTAAAAAGAGGACGAAGTTCTTGATAGCTAAATAACATTTAATTTCTAGACAAACTTCTAACTTGGCAGTATTGACTTGTCACTCACGCTCATGCGTGCTTATGATAAAAAAAATTTCCTTGTATCTTGGGCTCACGTTCATGCACGCTCACATGAGTAGAAAAAGTTAGTCGCAATCACAAACAGTGATGCTTACGAAATACTTATGAAAAAAATAACTATAAAATAAAAACAAATAAATAATGAAATGAAGATTGGGCATTCAATTAAATGAAATTTAATAACCGCTTGATAATCAGCTAATTTTGGATTATTCAACTAACCGATTAATGAAGATTTGCAATAAGTTGATAGCTTTCAAAAAATAAAACCAGAGAAATTATTTATAACGATATTTTTATAACCACATATGAAGAAAACACAACATGAATTTCACTAAAACAATAGCGGTATTCAATGTTTAGAACATTTTGCATTGCAGCTCCTTTCAAGTGCAACTATTTTGTTTTGACAAAGTCTTTTAAATTTTCTTTTAAACTTTGTTTCGCTTCTACACACGCAAAGTTTACTTTGAAAAAAAATTTATGTTCGTTTGTTGGATGAACATGCAAACCAAACACACACATGCAACCAAATACAAGTATGTGTACAAAAAGTGTATTCACCACCTGTCTTCTCTCCCTTATCACCATCAAACGCAAGACTTTGCACAGTAAACTTTGAATGTGGAAAAGCAGTAAAAACTTAACAATTTTCGACCATTAAAAAACATAACGCTACAAAAAAATCAGGTGGATTATTGAACAGACATGTATTATTGGATCATGTTCACCATTAACAAATAAAAATTTGTTAAATTCACTGTGCAGTCTTCCAAAAAATTTAAAATTAAAGATATTTTATTTCTGATCCACTTTTTGTTTGATTTTTCTCTTTTTGTTTGTTTTATTGTATCAGTCGATTCCATTGCTTTTAAATTTTTTTAGTAAATAAATTTTGTTCTTTACAAATGACAGCTTTAAAAGTGAGGGATGACAACGCAATGCACATAGCATTTTGTTGTTGGATTGCAAAGCTACAATATTTTGCATTTGCACTTCTGCAAGACCATTCGCATCAAACACTGAATACCGCTAATATATCGCTCCTTTATTGCAACGTATCATATCTCAAAAAAAACTCGTTCGTCAGAAAACGAGTTTAAAGTTTTTAATTTACACACACATTAATGGAAAAATTAAAAAAAAAAATATTGTCCACTCACGAGGTGAATTCATAAGATAATTGCTATGCATTTCTTCCCAAGAAGAAAAATGATACGACAAATAATTCAGCATTCTTAACTCTCAAATAACTTTTTTGAGCTTGGACGTTGCTTGAGTAAAAGCGCTGTATATGTATTTAAAGAGGAAACAGTAAAAAACATGATTTCTTGATCAAAGAAATATAATTAACCTTGTCTGACGTCATTTAGAAGGAAAATGAATTTAAAACAAATATTCTCATTGGCATCTTAACCTCGTACCCTGCTTTTCCAAAACTGCACACACACATACACACATCCGTACACATGTACATACATATTTGAGCCAGCCTTTTTATTCAGTTAAAACAGATTTTTTTATTCCTACTCAATGAGACAAAATTCTGTGGTATTTCTACAAAAGAGCGCACACACACACAAATACAAACGTATACAGGCTACTTAACGGTCTTTGTTGTTGTTTGAAGAGGTTTTAATTGTGAATTAAGTCGTTATTGTGATGGGAGACAAATGAAAAATTACTAAAAAACAACAACAAGATAATAAAAAAAAAGATGACGAGTGACTGACTGCATGTTAAATTTTGATGCAAAAAAATCATTCTGTGTGTTAGAAGAATTCTAGGTTACTATTTTAAGATTTTTTTTCCATATTTTTAAAAATTTAACAGCATTATTTTGAATAATAAAAAAGAAAATAATGTCATATACTTCAACACACACACAACATTGTACATATGTATGTATGCACATACATATATACTTATATACAGATAAATGTAAAATATTGACAGACCTATCCGTCAAGGTAATTACGAATGACAATGATTTCTTTTCATTGCTGTTTTCTGTGTGAATTGTTGTAATCATAAGTGTTTTCCTGTTTTCTTGTATCGCAACAATAACTAGAAAATAAGAATTTATAAATATTTATTTGAGGAAATTCAATGTTAAAGGCAAGGTAATTTAATTTTTTAAGTTAAAAACTGTAATAAATTTATTTAAAACAGCGTTGAGCGTTCAGTTACATGAGCTTACCTTTTTTTGGTTGGCTTTTTACATTTACTCATCGTGAATATTATAACCAGGGATCCATAACGAAAACAAAGTCCTAATAAAATGTGCTTAAAAATCTATCAAGCCCCACTTATTTTCAATTTAAAAAGCTCAATAATTCAATGATATCTTTACTTTACTATGGCATTCCTAGGTTATTCACTAATCTTGCTTTAATAATGTCATTTACAACATTGCTAGAAAACTCCTGAATAATAACTGCAAAAAAAAAATAAACTGAAGATCTTTTCATAAATAAAAAGAAATGCAGCTGTGCCTGATTACAACAATCAAAGTGGGAAAAACATAAACAGAAAGTATGGCGGATGTTTATTATCTCTGTTTTAAAAGCAATTATATGTTTTTAATGGGGATTTTACACAGATGTGCACAATCTTAATTTTATTTAAATCGGTTTTTGGGAGCTATAGCTTATATACATTAATATAAGCGTTGGAAATTGCTAACAACAGATCCACACTTATTACACATGTACTCGTATGTATCAGCTTCAAGTTGTAAAATAAACAAAGTACGTATTTGTGTTTGTCCAATGAGCTTTTTGTAGAAATTAGGTAGAGTTTTTTCTATATGTATTTTGTAATAAGAGAGAGAGAGAGATAAGTAAGAGAGTTTTTAGTTGTTTATTTATAGTGTTTTTGTACTTTATCGTATATATTTATATAAGCGCTTAATATTTAAAAACTAGAATGCGGGCGATTCCGCCTTCGACCGCTGGATACACTAGTTTATATATAAAAGAACACCACACAGCGTATGTGAAATATTTTAATTTGTTTACAAAAAGTACACGCAACCCTCTACAAAAAAAACTTTTTGAAATTAAATTGGAAGAACATCTCGAATAATAAATTTACTAAATACAGTACAACCTCCATAATCCGGACAGATATAGTTTCAGCTACTGTCCGGATTAGTGGATCGTCCGGACTATAGTTAAAATAAAATTTTAAACGCAATACATAAATGGAGGGCTCAGAGCTGAAGTGAACCAAGTTACAGAAGGACAATTCGAAGATATTTTGAGTTTCAGTAAATGAACCGCAATAAATTACATATAAAATGAGAGCCATTGATTTGGGTTTTTTTGCTGTTACCTTAGAAACGAAACACGTTTTTACTTAGTCAATTACAGAACTAAATAGAGTAAAAACTTTGCGGAGAATTTCGCACTAGTTTTGAAATTTTTCATATATTATGACTTGGTTCACTCCAGCTCTGAGCTCTCCAAATGTACATATGTACTTACTATGTATATATAATTTATTTTTATTACCAAAAAGAAAAACAAGTACAAATAAGAATTCAGTTGTATTTAATTTTATTTATTTATTTACAGCAAACATAAAGAAACATATTAATAAAGGTGACGAAAAATATTCATTAATTTTGAAAAATAAGAATTTATTTTCCTTGAATACACATATAATCTTTATGTAATTTGTCAGCTCTATTTTTAAATTCTTTTAAAAATAAAATATCCTTATCAGCCTATAAAATAACTTTTGGAAACAGTTCGCCACGCAAACTCAATTAAACTAAAATATTCTAAATTTTAAATACTTCTTTTGTCTAGTGGTAAAATAACAAAATAATTTTACTGCGATAAAAGAACACTTGTCCAGACTATAGAGGAAAAATTTCTAAACTGCCCGAAAAATTTAAATGTCCGGATTACTGGAGAGTCCGAATTTGCGATTGTCCGTATTAGGGAGGTTGTACTGTATTTTAATTTATTGTAAATACAATTATCTAATGAACTTTATGTATAAAGGAAAGTAGAACAAATTCAAGGTTTTTAATAATTTAAAAATTTTAAATAATAATGATAGAAAAAATTTAATTTATGTAAAAATTGAAATCGTTAAATATTGCAAGATTTATCAAACCCCTTCAAAACGTATTAAGAAATTTGTAGAACAAATGTTTAAAATCCCAAAAATATCGATGTTTACAATTGAAATAAATTAAAAAGTTTGTTGTGGCAAGCAATCTCTTGAAAAATTTAATAAATTTCACAGGAAAAGAAATATTTAATAAATTTTTTATTCGAGATATGCCTTGATATCTTGTTTCGAAAGGGTTTGTCTGTTGAGGGGTTTTAACTAAAAACAGGAAAAGGAAAAAATTTCCAGGCTTTTGTTACTAGTTTTTGGCTAAATTTATTTAGGTGGCTGATTATGAAAAGAGCAAGAAGTTTTTCGTAGCCGTTCTAGTTTTAAAATTATAACACAATATGGAAAAGAATTTCCTCAAATGTTTAAGTTTACTTCCACGTTTCATGTTAATTATTTTTGACAAAAAAGAAAAATATAATAAAACATAAAATTGCAAACATTAATTATAAAACTGCAATTTCTAATCCAATAAATATGTTTGAATTTTTAATAATATATTAACTTTTTGCAGCCATGAATGCCCAAATACTCCTGTTTATAATACTCTCAGTAACTTTGGAACATTTAACACAAGCAGAGTTTCAGTAAGATAGTTTAAAGTTCTAATGCTAAGATTCCAATCTGAATTTTTGTTGTTGTTGTTTTCTGTCAGGCATAGTTTAGAAATAACAGACATTTTGCCAGAAGATATAAAACGTTATGACAAGATGAGGCCGCCCAAAAAGGAAGGACAGCCAACAATTGTCTATTTTCATGTCACAGTCATGGGTCTAGATTCCATCGATGAAAACTCTATGACCTATGTGGCCGATATATTTTTTGCCCAGACATGGAAGGATCATAGGTTGCGGCTGCCGGAGAATATGACACAAGAGTATCGCCTGCTGGAGGTGGATTGGCTTAAACGCTTATGGCGTCCAGACTCGTTTTTCAAAAATGCCAAATCAGTAACATTTCAAACGATGACCATACCAAATCACTACATGTGGCTGTACAAGGATAAAACGATATTGTATATGGTAAAGCTGACCCTTAAATTGTCGTGTATTATGAACTTTGCCATTTACCCACATGATACACAGGAGTGTAAACTGCAGATGGAAAGTTGTAAGTAGGAAACCTAGTGAAAGTTAAAAGATCAAATCGTTGTTATTTTAAGGAAATGAATGTTATTTCTAATTTAAGTGTCACACACCACGGATGACATGATATTTCAATGGGACCCCACCACACCATTGGTAGTAGATGAAAACATAGAATTGCCCCAGGTGGCACTGATACACAATGAAACAGCCGATTGCACTCAGGTGTATTCAACCGGCAACTTTACCTGTTTAGAGGTCGTGTTCACGCTAAAACGACGCCTCGTCTATTATGTTTTTAATACCTACATACCTACTTGTATGATTGTTATCATGTCGTGGGTATCGTTTTGGATTAAGCCGGAAGCTGCGCCAGCACGTGTCACACTGGGTGTCACTTCACTACTCACTCTATCAACGCAACATGCGAAATCTCAATCATCCCTACCGCCCGTGTCGTATTTGAAAGCGGTAGATGCATTTATGTCCGTTTGTACGGTGTTTGTGTTTATGGCTCTAATGGAATATTGCCTCATAAATATTGTTCTAAGTGATACACCCATACCAAAACCCATTGCTTATCCTCCAAAGCCCAAGCCGGAAGAGGCTAAAAAAGAGGAGGCGAAACCAGAACCACCACCACCGCCAGCTCATCCCCCGCTAACCGATGAAAAGGTTGAGAAAATTTTCGATGAAATGACAAAAAACAAAAGGGTAAGTTAAGGCTTTGAAAGTACACAAAATCCATAGACTATTTTTAGGCGTTTTCAGATTAAGTTATTTTCACAAGTGATTTGCTGAAACTGTTTTGAGATGAGTATAAATTTCTTGGTTTTGTATTTTATTTGCTTTTCAGCCGCATGTGTGTCACAGTCATCATGGAACACGTCGTGTAATGCGGCCACCTCTTGACGCCGACGGTCCTTGGATTCCTCGCCAAGAATCTCGCATTATTTTAACACCTACAATAGCACCTCCACCACCACCCAAGCCCGCTGAACCTGAACCACCAAAACCAAAATTAACACCCCAACAGGAACGCTTGAAGCGCGCTATTTATATAGATCGTACTTCTCGTGTAGCTTTTCCAGCTTTATTTGCTTCTCTGAACGCCATCTATTGGATAGTATTTTATGAATACCTTTAGGGACGCAAAAGCATCACAAACACTTTGTGCGGCTGTTTAGAAAATATAATTTAAGGAATCAAACTGAAAACGGTCGAGAAAAACACAATGTTGTAATTAGTTTGAGTTTCAGGTTTGCTGACTTTTAAGCGCGCCTTTGCTTTATTTTTGGAATTTACGGTCCCATTGTACAGCGAAATGTTTCTGAGAAAATTTCGGAATTTAAATTTTGTGTATCAAATATAAAAAAAGTTTCGTTTGAGAAATTAATATAAAGTGGGGACTATAATGTACATATCATTCGATTCGTAGCCTATTTTCAGATTTGTATGTCAATGATCGCGTTCATAAGACGTAACTGCTGCGCAACCGTTGAGAGTTTGTTTTAGGAACGCAGAGTTGAGTAGTTCCGCTCCACACAACAGTTGAGTATTTGCTGCCATTTTTGCCATCATAATTTTTTTTTGCTACATTTAGTCAACATGTTATGTTTAGCTCCACAGCTGATCAAGAGAGTTCTGCCCTCTTATATTCTACTGCAACGCCGTTTTGTTAGGTGGCTACGGCAAATTAATTTGTTAAACTTTGCATTACAAATGCGATAAAGTAACGAAAATAAAGAAATAAAATTAAAATAGAAATTTTATTAAATGTACGTCGGTTTATTATGGTGCCTATTTATATTAATTACATAATTAGTTCAATATAAGGTTAAAAAATTTTTTGAAAACAGTGGCGCAACAGCGTTGAAATATAAATACTATCGGCACAGGTTTATCATTTTATTGGAATATTTTGCTGTGCATTTTTATGTTGTGTGAATATTAAATTTTTGGTGCAGATTTTAAATTAAAAATGGAAAATTCCTGCCAAGAAAAACTTAATTGCAAATTCTGTGTTGTCCATACTTTTTTAGTATAACCCAATCTAATTAATTTAGCAAAATTTAAATTATTTCGTTTGCAGCATTTTTATTTCTTTTTAATTGTTTACATTAATATATAAATATTTCCCTGAAGAAGCCACACAAAGAATTGGCGAAATATCGGTATTCTAATAAAATTTTGTTAACGTTTTTTAAAAAAAATTAACCTATAGCTCGAGATATATTAGATTCATTTATAATCAATATGTATAAAACTGCTTTAAAAAGTAATTGTGGTTGTAATATTGACAAAAATTAATCAAAGAAAACGTCGTCTTTAATAAAAAAATTACGATTTCCTTTTTTATTTTCATTGAAACTTGTCAGTCATCCCCTTACACCACCGGAAATGTGTGATCAAGCAAAAATATATCAAACAATTTTAATATTTATACAACATGTGTGATCGCCCAAAAAAATAAAAAAAATAAACAGTCAAAAATGAGTTGTATGTCAGGGATATCTGTGGGCCTAAAGTATCCTTAACAAGAAAAAAGTTTATGAATTGTTGCATTTTAGCCGTTTAGATTTGATCATCATACTTGTCACATTAAAATAAAATATTTAAAAATTTTTATTAAATCAACAACATTGTGTGTTTTCAAGCCTAAAATATAACCAAAACGTTACAAAGCTCGTAAATTAAGTAATTTTAATAGGTTATTATTAATAATATAACAAATATGTAGTTCAAAGAAAAAAATTAATAAATAACTGAAATCAATTAATAATTTTGTTGTAAATAATAAAATACTAAATACTTTTTTATTTTTAAGAGCAAAAAATAGTTTCTAATTTAATGCATTTTTGTTTAATTTATTTTGCATCTTTCAAAAAATGATTTACAAACTAAGTAGACAGACAGCATTTGCAGTTTAAAAAAGAATTCACTTAAAAACTTGTTTTGTTAAAAATAATAATAAAACTGAAAAACTTGCCGCAATTTTTTAAAGTTAAGTGCCGCCTGTTATTGTATTTGAAATGAAAGTAATTGTAAAAGAAAATTAAGCAGCATAAATAATTGTTAAATTTTAAAATTTTTTTTGTCTCACTTAATGTTTGAAAAAGAGAAACAAAGCCGCTATAAAAAAATAATGAACTTGTAAATATTAGCTTAAAGTTTAGTGCATTTTCTAACAAAATTACGCTTAATGTTCCAAAAAAATCAAATCAAATAAAATAAAATTGAATGCTATTTTTTTCCTAATTCCTTTAAATTGTATATAACGCACTTGTTTAAATGCTTAACAATAAAGGCAATTCTGTTTTCAGGTGAATTTGGTTTAAGGCGATTCTGTTTTTACGCGATTCTGTTTTTAGGCGATTTGAATTAATTTAATGCGATCTAAAAATGTGGTAAATGCGTGAAAGAAATTTTCAAGCTAATGCATAGCTTTTATCGCGGGCTTTGAGCTCAGCGACCGAATCAAGAAATTCCGTAACGAAAAAATTCTAACATTAAGTTTGTTTCTTAAGTCTTTTGTTTTTTTAAGTATTTAAGCGTATGCTAACCCTTAAAGTATGCTATTGATTTCATTAACATACAGTATTGCCAGAACAGATTTTTACATGTAGGAAAATACAAAATGGCGTACTTACGAGCCATCGTGATTGACAAAAAATGATATACACAAACAAACAGACAATTCGTGGGTTTTTAAGCGGTATTTTCCAGATATTTAGAGGATATCAAGTCTCAAACTTATGTTTCTTATTTCAGTTACCATAAACCTATCAGTTTCAGTGATAAAAATTCCCGATTAACCTACATGTATTGTAAGATAATAAAAATATTTCAAACGATATTAACTTCTCATTTATTCAATAAAAGAAAAATAAATTGTTTTCTTATCGGTCACCACGCCGCCCAAAAAGTGTAACTTGAATTAATATCAAAGAAAAAACTTGAATTAATATCAAAAAGAAAACAAAAATACTGCATAAATAAAAAATAAATAAATAATTATATTTGCATAAGTTGATAAAAAATGCTATGCAATAGCTTTGGCGTGGCAGTCCCCGAGTTCCACACGTCTTGTTTTTATTATGGACTGTATCAAACAGAATTAAAATGTAAAATTACAAAGTGTTTTTATTCTACTGAAACTGTTGAAATATCGAGTTCAATTTCGATTATTGTTAAACAAGTGCGATGTGTTCATATTTATCTATTTAAAGAAATCGCAATTAGAAATTTTGCACACAAATATTTTCATAAAATTTAAGTTAGAAAAAAAAAGATTTTAAGAACTTAGAGGTCCCATTGAGCTTTAGCTTTGATAGTATTGTGATTCAAAAATTATGTCTAAATAAATAACTTAAAGATTTTAAAGATTATTACAAATAAAACAAAATATATCTACATATATATTGCATGTCTGTAATGTGTTAATTATGTAAGTAAGTGTTAACAACGAATAACAGAAATCTGGTTAATTATTTAATTGTTTAAGCAAATAAAAAATAAATAAATAAATAAATTATGTGCAGAACAACACAAAACCATCAATCAATAAATCAAAATAATAATGTATACTAAGTATGAAAAAAAAAACACACTGAAGTAATTTAATTATAAAAAAAATATAGACAACTAACTTAAACATTTAAAAATTTTAGCTTTTAATTATTAGTTTTATTTATAATCGAATTGTGTTGATAAATTCAATGAACATTTTTAATTGAGCTCGAGTTGCCATCATGCAGACCGCAGCAGATGGTGTAACGGAGAGCAGCTGATTGTCTGACGTTTCCTGCTACCAGGTGCCAACTGTACTCAATTTCTACTTTGAGCAACCTTGATGAAGACGCGGTAGCCGCCAACCCGTGTGGAATTCTAGGTCAGGGCTAATATGAGAGGGAGATCTCTTGGGGCTCTTCCAAATTATCTGAGCTAAGGGCCCAAGGGAGTGAGTGCACTTGGCAAGGCGATAAAGTTGACATACAATCAAGGTTAATGGCCGACCAACGGTGTCCCATAAATGCAAAACTGCAGCGTCTGTTTGCCATGTTAGACGCGACTGCAAGCATTCGTTTGTTTCGGATCGAGCGGCTCGCTATTTAAATGTGACACATGTCTTTGAACCCATCACCTATTGGCTCGTTACTTTGATGTTTTAAGCATGAAGCGAAACAACAATAATGAATATACTACTCCAAGGAGTAATCATATGAGAAATCTCCCTGCTGCGGCAGCTGTCACAATGATTTCGGAGGTGGTGCCTAATCTATGCGAAAACATTCTGATGCATGAAACTAATTCTAACCGAATGATATGCGACCCAAAAACCGAACGCAGGAAGGCCCTATGCTCCGTTGGAAGTTACGGATAACCGAAGAAGAAAAAGAAAACTGCATCAGAAAATTATCGTTTTTTCAATTGGTTTTATTAAATAACAATAGTTTGACGGCTTCTAAAAACGCAAAGTTCACTTGGACAAAGTCTTTTAAATTTTTCTTAAAATTTCCTTTCACTTCTCAAAACGCAAAATAAAAGCCCTTTTCCATGGTCAAAGTTTACTTTGCAAAGTCTTGTGTTTGTCGGTGATAAGGGAAAGAAGAAAGGGGATGAGTACACACTTTGCTGTACTCGCAAAGTTGCTTTCTACTTCGTTCGTCATTTACACATACTTACACATACATTTACTTTGTCTCGGTTCAGACTATGAAAATTTTCTTTCTGAAATTTTCTCTAGTTCTCTTTTGAATTTTCATGAATGTCTACACATTGAAATTTTTTGTATGAAATTCAAGATTTTTGATTGTTTATCTTCACATTCTTTTTTTTTTGTACACACATTTTTGCTCTCACCACCATGAAAGAAAAGAATAGTAAAAGAAAATCAAAAATAAGGCTGCAGCCATTTTCAGTTTGACAGCTACGAATAACAAAACACAAGAGAATTTCAAAGTAAATGTTAAAGTAAAGTGTACCCCTTACCAATCTTGTCTTCCCGTACACCGACAAACTAACACTTTCAGAAAGAAAAATGTCATAGTGTGAACCGCGACTTTGACAAAGTCTTTTCAATTTTCTTTTAAGCTTTGTTTCGCTTCTCCACACGCAAAGTTTACTTCGAAAAAAATTGTTTTCGTTTGTTGGATGAACATGCAAACCAAACACACACATGCAGGCATATACAAGTATGTGTAAACGACGAAGTAAACTTTGACCGTGAGAAAGGGCTCTTTTTTGTTTCTCCTGTAAACTTATGAAAAGTGATGTTACGTTATTTTGCATTTTGTATGACGATGTGTAGAAAATGCTCTGTCTCATTTCTTTGCAAAAACAAATTGGTCAAACGCTAATGCATGTTTTGTTTAGTTTTCAACTTGAAGCTGATACATGCATGTGCAATAAGTGTGCACGTATTAGTAGCAACTTTAATAGCTTATAGCTCCCAAAACACTAAACCGATTTAAATAAAATTAAGATGGTGCACATCTATGTAAGAAATACTTTTAAAAAATATAAATCTTTTTAAAATCGGTTCAGTATAACAGTTGTAAAAACGATTAAAAGAAACGTATTTCCCTATTAATTATATAGATTTCTATTAACTTTTACGTCTCCTGCAATGAAAATTTAACAGAAATTTGTTTCTGTGCATCGAATCGGAAAACGTGAGTTGTTAGTTATTATGTTGATGATCACTATTTTATTGGCCATATGTGTGTAACTACCTGCTAACATTTTAAAATCTTTCTGTTTGTTTGTTTAGGTTTCAATAAATGAGCGTAAGTCAATCATCAATGAAACTTAAGGGCACAACAAAGCCATTCATAAAATTGTTCATTGAACCCTTTTGCAAAAAAAAACACACAAAAAAAGGCAAGCAGACAAAATAAACTAAATGAATGAAAAATTAAGAAAATTGTGTGGGAGTTTCTAACATTTGTATACATAAAAACACAACTCCCACAAAATCGTATGAAGATGACCAAAGAATAAACAATTTGACGTTGTTTTCACCAAATAAACACACACACACACGCAAATGCACACACACACAGCTACACAATATGTTGATAAACAAACGGCAAACAAAACCAAAAGCAACACGTGTTTGAAATAATAAACAAATGTCAGCTTTTAGGCGCGTGCGTATTAAAGAGAGAGAGAAAGAGAGAGACAGATGGAAACGATTCTTCAAAAATGACAACTACTGACAATTAACAGTAAAAAAATTATATTGATTTTTCTTTTCAACACAAAACAAGCGATTAACGGACAAAAAAAAAGAAAAAAAGTTCCCATCAAAATACACAAATAATTTTTCTACTTTAAAATCAAGCTTATGTTAAGGAGCCTTCAATCATAGAAAATAATGCTTTCAATGTTTGTGACCCAAATGTAAATTTCAATACAAGTTCCCATTAAACACAGAAGGAAAGGAAATAAAACGTAATAAACACAAACAAAATATAATAAAGTAAGAAAAAAAAGAAAAGAATTTATTTCCAGCAAACATACACATTTTTCCGGTTATGCTAAATATGCGACCATATGTGCCATCAAATCGCATCGCTATACGCGATTCCATTGATGAAGACATAAGTGATGATGTGGACGATGAAGTATTCATTAAGGATTCAAAAACATCAAAGGTATTTTAACTACTTGTAACTTATTTGTTATTTGTTTGAATTTTTTATTTTTATTATTTATTTATTTATTTTTTTTTTGTTCAAGATGAGTGAAGAGAAAGGATTAAAGCGTCCGTTAATGGCACCTAGGCGAAAGAATGGAAAGTTCCATAATTCCGTGCCTATAATGAAAAAACATCGTCGCTGCTGTTGGCGTTGTTGTGAACCCTTTTGCTATGGCTTGGCTGCTTTGACGATTATTATAGCCTTGATTAGCTTATTCGCTTTGATACTAACCATGGTTCCTGTTTCTATGCAAAAAATTAAATTTTGGCTTCATCATCAAAGGAGCTCGCCTTCATTGCCGTTGTCCCTTAATGATGGCCAGAAATCTTATGGCGACAGTATGGGCAGCGAATTTGTGCCTTGTACCCAGATCAGCGTGCAAAAGTTGTGGACACGCACCTTTCCACGCATGAACAGCGAAAGTCCGGTGCGTAAGTCTGATCTCAATGGGGACAATGTGTCGGATATTATTTTTGGTTTTGGTGTCGACGATAATATCCAGTATGAGGGCTATCCTTTGCCGAAGTGTAAAAGTCCCATTCAGGGTGATGAAGTGCCCTGTGAGGGCGGTGTTATAGCGGTGAATGGCGTCAATGGTGATTTGTTGTGGCAAACTTGGAGTGTAGCGAATGTGTTTTCATTACTTTGTACAATGGACATAAATCTGGATGGTTACACGGACTGCGTGGCAGCTGGTAGATTGGGGGTAAGTGCGGAACGCTGATGATTTACTTAATCAGGTCTATAAAATCTCCGAATATTTTTTTAAAATTTTAATCTGAAATCAAATCTGAAGATATCTCTTCGAAACTTTTTTGCTGATGAAAGTTTCGAAAAATTTGTGGTTGTGTGACAATTCAAAAGCTCTTATTAACGTCGTATGTTTTGTGTAATCGTCTAATTATACAGTATTGTAATTTTGTTGTTGGAAGGTAATATTCATACAAAAGTGTGTTATACGAGGGCAGATTGATATTGAAGCTACCTAGCGCTTGATGGCAGCACAAATTGTGATCTGTCATACGTCAGCTGTTAAAATTTCACCCAAATTCATCGATTAGTTTTTTTGTTGTAGTCGTTTGAAGTAAACAACTTTTGTGTTTCTTGAAAAATGGAAAAAAAGTGAATTTCGTGCAGTAATTAAACACTTTTATTTGAAAGGGACAACAGCGAAAGAGACAAAAGAAAAGCTCGATAAACATTACGGTGAGTCTGCTCTATCAGATTACATGGTAAAATATTGGATCGCTGAATTAAAACGCGGCCGAACAACGACTGCAACAATACCATCAACAGGAAGGCCAAAAGAGGTGGTTACTGATGAAAATATCAAGTAAATCCTCGATATCGTTATGAATGATCACCGAGTCAAGTTACGTGAGATTGTTGAAATGGTAAACAAATCATATGAACGTGTGTTCAACATTTTGCATGAACATTTGCAAAAAGCTATCGGCAAGATGGGTGCCGCGTTTGCTCAGTTTTGAACAAAAACGAGTTCGACAGACCACTTCACAGCGGTGTTTGGACATGATAAAGCGTAATCCTGTTGATTTTTGGCGCCGATTAATAACTGTTGGTGAAACGTGGGTCCACCGCTACACACCTGAAACCAAAAATCAATCGAAACAATCGGTGGAAGCTGGTGGAAGTGCTCCGAAGAAGGCGAAGACATTGAAATCGGCTGACAAGGTTATGGCCACTGTATTTTGGGATGCACACGGAATATTCCTCATCGATTATCTTGGAAAAGGATCCACAATCACAGGAAAGTATTATCGTGCATTATTGGATCAATTGATTGATGCAATCAAGAAAAAACGATCACATTTAAAGAAGAAAAAAGTGCTCTTTCTTCAAGAGAACGCACCGGTTCACACAGCATTAGATGCGATGGTAAAATTACGTGAAATACACTTCGAATTGCTTGATCATCCACCTTATAGTCCAGATTTAGCTCCTAGTGACTTTTTCCTGTTTCCAAACTTGAAAAAATGGATCGCAGGAAAAAGATTCATCTCAAACAAAGAAGTGATTACCGAAACTATCGCGTATTTTGAGGGGCTCCCGAAATCGTATGATTCTGATGGTATAAAAAAGTTGGAATATCGTCTTACTAAGTGTACTCGTATTGAGCTAAAAGGAGACTATGTTGAGCAACAAATGGTTTTTGAAAAAAAAATATTTTTTTCCTACTTAGGTAGCTTCAATATCAATCCGCCCTCGTAATTATACGTTTGAATTTTATATGTTTTATAAATGGTTGTATTGAGGTCAGGTATGGAAAAATTCTATTTGTTCGATTAATTTGTAAAAATCTTTTAAATATATGATAAGTACACCCAGAAAGCACATTCTTGTTGATGATAAATATATACTTGATTCATTTCAATTTAATTTGCAAACCATTTTAATCAAAATTGTCTGTCGCGAAAAAGTTATTAAATATTTCGCGTAAAATTTGAATTTCCATATCTGGTTTAATTTCATGTTTTTTTTTTATTTGATAAAATGAAATTTGTTGTTCGACATAAATTATTTGCTCACAATGAATTGACTACATTGAATTGACATTTAAAATACGAAAAAATGACGATACAACAAATTTGTATGTTCACAAGCACATATCGTCATATGAATTCATAAAAAATTCATAATAAAAGTTACATTGAAAAAATTTTAGAGGACAAGCAAAAATATGTAAATTTTAGCAACATTTTTCAACATTTTTTTTAGTTTAAGCTTATTTCTTATTGACGAATTAGTACAATTTTAATAAATATAATTTTCCAGAGACATGCATTTTGATATGGTGGATCGAAATCTACCAAGAAGTCGTTTTTGAATTTTTTTGTAACTTAGGGCTTTTATGAATTCATATGACGATATGTAAGGAAATATCGTATTTTTTTAAACGATGAGCCATACGACTGAGCTTGTGAATTGTACAAATGTTCCATGCTATTTTTTTAGCTACATATTTCTTTTGGATCAGCAAATCTGTATGTTCGTTAAGTTTAAAACTTCATTTGAGATCCAATGCAAAAACAAAATTCGCATAAAAATATTATTGACCTTTTATGTATAAAAAAAAACAATTTTTTTCACTTCCACTTCACTATTTTTACACAATTGTATTTTAAGAATTCATAATTTTTCATAATTTTCAGATGATTTTCGCCATTAACGGCCGCAATGGCAACAATATTTGGGAATTTCGCGAAACGGAGGTGGAGACCAACTCACCTATTGTCATGGATCTCTATACGATAAATATGGTACGTGATTTAGATGGCGATGAAATCTCCGAAATATTGGCTGTTCATCTCGAGGAACGTGAAGAATCTAAAGCGGGGCATATTAAAGTGATATCGGGTAAAACGGGTAAAGTTATACGCACCATACCGACACCTTTTAAAGAGGAAGTCTTTGTGCCATTACAAATTATTACTAAAGAAGATGGCACCGAAATGTTGCTCATCATAACGGGCGGTCAAAGTACAGCGGGTGGTGTTTATGCCATACGTCTATTGTCTCTCATGAAATTTACCAGCGAAAAAGAGTTTACTCCTCTGTATCAACACAAGCATTCTGGTTTAATGGTACCCTCGGTATTGACTGATATAACGGGTGACCAAACGGCTGATATAGTTGTTTCGTCCTTTAATTCTACCATTATGGCTTTTGATGGCCACAACTTTTCCATGTTGTGGAATTTTACGTTTCCGTCTAGCGAAAGTGTAAGTGCCATAGTGCCGGGTCATTTTAATCATGATAATATCACCGATTTTATGGTTAAATACAATACTGGTCCCGGCTTTCCGGTATATTATTACTCGCAAACAACTATTTTGGACGGTAGAACAGGAAAACCTTTATTGGATGCCATGATGATAGATTCGGGAGGTTCGAATAGTTTGTTGGGCGGCGTCTCAATATCACAAACATTTGGTGGAGATTTCTTTTTGCACTGGCAAATGCAGTGCCGGGATAAGTATGATGCCAAAGAAGCCTTCGAGTTTATACCGGGTATGATATACATAAATCCAATCCCCATTTACCGAAATTTTCATTTAAATATTTGATTTTATTATTATTACAGACAGCGATATTATATTACAGGCTCGAGCCGACACTTGCCGCTTGAGATATAATACCTCTAGTGTAATGAAATTATATGCCATAGCACGTCATATCGAGCCACCAGGAGCGGTACTATTTAGCACAGGTAAGAAAATCCCTCTTTGGCATTGAAATTATATGCTTAAGTATTTATATTTTTCATTATAAATTTTAATGGTTTCTAGATGACCTGGAAGTTCATTTAAATCGCACACAGCATGTAAATTTGGTTGTGGCCCATAAAACCCCCAAATCTCCTTTAAAGCATCCTAAATTATTGAAAAAACTTTTGGCCAACAAAGAACTGTTGGAAAAAGTTGTGGCAGCTGAAAAATTGGAAGGTTTAGAAAACGACGCCAAAAATCAATTTAGACAGGAAACGGCCCGAAATCGTTTGCTGCCACCTGAACTTATGGAAGAAGCTTTGGAGAAAAATGTGCCGCCCGTAGTTGATACTTATGAGGCTTTAAAACAATTAAATTTGCCCTATTATGGTGGAGGTTATGGAGCGAATGCACCATCATTAAGGGAATTCGTAAGTAGAAAAGCATTTCCTATGATTATTAACATTATCGTTACTTTGGAACGAAGTTCAACTACGCGGACGAGGATTATGCACTTTAGGGAAAAGGCTCATTATTATGGATGTATATGTATGTATGTGTATATTTCAATAGGGTCTTTTTTGATTCTAAGATTTGGTTGGCGGAATAATGCTCTCGAATTGCCAGGCTATTTGACAGAGTAAGGAGCATGACTATCATGAAATTGTTTTTTATTTAGTTTCCAGCCTTTTAAGCAAAATATGGTTAATACTATATTAACTTTAAACTCATTTGTGATAAACACCTATTATGATAGTCTGCTGAAAATTTTCTTTTAGGCCCACTTGTTGGTTAATTGTTGGCCAATCCAGTTTAAGAGAATTTATTAATAAAACAAATGAAAATATTTTTCAAACGTAAAGTATTTAGATTTTAATTTAAAGTTTTTTCTAATTACCTTTTTCGTTACATTTTCAATAATTTCTCCATTTAAACGTCTCATTTTGTATTTTTTCCATTATCGCAAAACGAAATTGCAGAAAGAAGTTTTTCCGTAGTTGCATTTGTTGCAGTTCATAACAGCACATTTAATTTTTAATATCAATGATTTTTTCTACTAATTAAACTTTGATTAACTTCGAATGTTCTTAATTTAAGTAGCACAAATCACAATATAAATATTTGTTCACACAATATATTTTGTCACTACAGTGACGTCATACAAAACCAGATGATGTGTGTAGAAAGTTAACGGACCTGCGCAATGCATTATCTTATATTCTTTGCATCAGGACTCAATAGAATCTTTAGTTTAAATTATTTACCTTGCACAAAAGCTTCCAGTGGAACTTTATGATTTAAAACTTATTTGCTTTGAAACTTTTTTCTGTGACTTGCGAATTAAAATCACATTTTTCACTATTTACACTTACTGCCAGTCCCTCGATGTCACAGATATTCGTTCTTTCGTACAACTACATTTAAAACAAAAACAAATTCTAAAATTTTGGGACTGGCAGTTATTGTTTGATACACACAAATGAATTTTGATATTCAATAGAAGTTTAATTTGTTGTCTTTTTGCAATTCTTTTCTATCTTCTTCTTCCTCATCATTCTTTATATTTTTTTATTAGCTTTTTTATTAGATTCTTCCTTTTTCTTCTTTGAACTTTCATTGTTGTTCACACAAGTCATGTCATGTTGAAGACTTGTATTTATACCATCAGGCTTAAAATTACGAATGAGAAAACAAAATGTAATGACAGTACATGCATCTGAGTACTCGTTTCTTTTCCCCTCGCCTCTCTCGCCAGTTAAGTAGCAATCATGTCAATAAGACATGATATGTGTAAACGCAGACTTGCCGCAGTTAAATTTCCAAAAATATTTTTCGCTTCATTCATTTTATTTTATTCTAAAGCGACAATCAAGGCAAATTCATCACAAGTAGACTCGCTTCAATTCGCTTTGAAAAATGCCTGCTTTCTTTGTCAAAATCAAACGTCAAACACTATATATAGATCAAATATAAAAAATTTTGACAAACAAAACAGATCAAAATGAAAGGAGATGCAAGGAGCAAAAACTAATCACCTGAGCTGTCAAGACCAGCTGTAATGAATTCGCCTTGAGTGATAGTTAGAAAAAGCAAAACTTGAACAATAACGATTTTTTGTCGACAATATTTTTACAATAGTTTATGTTCTTACGAGACATTTGAAGAGCATTTTGTGTTTTTTTGATCTTCATAAAAAAACACTACTGCGTTCTATTTTTACAATAAAACATCAATACTAGGGCCAAATCACGGCATGCGATATCGATATGGTTTATATAAATTAGTACAGAATATGTTTTTTTTAAATATATTTAGCAAAAAGATTACGATGCCATTGAGCCACAAAGAGTACCGGAGGACTACGAAAATACCTATACCGATAGTGAGGTGCCGCAGATTGTACCAGATAACGAACATCCCATTCGATTGCGTACCAAATATCCCGGCAATAGGGATATACGCAGTGACCTACCCACCTTCGATGATGATGCTAATTCCACATTAACTTTACCCACTGGAGGAGTACCTCAAAATAAGCTCGAAAAAGATGAACCATTAAGCTTATGGGACTTAGAGAGAGAAAAAGAGGAAAGAGATGCTATGAAAAAAGAACAACAGGAGCAAAATTACGAAATGCAGCAACAACAGCAATTGACAAATGTACAAACAGATGAGGAAATGATTGAAGGAGTTGCTGCAGAAAAACGAAAACGAAGAGTCGATACTGTTATAAATCAAAGTGACGATTGGTTCTTAGCTTCGATATCGTCCACGGGTGTATTAATGAAATCTTTAAATAACAGCAGATCTAGTATAGATTTTGCCTTCGTTTTAAATATTCGTGAATCAGAAGCCTATCCACCATTATTTACGCCACAAGACTTAAATTGTGTGGAAGAGAAAATAAGCGCCTATAAAAGTGAGTTTTTACACAAACATTTTCTTCCTATATACGTACTTATATACATATGTATGTATGCATGCATATGATTTGTTTAAACCTCCAGGTTACACGATGGACAACCAAAGGTCCTTACGGAAACAATTTCTTAAACAATGTCTTAATGAGCGCTTGGTCAATATAAATCCCGATTTGCCTAAATATGAATCCCAATTAGTGATCACCCGTTTAGGTATCACTTGCAGCTGTCGTTCTCTGCAGCCCAGGGAGGTATGCTCTGAATTAGATGATATTCAAAATCAAAAATGGACTGAATTTATGGGAAATGATGGCAATGGTTTTTATAGAAATTAAAAATAAATAAATATATAAATATATGTATGTATATCTTTTGAAACCACTTTTGTGAACGTGGATCTTTAGGATGAATTAGGAGTAAAAATTTACAAATACGAAAGGTTGAATAATGTTAATTAATTAAAAAATATACTTTATTGAAAAATAACGTATTTTTAAAGCACAATTATTATTTGTTTTCTTATTTTTTTTTAATTAAAAATGCACAATATTTTTTATAGTTATTAATTTATATATTATACACATGTTTAAATTATGTACATATGTACATACATAAGTATGTATGTATGAACAATCAAAATCATTTTGTTTTTTTTTGTACCAATATTTTATCAACACACATACATACATGTATACATTCGCACATACATTTAACTTTTATTTGCATTTTCTCATGATAGAATAATTATTCTACCATGCATTATCTTAAAATTCTAAAAATTGTAGCGTTTATTTGATAATTTTAGTTTTAAAACTACAAATAAAATTAATTTAATAAAAAAAGAAAATATATATGTATGTAAGTGATTTTAACTGTACGGCTTTTTAAGTATAGTATGTGTGAGATTGAAATGGACCGTTCTTACGAGCGAGGTTCCCGACTAACTCTTGTACCACTCAGGAGGTTCCAGCCTCATAACCGAACATCTAAGGAAAACAATACATAGAACACCAGATTTTAAATCCTTTTGCATTTCCCAAAAAAGCACTAATTATAATAACATGAAATTTTAGACATTAATGAAGAGAAGAAATAATAATGCTAAAACTAGAACAAATAATATCTTTTTCAAATAAATTTTTGAGACTAACGACACCATCCAAATGAACACACAAAGTAAACATGAATCAAGAAAACAAGATTGCGCACTCAGCCGTCAAAAAAAGTTTCTACTGCACATCTACGTCATCATAGAATACAAATGAGTGTTTGTTGTAAAAATAACGAAATAACTTCTAAACGGGTGCAAAGGTTTGAACAAAATTTTAAATGTAGAGAAAAGAGATGCGGTAGAGTAAAACTTTTGAGTTTGGGCTTGAAGCTATTCGGGCTACTAAGATTTACATTTTGGCTTACTTTTCATACACAAACGTACTTCTGTTTACAACACATATTCTATGTCTACGTCACAACACAACACAATCACACACAGCAAAATAACGGACCTACGCAAGGCGTAATCTTGTTTTCTTGATTCATGCAAAGTAAACTATAACGTCACGTAGAAATGAAAGGTATACATACTTATCGTATTAAGTTCATGCCCAAAAAGTATCCGTTCTCTAGGCTCTTCTTCAAATCCAAGTGCCTGCAAGTATTGTGGAATCACGTGGAATAGAGTCAAGAAAATATTTTATTTAATTTAACACATGTACGGTTGATTTTCTCTTAACTTTGAAACTATTGTGATTGGGTAGTGAGATATCATTCTCTTGTGAGTACGACTCAAATGTCAATTTGTCAAAATAGCATTTATACTCCTCTGTGCAAGCCTGTGCCGGATTTTTCTAACTCCAGAAAGAAATTTTTATTACAAAGTTTGCTAACATTTATTATGTTTTTAGTATAAGTAACGTAAAGGAAACGTTAAAATATGGGTATATTAGATAAAATCGCCGAAATCGAGCGAGAAATAGCCAGAACACAAAAAAATAAAGGTAAATGAAAAAATAAATGAGGTGGCCACTTTTAAAGCAAGGTTATAATATTCTATTCTGTTTTCAACAATACTTTCCAGCCACCGAATATCATTTGGGCTTATTAAAGGCTAAGTTAGCTAAATATCGTTCACAATTGCTGGAACCGTCTAAGAAGGGCGAAAAAGGCGAAGGTTTTGATGTGCTAAAAAGTGGCGATGCTAGAGTGGCATTGATTGGTTTCCCTTCAGTGGGTAAATCTACTCTGCTGTCAACATTGACAAAAACTGAATCGGAAGCTGCTAACTATGAGTTTACAACATTGACTTGTATTCCGGGAGTAATAGAATATAAGGGTGCCAATATTCAGCTATTGGATTTGCCGGGTATTATTGAAGGTGCTGCACAGGTAAAGTGGAGTAAAATTATAAGGCGCTTGGTTAGGTTGTTGTATATTGGCTCATTATTTGTTATGTTGGGGGAATGTGTAAGAGACATTGGGCGATAAATTCGCCAAGTAATTTAATGCCGGGCTAACGGGAAAAATTATAATCTAAAAGATTCAGCCTTCATACAATTCCTGCAAAAGTCATAAGTTTTGAGTGAGGTCTGCTATACAATTTTGAGTCAGCACAGGGCATTGGAAAGCCCTGTAGTGTGGTTCCCATATCGAGCAAGTTATCTCCAACTGCCTGGCTTACACAGGTAGAGCCCGGGATCTTGCCGGTTTGTCTGATATACTATTCTCATATTGAGTTGGGAACTTAAATCAAAACTTGTATTTTTGTTTGTTAATGTTGGATTAAAATGAACATCTCTAAATAATTTTCATATAATAAGAACTGCATTGTTTGTATTGTATTAAACTTTTTTAAATGCCTAAGTTTTAAAATTTCTTTTTATTTCATTAATTTCCCAGGGCAAAGGTCGTGGTCGTCAAGTTATTGCCGTGGCACGCACAGCCGATTTAGTACTTATGATGCTGGACGCTACTAAGCCTAATGTTCATCGGGACTTATTGGAACGAGAATTGGAGTCGGTGGGCATACGTTTAAATAAACGTAAACCAAATATTTACTTCAAACAAAAAAAGGGTGGTGGATTAAGTTTTAATGCCACCTGTGCGCTTACAAGTTGCAATGAAAAAATGGTACAAACTGTACTACACTCGTTTAAAATCTTCAATGCCGAAGTATTATTCCGTGAAGATTGTAGTGTCGATGAGTTTATTGATGTTGTTACAGCTAATCGTGTGTATTTGCCTTGTCTTTACGTCTACAACAAAATTGATCAGATATCTATAGAGGAAGTAGATCGCTTGGCCCGACAACCCAACTCTATAGTGGTTAGTTGTAATATGAAATTGAATTTGGATTATTTATTAGAGGCTCTGTGGGACGCTCTGCAGTTGATTAGGGTATATACGAAAAAACCAGGTGCACCTCCAGATTTTGATGATGGTCTTATATTAAGAAAGGTATTTTTTGTTTAAATATTTATAAGAAACCTACCTATATGAAATAAATTTTATTATTTTCCAGGGCGTTTCTGTTGAGCATGTTTGTCATGCTATACATCGTACTTTAGCAGCTCAATTTAAATATGCCTTAGTTTGGGGTACTTCCACCAAATACTCACCCCAACGTGTCGGCATAAGCCATATAATGGCTGATGAGGATGTTATACAAGTTGTTAAAAAATGATGAATTAATTTATTGCATTTTCTACTCGTTCCGAACTATTCAATTACATACATTGTTTCCTAATTTTTTTTATTTGTTTGAAAATGACTCCTTTGTGGGAAAAATCTTGGCTTTCCCTGCGCATCGTTTTATTGAAAATTTATATTAAATATTCTAAACAATATTCTAAACATTGAAAACGGACTTTAATATTCAGGTTTTGTTTTATAAATGTTAAAAACTACGCAGCATCTTTATTATTTTTTTGGTTTATCCTGTTTGGAACTCAAAGAATAAAAAATGATATTTAAATAAATAAATGTGTTATGCAACATGAATAAATTTTTAAAGGTAAAATAGTTTGTATATTTAGATATGTTATTAATTTTTTAATTTTTGTTTAGAATCTGTTCAAGAATACATTATCAAGACTTAAGATATTAAATGCAAATATTGGATATTAATCAAGAATCCTTACCAATTCTTCCGGTTTAAAGCTCAAGTTTTTTGTTATTGATGATTTATGAATGAAAACTATTGCATATATCAAGACTAAAGAAATAGTAGGCGGAAATTCAAAAACCTTTATGGAGAGAAATTATTTGAGCTCTAAGGTATGTGATATTTTAAATTTAAATTACAAAGTATGGACATGCTTAGCTTTTAAGTACTGCAAGGGCTCGTTAAGCCTTTCAATGTCTAATTGCATGTTTATATTTTCTGAACAATTTCCCTAGTCTTTATTTAGATTTCTGAGTTCTTGGGACATTTCCCTTACACAAAGTAATTCGTCAATGGAATTCCTTTTAAATAACTTTTTTATTTCATTTCTTAAACCAAATCTTACACACGTAGCCGTAATTTATTGAGTAGAAAATTTAATTTGCTTTACGAAACTGAAAAACATTAATTATTTTCAACTTGTTATTTTTAATTTTCATAAAAAAAAGTTTACCAAATAATGTACAAATAAATGGGCAAAACGTTTTGCTCTCATTTTCCGGTTTGTGATGTTTGGCCTTTCGAAGCTGCGGAGTTCGAAAACGATTTACCAAAATTACTAATTGCAGTAATATTCGAAAATGGTGTGGGTCCTGCAGTTATACGCGTCGTATCAACTTTTACTTGAGGATTATCTAATTGAGCAAATACATTTGCACTATCTCGCAAACGATATTTTCGCAAATTAAGATATTGATCTTTTTGTGCCTCCACTTTCTGATGAATTTCATGTAAACGACCAGCTAGTGAGATAAAACTTTCGTTAATTTGACGAAAACCACGTTTCAGATCTTCCGGCGAGACGTTCTGGGGATTGGTTAAAGAGTGCATATGTCGTTCGGTCAGAGCGATTTGTTGTCGAAAAGTTATAAGATCTTGTTCGTATTTGGCTATCAAATACTGAAAGAACTGAAATGGTGCATCGTTTTCGAATTGTAAGCCTACTGGTGTGTCTTGGGTGCGTTGAGCCATTTCGACAGATTGTATGGTTTTAGAGGTTTCTTTCCGCAGCAATTTAATATGATTGTAGTTGGCCTCCACGGAATTAGAAATCTCTTGTAAGGCCCACTGCAAGTTCATTATTTCACCTGATACATTGGTAAGCTTAGATGTTGATGTGCGTCCTATATCTGAGGATAGTGTTTTTTGCGTTTTTATGTAGCTTTTTAGGGAATCAACAGTTTTAGCAATTTCTTCTGGTACTTGTGTCTCTTTCACTTTAATATCTTGCTTACTGTCACCGGCTTTAGGTTTATTAGCACTGACATCTAATCCACCCAAACCCACAAAAGGAGTAGGTGCCGTCGCTGGCGCTGCAGTTGTTGTAGTTAAGGGTTTTCCAAATAAACCTCCAGCTGCTGCTTGTCCACCCAAAGTGGTTGTAGTAGTTGTGTTGAAATTAATACTTGCAGAAGTTGTGGCAGCAGGTTTCATAAATGAAAAATTGCCACCTAATCCTCCACCCATTCCCCCTAATCCCATTGACGGCACTGTGTTTGAAGCTCCTGAAGTAGCAGTTGATGTCGCAAAATTTAGTGTAGGTGCTGCCGCACTGCTTGCTGGCGGTTGTTGGGTACCAAAACCGAAGCTTGTTCCTGCAGCACCGGGTGCTGCAGAGGTAGGAGCACCAAAATTAAAAGCCGTAGCACCGAAAGTTGGAGCGGCAGATGTTGCTGGAGCGCCAAACGCGGGAGCAGTGTTCTGCTGTGTTGATCCAAATGATGGTGCTGCAGCACCGAAAGCAGGTGCTTGTACAGTGTTTCCAAAGGCCGTAGGTTGTGCTGCAGCACCGAAAGCAGGTGCTTGTACAGTGTTTCCAAAGGCCGTAGGTTGTGCTGCAACAGTGGCAGGCTGCTTAGGCGCACCAAAAGAAAAACCGCTTGTTGCTCCTTGTGGTTGGGTTGGTGTACTCATTGCTGACGCTCCAAACGAAAATCCAGACATTTTGTTTGGCTTTTATATTATCAAATTCTTATATAGAATCAATTTTTTAAACTATAAATGAATTTTGTTAATTTCACATATAAACTCAAACGGCACGAGATAATTTTTTTTAATATTAAAATTTTTGTTGACAGCCAGCTGTTTATCGTAACTGCGCCTTAAATTTCGTATGATTTCATTCACAATAGTTAATTGGTTATTTACACTGACAGAAATTGAGGCATTGTGTATCTAGTGTGATAGTTTTGAGCGCAAACTAATAATACACGTAGTTGATGTAGTCTGTTCGACGGTCGGTGTAAAGAGAGACAATATACAAACAAAGGGATCCAAACAAAACACAAATAATTTAAATTCCAGATGAAAAATGCTTATACATATGTATATTAAAGAAATTTAAGAATTTTTAAACTTTTCTAAACAAAGAAGTCTTGGATAAATGTGTGTATAGGTTTTTTTTAATTTTATTTAACACAAAATATTACATAGTTCTCAAATGCACGAAGAATAAAACCACAAAGAATGCAAATAATGTTTTAATTTCTCGTTTGTTTCTGCTGCGTAAACAGTGAGCTACAAATAAAACATATTATAGTCTTCTCTTTTTGCCACCTCTACATACATATGTATATATTTTGTGCAGAAAGCTTGCTTCCGAAAGTACATCTCGAACTCTGCCTTATAGATAGAAGAAACTGCTAAGATCCTGCGTCTATACCCGGATTTCTTATACATGAGTTATTCCAAAAAGTAAAATATTTCGAAAATTTTTGAAATCGATTGCATAGGTACAGTTAAACGATATTCAAAAAAAGAACTGTAAATCGGTACAGTGAGTCCAAATGTACCAATAAGAATGCATAAGAGTAGTACGAAAAACTCGTGAAGGCTTAATAAAAGAAACGGCATGTTTGATAATTGTAGCATGACCAGATACGCCTTGGTATTTAAAACCAGCAGACATTCATATCGCTCATTTACTGTAATGTCATCTCCAAAAAAAAACTTGTTTTACAGGGGGTTACTCTCTATTGAAATGCGAAAGAAAAATAGTACAAAATAAAACTATTTTTACACTGAAATTGCTTTCGCATCGCAATAGAGAGTAACCCACCAGAAAACTAGTTTAAAGTTTTAAATTTAATTAATTTTTAAAAAGTTATAAAATTTAAATAATATGAAATAGTATATAAGGTATTTTTTACCATATTTTTTACACAATATAAATTTATGACAGTAATTTCTGCGTTATTAACTCAAAAATCGCATTTGCCGAGTTATAACAATGTTGCAGCAAGTGAGCGATATGCACAAAAAAATATGTATGGTTGTACCGTCAGTAAATGTGGAATTGGGGATCAAATAATATATGTAGTTAATTAGGGGCTGTTGACATATAAAGTAACGCTCTCTAGTGCAAAGTGCTGAAACTTTGTTACGGCTTTTGAAATTTAAATTTAACAAAATTGCAAATGCTATATGAAGGGATTGAAGAGTGGATATTAAAAGAACAAAAATTGCATTGCGTAATATTTGAACAGCCCCTTATCGCAAGTTAGAAATTAAAGGATGCGCACTAGCATACGTTATCCCATCCAATTGATTATTAAACAATAATTTTTGAAAAAACTTGACTCCAAAAAACAGAGGGACGGCCTTAAAAAAATAAAGAAATCTAAATCGATTTATAAATGGCGGAGTTTTGAATTTTGAAGCAGAAATATTAAAAAATCAAATTACCTCCACCTTTTTTTAAGCCCGTTAAAATGAATGGAATAACGGATTTGTCTACAAGTTTGACAGATTTTGTTCAAAATTTGTTTAAATTCGTAATTTTGTTGAAATCTACCTTTTCTTGGTGCTCTTTATGGTTTTTTTTTAACTTATTGACTTTCCCTCGTATCGTATATAATCCATTCAAAACTTTATACGTTTTTCTTTTTGTTAACGCTCATGATAAGAAAAACAAAAAAATATATTGAAATAATATTTCACGGGAATATATTGTACAATCTTGTGTGAGATTGATGCGATATTGATTGACTTCCTAAATAAATGAAATCGTTCTCTATACACTAGAGTCTATATTTCTCTAATTATTCCATTCCATCTTACGCTTTAGCTTTTAGGGGTAGAATGAATTAAAAGCTCATAATAACCAACGTATTATGCTGTTAAATGGTTTATAATTAAAGCGCTAAATTATGATGCCCTTTTTGGCACAGAATTAATATGTTTTGTAATAAAAACAACACACTTGCATACATTAGGGAAAATCTTTTGAAGGGGTGGAGGGGTGGGTTTTGCATGCAACAAAATAAACGAAATAAAACAAATCAAATTGTAATAAACATTTAGCATAAATATAGTTGTAGCTTAAAACTAAATAAATTCTATCCAAATAAACTAAACAATGATTTTTAATACAAAAGACCTTAAAACAAATATGTAGATGTACACAAACTGATAAAGTGCCGAAGCAAAATGCCAAAAAAAACATGCAAATTAAATACGCATGAGTGCATACGTAAAACATTTACATACTTTGTATGTACATATTTAAAATAATAGACCCCCCAAAATCCAAAGCCAACATTATTTTTATAATTTCGTTTTTCTGTTTGCATGGGTATGTTCGTTTATCATTTCAGAAGAATAATCAAATAAACTCATTTGCTCAACCTTCTTATTAGTTTTTATACTGATTATGTTTTAATGCTCCTGATGATAACATTACAACCACCCCCTTCCCCTCAACCCCACCAACTTACTGCCCTTTTGCTGGAGCATGGCCTCCTTTTAACGGCAAAGCCTTTGGCAGGCAAAATTTATTTTAGGCTTAATAAATTTGGCTAATCTCCAGGAAAACATTCATGTATTATTTTTTACTTTTATATGATAAATTTAAATTGAATTTTTCAACCACAAAAACAAAAAGTTGAATACTGAAATTATTTCTAATGACAAAGAAAGAGGTTTAATAAGACCTTAACGAATTTGAAATACACTTTCTTATTGTAAATGCATGTCAATATTTCCAAATTGCTCCCTGTTTAACAGTGTGTGGAACGTACTTAACAACAGAGATGTGGAGCTTACGAAATTGTCTTCAGACCACTGTATTTGCCTGACAAAGAGTTCGTGGCACAAATAACGGAATTCAAAATGGATTGAAATCATGAATCAAGAAAACAAGTTTACGTAGGTCCGTTATGTTGTTGTGTGTGGTTGTGTTGTGACGTAGACATAGAATGTGTATGTGTTGTAAACAAAAGTACATTTGTGTATGGAACTCAAGCCGAAATGTATAAATTTGGCAGCCCGAGGAAGCTCAAACTTTTTACTCGACGGCATCTCTTTTCTGTACATTTAAAATTTTATTCAAATCGATGCAACCCTTTAGAAGTTATTTAGTCAGTTCCAGTTGTGCACCAAAAATTTCTTATACTTTTTATAACAAACACTCATTTTTATTCTACGATGACGTAGATGCGGAGTAGAACATTTTTTTTAACGGCTGAGTGTGCAATCTTGTTTTCTTGATGCATGGATTGAAATTATAAATTTAGTGCTATGAATGCCACTATTCGCTATGGTTCCACGTTGAAAGCAGTCTGTGTTTAGTCTATGTAGACATCAACATGCCTGTGTGTATGTCCATGTCTAGTCTACATGCATATGTCGGCTCTATATCTCGTCTATATTTAGTGCTACTCTGCCTAGACAAAGTCTATTCAACGACCACTTTTTCTATTATCTATACCGGCATTAATGTCTTTTAATATTTTGTGTAGTTCCACTTATGTTAAGACAAAACAAATATGTAGCAATAAATATGTCGTTTCTAGTTTAGTGCAATTCCTCAGATAAGTCTTATATGTTTCTTTTCAAAGTCACATCAATGCATCCATCTTGTTCTTTTCAGTATTTAAAATTAAATCTTTTCAATTGAGCAACTTCGTTCGTATTAACCTTTCTCCGCTTTTTTTATATTTCTAAATATTTTCCATTGTTAGCAACAAACAACAAACTTAAACTTATTTTATTACAGTTTGTAATGACTCTGTAATCGTTTTAAAACCACTTTCCCTTTTAGCCAGCTAACAATCGGCAACAGCGACAACAGCGAATAGAACATACACATGAATACTCATACATCTGCCTGCCCCCACTCATATGCAGATTATGCGAGTCAGTTTATTTCCTCTTTTTGAACTTTCCCCAACCCCCCCGGCCGCGTTATTTTGCAAAATATATGCCACATAATATTTTCCGCAATTATCTTTACGCAGTAGAGCGCATAAATTTTAGAGCTCTTCACACAACACAAAGAGAAATGCGAAACAGGAAAATAGGAAAAGGATTGCTGCAACAAAGTATTCAAATTTTACGCGTTTTTAAATTACATTCGGGGAGGGCGTTTTGTCTAAAGGATTGAATAATTTCATGGTATTAAAGTCTATTTGAAATAAATCTTTGTGGCAATTTTGTGCAAGGACATTAATTTGTTCTTGTTGTGTCTTTGCTTGAAAGAGAATTATTTAATATATTTCCTTCGGTTAGAACATTCAGGCGAATATTTTAATAAGAAAACTGTATGATTAAACTTTACATTTATTTTGGTTTAAGCTAAATAGTCCTTATGGTTTGCAAAGGATTATGTAAAAAGGATTAAACAAGCTTTTGTTTCTTCTAAACAATTTTGTGTTGCTGGTGGTGGCAAGTTTTTGATAATTTAAGGTGACATCAATATCACGGTTAATATTTTTTAAATATAAAATTGAAACAATTCAAAAGTTTTTGAATTCTTGTTGACACTTGGCTTTGGTAATGGTGCTTTCCATCAAAACTGGTTGTCAAAGAAGGAAGAAGAGGTGCGCCAAATCGAAGTCCAGTAAATGGTGACCCGCGACGCCAAATTAGCTGAGAAGAAAAAACGCAACGCTGCTGCTGGCGTAATGGGTGCGCTGGAAGCATTGTCGAAACCTTCCAAGAAAGCATAAATTCACCTTTTAATGTATTTCGTAAACTTTATTTAAATTTAAACACTAATTTTTTAAATAATATACGAATATTGAAATAATTGAAATGCTTTACAGCGAAATTAATGAAGAACCGCAATTGTTTTTTTTTTTTTTTTTGTTAAAAAAAAATTTGAAAATGCTCATAAAAAATAGCGAAAATTATGAAAACTTCAATATCGATTTTAATTAAAAAAATTTAACGGTTTTAGTTCGAAAATTAGATGACTTACAGTAAAAAAATAATGACAATTTGAGATCACTATCATTTTATATCGAAGTTCAGGTTTTCGTATTAGCTTTGTCCCATTCCGTACGTCTCCGTCAACGCGAAGTACTAAAGTTGGGCAACTTTTAACGTACGTTGAGTAGTTTGACAAATATCACTTTTTCTTTGCTTTGTTTTTATTTAGCTTTTGTTTTGTGTGGTGACAAAAGTAAAGTAAATACAATTAAAAAAAACTCCAGAACATCCTTGAATTCCATTGAAAATATGTACTTTAATCAAATCAAGTTGATTTAATATCCGTGAACAAAGTACTCACTGTGTCAACCTCATCCGCCGATACTTTAATGACAGTTACAAAAAAGCGAACGACGGATTATATGTCTCGGCCTTTATTGTTTTTGCTTAACAAAAAATGTTTTGAATAATTATCTATTATAATAAAAATCAATCGAACAAAGCTAATATTTAGGGATGTGCGATTGAAAAATTATTTAAAAATTCTGATTAATCAAATTCTGTTTAATCGATTAGTTGGTAATCAACAATAGTTTCTATTCGAATTCATGATTAAATTAAATTAAAATCGATTTAATTAAAAAAATTTAAAAGCTTTTGTTTGCAAATTAGTCGAATTATTGTAAAAAAAATAATGACATTCTGAGCAGGGGTGACGATTTTTTATGGTGAATTTCACAAAATGACGTTTGACGATTTTTGTAAGTATCCTCCCTTATACTTTGTCGATTTTTTGACTTCGCTATTTTTTGTTCAAGACAACCTCTACGTATAGGAAAATGTCAAGCTCTAAAAATATATTTTTGTTTTGCGGCCAATATCGATGATATTGAAATAAAGAAATATTTAAAAATTTGAATGAGCTTAACTTTTGTTTTTTTAAAATACGTGCTTAATTTGATGAATAATCTAAGCAAAATTGAAGGAATTCAAATTCACAACATGCACAATGAATTGACGAAACTTTTTTAAAATATTTTAATAAATTTGTTAGTGCATGATTGTATAAGAAATACGCTTCTAAATCAAATTGATTTCCATAACCGTAAATTTTTTTTTGAAAAAGGAAGAAGTTTATATTGGTGTGTATGTAAAAGAAATGTTAAGACAATATAGAATTGATATTGAAACTTTCAATCAATTTATTGATAATTGTGTATCATTTTACGTTAAATTGTGTTACCAAATAAAAAAAAGATTTTATTTCGATGACAAAATTATAAAAATTTTTAATTTAATTACAGCATCTGTGATTTTGAAAAAAAAACTCCGAAATTCTTCTTATTCTTCTTATTAAAAGGTTTTCCTAATCTAGTCTTTAAAGAAAAATATCAAGACATTGAGCATGAAATAAGAGAACTGAGATTTTTGGATTTTGGAGACAGCACATTAAGTGTAGATCCATTTTGGAAAAGAGCAAAGCAAAGAGCAAATCTACCAAACAATAAACCTGTTTTTCCAAATTTATGTTTATTTGTAAATAACTTAATGACTTTTTCCAAACTCTTCAGCTAATGTTGAAAGAATACTTAGCAAAACTAATCTTAATAAAGCTAAGATAAGATACTCATTGCTAACAGAAACCCTTAAGGGGTTTACTTTCTGAAATTCTAGTTTTGCAACTTTTTGTATTTCTTATACATTTATTTTTCTTTTTCTTGTTATACTTTGACATTTTCAAAAGTAAAATTTCATTTCATTTCATTTGCAAGTGCGAATGAGTTTCAAAGCAAAAGAGAATTGCAGAGTACATGAAACTGTGTATCCTTCCCCAATATTCTCACGTCTCTCACCAATAAACTCAAGAATTGCTGCAACAAAAATTGCAAGTCCGGCCGGGGACTAATTTTATTTTTTCTTTCTTTTCCTTTTAGATTTTTATTTGTTTTCTTTTCGTTTTTTTTAATTTTTTATTTTATTCATTTATAATTGTAAGTGTAGATTAAATTTATTATTTTTTAAATATTTTTGGTTTCTCTATCTATTTTGTTTCCAAAATCGGTAAATATTTAGAGTAACCAAAGTTTAAAATATTTGATTAAGCAACATTTTGATTAATCAGAACTCTCTATTTATAAATTAATTGTATAATCAGAATATTGATTAATCAAGAAGTTTGATCAAACGCACTTATGCACTAATATTCATTTAAACAATTTATTTCGGCAAACAATTTTTTTGGAAAAAAACAATTATCCAGCAAACACACGTGTTTCATTTCAATTTAATAATTTTGATATTTTAAACATTTAAATTAAAATTCGTTTTGTTATATATAAACTGATTTGTTTTTAACCGTCAAACATTTTCTCTACCTATCAAAAACAAAAGTAAAAAAACTACAATTTGTTGACAGTGTCACCAAAAAGACATCATAATTGTTGACAAAAATATTGACATGGATACACTTAACCCCATGCTTTCTTCAGGGGTTTACAACTCACTACTACTCATAAGCATCAATACAAACACAGTTTTAGTTGTGGTCACCACTGATTTAAAAACAATTGTGAAAGCTTCTTCCTGTGTGAGCGTGTGTGTGTGTGTATCTGTGTGTGTGCTTTAATATTTTGTGCGTGGCTACGAATTTCATTTGCATTTTAAATTCATTCGAAATTATTTACAAATTGTTATTTAATTGAGGTTTATGATGTCAATCAATCGTCCACCATGTTGTTGTTCTTATTGTTCATTTTCTTCTGAAGTCTCTCTTTTGTATTGTAGACTTTTTTGTTGGATTTTTTTCCCCATCCATTAATAATTCTTCTATTGTTTCGTGTGTGTGTGTGCGTGTATGTGTGTGCGTTTGTGTGTATCCTCTTCATTTACAACAACAATTGAAAACCAATCATTAAATAAACTAATGATTTAGATTTATGCGTAAATTTCTTTTACACTTCTTTAAATTGATCGATCTTGTGAATGTTTTTTGTCTTTCAGCTCTTTTTGTTGTTCTTGTTTCTGTAGTTGTGATAAATTATTTATCACAAGTTCGTGAATTTCGGTGATGATGATACTACATTTATACCTAATTGCTGTCTTTGTAATATGCTTCTATTGTATGCAATTTGTCTGTGAGACTTTGATTTTTAACAAAATTATTCAAATTTCATTTCTCCTAATATTTGAATAGGAAAAATCTTAATTTTTTTTTGTTTTATTGCAAGATATAAGACAAATAAATTTTTATCATTTGAATGGCATTGCTTATCGCAGAAAGCTCAAGGGGAATGATAAATAGGTTTCATTTCTTTATTTATTATTAAGAAATATTGAGAGAGAAAAACAAAGTAATCAAATAAAATAGAATTCTTTTAGACATCCTTTAACATTTATTGCGTTTATTGTATTTTAAATTTTTGTTCAAACTTCAGCTGCTTCTTAACTTAGTTTATTATTAATGAACCAAAAGGTTTAAATAGCGTCAAGAGTGTTTCAGCTGTGCAAGATTTAGAACTGCATAGCTGTTTGAATTAGAGAAGGGATCGTGAGTGATTTTTCACTCATGCTTATTATAAACAAATTTTACTTATACAGGACCTTATATTTTTGGCTCACGTTCATGCACGCTCACGTGAGTGGAACAAAAATTAGTCACATGCACATGAACTCACGCTCACGAAAAAAAAAACTGAAAAAATAAATGAAAAAAAAAAAATACATTAAAGCAAAAAAAAAAATCCAAAAACTTACATATTCACGCTCAGTTTTTTTACACTCGCGTTAATGCACGTTCACGTGATTGAAACGAAAAACTAATCACGATCACACGTTAGTGCACGTTCACGTGATTGAAACAAAAAACTAATCACGATCACACGTTAATGCACGTTCACGTGATTGAAACGAAAAACTAATCACGATCACGCGTGATAAAGAATTTTTAGAAAAATATTTATTGTTTTCTTTTTCGTCAATTTTCGAAAAATCAAAAAAAAAAAAAGACGTGTGGCACTCGGGGACTGCCGCGGCAAAGCTATTGCATAGCATTTTTTATCAACTTATGCAATTATAATTATTATTTTTTTTATTTATGCAGTATTTTTTTCTTTGATCTTAATTAAATTTTTTTCTTTGATATTAATTCAAGTTACACTTTTTGAGCGTGGAGACCGATAAGAAAACAAATTTTTTCTTTTACTGAATAAATGAGAAGTTAATATCGTTTAAAAACCTACAAATTAAGATTCCGAATTGTGAGCGTGAGTGAGCGCGAGTGAACGTGAGTGAGCGTGAGTGTGCGCCCATTAGTAAATTTTTAGCGTAGTTTTTTTCACTCACGTTCACTCACGCTCAATTGTTTTATACTTACATTCATGCACGCTCACGTGATTGAAAAAAAAAGAAAGACTTAAGAAACAAACTTAGTGTTGGGTTTCTTTCGTTACGGAATTTCTTGATTCGGTCGCCGCGCTCAAAGCCCGCGATAAAAGCTTTTTAATAGCTTAAAAACTGAACCTAATGACCATCCAATTCACGGTGCTTTACCTATCCCATCATTCCCTGAGGCACTTGATACACCGCATGAAAATGACAAAGTGCCATCGCGTGAATTCATGCTTTCTACATGCATCACAAACTCAAATAATTAATGACATTTGGTGTCAGCTACAAACCTTTAAACATGAAATCAAAAATTGTTGTTTTATACAAAAAGATAAATTATAAAAAATACGCGAATAAATCTTTCTCCTGTTTTTTTTTATGGTCACATTGAAGCAGCAGAAGAAATGCGTTGTGAAAAATCATATTCTATGACAAGATAAACAATAAAAACTAACAATCAGGCAGCAGAGGCAGCCCTAAGAGCAATTGACACTGAAATAACAAAAAAAAAAACAAGATACAAGAGTTGGCAGCAGATAGAAAGAAGTACTTTGTGTGTACGTAGTTGTAGTAAAAGACTGCAACACAAGAGTTTGTTAATTTGCCAGCTTTTGTCGTTTTGTGGGTCTTTCTTGTTTGATTTTTGTTCTCCTTTTTTTCAACCCAAAGGCAACATGTAACAATAAGTCAATATCAAAAAAAAAAAAAAGAAAAGAAAACATTACTTCACTCGAGTTGCGTTTACAATTGTCAAACAAATGTCAATGTTAAGAGACACAGAGCAAGAGAAACAACTCAACAATAAATAACAAAATTTCTCTAAAATAAATGTGTTCAATGTTAAAACAACATGACCTAAAAGCAGAACGAAATAAATTAGGCTTTTATAAAAAAAAAACAAAAAAGGGGGAGAAACAACTTAAAAAGGCGTTACTGATACTCGTTCATAATAAATTGAAAAGCCGTCAATGATTCCAATAGATTATTTTAATTCACTTTAAACTCCAACACTTCACAAAAAACTTGCTACATCTGAAACAACCAACACCTTTTGTTAGATGTAGAAATTCTCTTTGATTTATATTTAAAAGTGTAAGCCTGTGTAAAACATTATCCTTGTTAAACATTTTCCCACATCATCACCATTCTCATCATCAATTTCATTGGATTTCGCATTCCGCTTTTTTTATATATTTTCTTCTCACCCACAATTTGACACCTTCTCCAAATCGTATTATATGCGCTTGATTAAGTTCATTATTATTGCATGATTATTTTTTTTTCTTTTATTAACTTTTGCTGGGCTGTTGTCATTGTTGCTGTCGCTTGAACATCTTTGAACTTCCTGATTTTTTTCCCGTTAATACGAAATGTTTACTTTCATTTCCACCACCACCCCACCTTCCCTTTGCAAAAAGTATTGATGGTATTTTACCCTTGTTGTCTATAATATTACTTTATCATTCCTTAAGTAATTTTTTGCCTTATTATGTTCATTATAATGTTTTTCTTTGCTGCTGTCATTTGCCTCGACTCTGGTGTGAAAATGTGATAAAGTGTTCGCGAGTGAATAGTGTCGTTTGAATTTCATAAATTTTGCCGGATATCACAGAAAACTTGTATTATGTCTTATGTTTTTTTCTTCGTCCTTATATGCATGTGTGTGCATATAAAGAATAATAAATAAAACAAACTCGTACATGCATTTGTGAATATGAAAAGATGTTGAAAGCAATACAGGATTAAGCAGAGACTGATCAAAGGGAATTAAAATATTAATAACACTTTATAATCTTTCCAAAAAAAGGAAGAAAAAAATCAGAGTAAATAGAGACGCCAAAATCAAATCTAAAATAAATGAATGTGAGCAGCTTGAAAGTACTAGAAAGTACAGCACAGAAGGAGCGCTTAGTCGAAAGTATTTTATAGAGAAAAGTTACTTAGTATAGGCGTGCCACTGCCAGAGAAACCTTAGGGCCCTTCAATTTTGTTTGGCCAAATATCGAGAAGGACTGCCTCACTGGCCTCATTCCAGCCCATTCTCTTCCTCTTAATTTTGACACCTATTTATTTAAAAAAGAAATCGGTTTATTTGTTTTTTATTATAAATCATAGATTTAATAAACTTACCCTTAACTTTACTCCGCCATACTTTTAATGTGTTTTTTGCAATATTTTCTTCACATTTGCCACTCACTGTAGATGCTTTTGCTCACTAAACACATTTGTGAACAGTGTTGTATTTCAAGTTTTACTCAACTTTATAGCATTTTCGTACTTATTGAACAATAATTAAATTAAAATTTTGTATGGAATATTGAGCTCAATAGTGATATTTATTGCGATAATCTCAATAAAGGTGTATGTCTGCACACTGTATAAACTTAGCCTATCCCTAACCTAACCTTGGCTTAACTTTAATCGAATCCCCACCTAAATTTATCCCTAGCTATCTCTAGCCGAAGTTTAATCCAACCTTAACATAACCTTAACTGACACTAACCTAAATCCAACCAAATCCTGAGTTAAACGTAACCTTAGCGTAACCTTAACCTAACCTTAACCCAACCATAATCCAATCTTAACCTGAGTTTAACATAACACAGTATAACACATAATTTTGGAACTCAATTCTGAGAATTGTACGTGAAAGTAGCTCCAAAAATAACTAAAGGGTCCGCCATCTAACGTTTTTTTTCAACTAGTGCTTATTTCGTGAATGGTAACACTTAGCTCATGTCTGATTTGACAGAATATGGTTGTGTATACGCTTGAACAACGCTTCGCTAAGTGGGCCTGCGATTGACTTACAGAAGATGCCGATTTTGCCAAAAAAAATCATCTTTTCAGATGAAGCTCATTTTGATCTTGGCGGGTATGTAAACAAGCAAAATTGTCGCATTTGGGGCACAGAAAACACGCGCGCATACATTGAAAAGCCGACGCACCCAAAACGATTCACTGTTTGGTTCGGATTTTGGTCCAGAGGCATAATTGGGCCATTTTTCTTCGAAAATGAGCAAGGAGTGGCCGTTACAGTCAGTGGCGATCGTTATCGGGCCATGTTGAACGAATTTTTGTTCACAAAAATTGAAGAGGAGGATATTGGCAACATTTGATTTCAACAGGACGGCGCTACGTGCCACACAGCCGAAGCTACACTCGATGTTTTGCGCCCCGTATTTGAAGATCGCATTATCAGCCGCAGAGCTGATGTCGTTTGGCCACCTCGGAGCTGTGTTACGCCGACAAGCCAGAGACAATTGACGCTTTAAAGGACAATATTCGTGAAGCCATTGGTGAAATACAGCTGCACACAATCGATAATGTTCTTAAAAATTGGACCGATCGTGTAGGCTACTGCATGGCCAGCCGAGGCAGCCATTTGAATGAAATTATTTTTCATTATTAACCGGAAGGATTGTACTTTCAAATAAAGAAAGAAATTTGAGAAAATATTCAGTAGTTTTTTTTATACCATTTTCAAAAAAAAAGTTATCTGGCGGACCCTTTACTTCTGCATCATTCGTTTTGTCAAATTGGCTGCATTATAAAGTATTTTTGTAACAATTTATTCATCAGACTAGCAGAACGGATCACGTTAACGAGAGTTTTTTATAAGGTTGTGCATAAGTAAAATTTATTATCGTGAGCGTGTATGAGCGCCGAGTGAAATGTCACTCTCAAGTTTATATTTATAAAATATCCAAGTTTTTGTTTTGTTCAATTTGTGTTTATTGAAATTTTCAATAAGTTCTTTTAAAATTGCACTATCTTCTATATGGCTCTTTGATGCCGCGTTAGATCAGCAGCAAGATCTAATTCAATATCACCATATTTAGTTTACTTTCAATTAAAACAAGTTTCACCGTTGTGTGCAGCGCTTCAATTTAATTTTTGTTCACAATAATTTTTGACAAAGGTTTAAGGTACGGTACTTGGTACTTGGTACTAGGTACTTGCCAAATATTTGCCGAAAAAACGTGACCAACCGACAAGCTAATTTTGCATTTTCTTTAATTTCAATATTTTTTTAAATATAAGCTCGCTCGAATTTATTAAAAATAATATAAAAATAGCATTTTGCGGCATAATTCACTTCATTTTGTGATATAAAAACCAAGTTAAATAACACTAACCCAAAGCAAAAGTAGTGGTTACGTTTTTTTTTTTGTGAAATATTTGCCAAGTGTGACCGTACCTTTAGACTTTATACAAACAAAAATGCCTTTTTTGTTGTATTGTTGTAGTTGTAGCCCCAATAATGCCACATATTTATTTCATCATGGTTTAAGCTTAACTACAGTTTACCTTAACTTGAGCTTAATGTAATCTTAAGCCATTTAGGAGCAACTTAATCTTAATTAAATGGTAATCTAACGTTATTTAACTTTTCACTTACATATAACAACCTGCGCATTGCGAATGTTAAGCCCAACAATTGCTTCCAAGAGGGCTAAACCTTAAAAGCACATTTCTCTTGAAAAAAAAATTCTGCTTAAACATGTCTTAATCCTATTAGTTAGTTAACGAGCCAGCATAAATTCTTATACTGGCACATGTGCATGCTTTTCCCCTTTCTTTTTATATTTTATTTTCATTTGATTTTTGGAAGTCATACAAAATCATCAAAATACCGTTCAATGGCATTTTCATGTTTGATTTATTTTTCTTGGCAAACGAAAATCGTAAACACCTTAATAAATATTAAGAGTAAATAAGCCAATAACCTTAAACAATTGCCAAGAAAAAAAAGGAGCAAACACAATCTTACGCGCCACTATTACAATTTGGAGGGTAAATGTTGTTATTGCAAGAAGAAAAAAGGACAACAGCAAGCAGCTCAACTAAACTATCCGAAGGATAAGAAGGCGAGAAAAAAGTTTAAACTAAAATAACAATCATAAAATTATAAACATGTACTCTAATACAGACGGTATTGTTTTTTCCTGTAATGTATTTGATTTCTTTTTATTTATTTATTTTTTTATTTATTTTTTTGGCAACATATGGCCAAGAGGCCAACAAAGCAAAATGCTTGTTTGTTTGTTTGTTTTAGTTGTTTTGCTAACAACCATTGACTTGGTGAGAAATCAATGACTTACAAAAATTGGCTGCAGGGCAGAAGAAAAAGTATCACCTTTTTTTTTTTTTTTTAATAAATAATAAACAATTTGATTTCAGCTTCCTGTAACCAGCCTAGAGTTGTCTGCTTACAGCATTTCCTACCCTTCCCACTAGTGTTATTTTAATTCCTTCTAATCCTTTTCAGGTTAAAGTTTTATCTGTTTTATATTTACTCTACTTTTTTAATTCTATATTTTTTCAAAGTTAACAATGTTAACGAGTCGTTGATTTTTCATATCCGCTAAATGAAAAATAAAGTTCGCCATTTTGTTGCAGTTTTTTTCCCCCCAAAACAATGTGTTGCCACTTTTTTGGAAAACTAAATAACTGTTTTTTTGTTGTTTTCTTTTCAATTGTTGTTTTGTTTTTGCAATGCAAAGCGCCATCACCATTTAGATTGCGATGAATGTTGCTGCTACTCTTTTGCCACCCATTTCCCACAACATTATTCTAAAACCCATACAAGTACAAACTCCATCACAAATACGTGTGACATTTCAAAGAATAAGCAACAAAAAAAATGCTTTAAACGACCACAAACACCATTTAAAATGTTGCTTTTTCATGCATATTTAGGCAAAACGCCGCGAAGGATTTGAACAACAATGAAAGTATTCAATGAGTGAATGAATGAATGAATGTATGAATGGTGCGGCGCGTGTTATTTATATGCTGGCGTTCTAAAACATTTCGGTCTTTCAGAAACCATCATCATCATCACCAGGAACCGCATCAAACCCTTTACCTCAAAATTAAATTTTTTTTAACAAAAATAAAACACCAAAAGTCCTACAACTTTCAGCCAGTTTTAAACGTTTCCTGTAAAATTTTCATTGTTTGAATCTCCACATATATTTTTTTGTTAATGTTTTCATATTGTTATCCCTTAAAATCTCTCTCACACAGTCACAAAACAAAGTTGAATTTGTTTCTAAACGCCACATATCATGAGGGTCTTATTGACACTGAAATTAAAACAAACAACTAAATGAACAAAAAAAAAAGACAAAAAAAAACGACTGCGAAATCCCCAGAAAAAAAAAACAAAAGTTTATTTATTTTTTGGATTGCACAAATAGTTGATCCTTTTTTTAGCAATTGCAAACTAATTGTTACGACGGGTGTGTAGAGCAATCAATAACGGACCAGTAAATGCGTTAAATTTAAAGAACTTTTAATTCCAAAACATCCGGTGAAACACAAATGTTTGAAGAGACTGAGAACTTCGTTTTTTTAATTAACACGGAAACATGTTTTTGTATAAAAATTTTTAGCACAATTTGTTATGAGATTTTGTGTAAAGAGGAATATTTTTTTTATAATCTGTAATAAGATTTTCTATGAAAAAAATTTCATGACAAACCTTTACAAGTTTTTTGCCACTACTGTAGATCGCTATCTGCAATAAGCTTTCCATAAACAGTGGACGTCCATTAGTACGAATTATTCAGGGTGTCCGCCGGGAAGTTATACTACTTTGTTTGTTTATAATTTTTGATTAAATGAAAGAGAATGGATCTTATATTGATAAATGTTTTATTTAATGTCGGCAATTACGAGGGCGGATTGATATTGAAGCTACCTAAGTAGGAAAAAAACATTTTTTTTCAAAAACCATTTATTTCTCAACATAGTCTCCTTTTAGCTCAATACGAGTACACTTAGTAAGATGATATTCCTACTTTTTTATACCATCAGAATCATACGATTTCGGGAACCCCTCAAAATACGCGTTAGTTTCGGTAATCACTTCTTCGTTTGAGATGAATCTTTTTCCTGGGAGCCAATTTTTCAAGTTTGGAAACAGGAAAAATTCACTAGGAGCTAAATCTCGACTATAAGGTGGATGTTCAACCAATTCGAAGTGTATTTCACGTAATTTTAGCATCGTATCTAATGCTGTGTGAACCGGTGCGTTCTCTTGAAGAACGAGCACTTTTTTCTTCTTTAAATGTGATCGTTTTTTCTTGATTGCATCAATCAATTGATTTAATAATGCACGATAATACTTTTCTGTGATTGTGGATCCTTTTCGAAGATAATCGATGAGGAATATTCCGCGTGCATCCCAAAATACAGTGGCCATAACCTTGCCAGCCGATTTCAATGTCTTCGCCTTCTTCGGAGCACTTCCACCAGCTTCCACCGATTGTTTCGATTGATTTTTGGTTTCAGGTGTGTAGCGGTCGACCCAGGTTTCACCAACAGTTATTAATCGACACCAAAAATCAACAGGATTATGCTTTATCATGTCCAAACAAAACTGTGAAGTGGTCTGTCGAACTCGTTTTTGTTCGACACTGAGCAAACGCGGCACCCATCTTCCCGATAGCTTTTTCATATGCAAATGCTCATGCAAAATGTTGAACACACGTTCATATGATTTGTTTACCATTTCAACAATCTCACGTAACTTGACTCGGCGATCATTCATAACGATATCGAGGATTTTCTTGATATTTTCATCAGTAACCACCTCTTTTGGCCTTCCTGTTGATGGTATTGTTGCAGTGCTTGTTCGGCCGCGTTTAAATTCAGCAATCCAATATTTTACCATGTAATCTGATAGAGCAGACTCACTGTAATGTTTATCGAGCTTTTCTTTTTTCTCTTTCGCCGTTTTCCCTTTCAAATAAAAATAGTGTTTAATCACTGCACGAAATTCACTTTTTTCAATTTTTCAGGAAACACAAAAGTTGTTTACTTCAAACGATTACCACAAAAAAACTAATCGATGAATTTGGGTGAAATTTTAACAGCTGACGTATGACAGATCACAATTTCTAAAAAAAGTTTTTGTGTTTGTGCCTGCGCTAGGTAGCTTCAATATCAGTCCGCCCTCGTATGAATGGAATACAATATCAGATAAATGTCCTCACAAATTCGAGCCCTTTTGAGCACATTTTTTTATTACATTCTCACACATTTGTCAGAAGAAAATTTTATCACTATTTAAACGATTTTATGACTCTGTGATAAAATTATTTGTGTAGAAAATTTTATCACTATCTTTAATAAGATTTTTTATGTAAAAAAATTTATTACAGAAACCTTATCACCATCTGCGATATGATATTCTATATTTCTATATAGAAATTTGCGTGTAGAAAATTTTGCCACCAATTGTGACAAAAATTTGTTTTATAGAATATCTCATCACATATCATAATAATTTTTTCTTTATAGAATATCTTTGAATATATAGAATATCTTATCAGAGATTTGTGTCATAAATAGTGATAAAAAAAATTCAAAATTTTATAACAATCTGCGACAAGATTTTTTATACAAAAATTTTTATCAATATCTTTGATATAGTTGGGTACAATTTTATTCAGATTTTCTATATAGAATAAAATTATTCAGATTTTCTATATAGAAAATATTATCACTACTTGTGATAAGATTTTATCACCATTTGCAATAAGATTTTCTTTATACAAAATTTTATCACCATCTTCAGTAAGATTTTTTATATAAAACATTTTATCACAATCTGTGGTACAATTTTCTCATCATTATCTGTGATACTATTTTTATGAAGAAATTTTTGTGACAAGAATTTCTTGATAAAAATTTTTATCACTATCCGTGGTAACATCATTATCCATGATAAAACTTTCTATATGGAAAATCCTCTCATTATAGAAAATCTTTTCACAGATTATAATAAAAGTTTCTTTATACAAAATCTTATCACAAATTTTTATAAACAATTTTTATATATAAAATCTTATCACAAATTGTAAAAAAATTTTGTTTATAGAAAATCTTATCACACATTGTTATAAAATATTCTTTATTGAAAATCTTATCACACATTGTTATAAAATATTCTTTATTGAAAATCTTATCACACGTTGTTATAAAATATTCTTTATTGAAAATCTTATCACACATTGTTATAAAATATTCTTTATTGAAAATCTTATCACAAATTGTTATAAAATTTTTTATATAGAAAATTTTATCACAGTTTGTAATTTAATTTTCTTTACAGAAAATCTTATCACAAATTGTTATAAATATTTTGATATAGAAAATCTTATCACAGATTATAATAAAATTTTCTTTATAGAAAATTTTATCACAAATTGTTATAAAATTTTCTTTATATATTTAGAACATTTTATCACTGTCTTTCACAAGGTTTTCTATTAAAAAATTTCATCATAATCAGTGGAAATATTCATCAGTAGAAATTTTTCGATTTGTGATAAGATTTCCTGTACTAAAAATTTCATCTCAATCTGTGATAAGACTTTCTATTCTGTATTTATTTAGTTATCTATCTATAATTTTTAGTATGACTTGTCTGCTTTGATTTTTCGTCTTCACCAGACTTTTAAGAAAATATGTATATTCTCGTAAATTACATGATTTCTATTGTCTCTTCTTCTCCTTTGTGGAATTTTTTTTTGTGCGTCCAAATGGCCGAAAGCATTTCATTCTATTTATTATATGAGTACTATATTTATGACCATTTTTCACACATCATTGTAATAATTATGTGGTCATCATTGTGTTTGTTCATTAAACTGAACATTAAACAATCCCTTTAGTAAAGCATAGATTTTTATGGAGCTAAATACGACCATAACGAACCAAAATAATAGCCTGCTTTTACGACTCACAACCATCGAAATGAGAGTAGCAGAACAATCACATCGTCCGCCCGACATTTAGACAGCCATTCAGTCGGTTAGCATACGGCAAAGGGCACAAAAAGGTGTCACACATGATACTCGTATGCGCACTAGACTTTGATGTGATTGCTGCAAGCCAGATTTTCAAAATGCGATGATGAGAATTATGCTTTTGACAAGCCTGGTGATGCTTGAAGTGCTGATGACTGTGATGATTTACAGTCGACAGCCAATTGAAAGTTTCGCACAGAAGAGGAATTCATAATGGCACCAACAATTCAAAGGAAAGGCAGACATTTGAAATTATGGTTTTGAAAAATCTCTCACATTTGGAAAAATAAAAAAAAATATTTCTCACAGATTCAAAGAAATTGATAGTAAATGTTCAATATGATATTCTATCGAATATCTTGAAATTTTAATTATAATTGTGAACTTGAAACTTTTTTTATAAATACTGACAGAATGTTCTATAAAAAAATACTTTAAATAAAATCTGACCACAGTTTGACAATATTGTAATGGGTGACTTTTTAAGAGCTTTCGGATTTGAATAAAAAAACTTACACATAAAATTTAGAAAAATGCATGATATCTCTATTTGAGTCGTTAGAACGATCTTTATAATTCAATGTTTAAAGATGATTTCATGTAAATGTTGACCGCGGGTAGGCCTCAAAGGGTTCGTACCCGGGGTCCAATTTTGGCGAACTCTCTCCAACATTTCAGCCGGTATCTCACGAATAACTTCTTCAATATTTTCTTCCAGTGCGTCAATCGTTGCAGGATTGTCCCTTTAAACATGAGCTTTTACGTAGCCCCGCATAAAATAGTCTAAAGGCGTTAAATCGCACGATCTTGGCGGCCAATTGACCGGCCCAAACGTTAAATAAACTGTTCACCGAACTCGCCTCTCAATTGGGCTTTTGTTTCGAGTGCTGTGTGGCATGTGGCACCGTACGGTTGAAGCCACATGCCATCCAAGTTCACCTCTTCCATTTTGAGAAAAAAATGTGTTATTATTCGCCCAATTGCTGCGAACGGCGTGGAACCGATAATTCACGGTCGTCAACAAGACTGGCGGATACAGCTGCGGTAGATATTTTCCTCTGTCCGCACTCTGCGTATGCGTGTTGGTGGTTTAATGTCCAATAATGTAAATGTGGTGCGAAATTTAGTCACAAGATTCGGAATAGCCAACACAGAAGATCGTCCAAACTGAACGTCAAATCGAAGAAGTGCACGATGCACTTTCTTAAACGAGCATAAATTTTGGTAATAAAATTCAATACTCTGCAAGCGTTGTTCTTTTGTGAGCCGATTCATGGTTAAATTGTGGACCAAATTGAACAAAGTGCGCCAAAATAGCGTCGACGAAATAGCGTCGATAATGGGAATTCAAAAACTGGGGAAAATTATTGGGTATTTTAGCGTAACTGAAAATTAGAGTTTTTTTCCTGTAAATTTTTATTTCCCGGGAAAGCGGGAAATTTTTTTAAATTCCCCGGGATCCCGCTCTATGAAATAATAAAAATTAAATTTGCTATTCAGCAACAAAAATTGTATTAGAAAGTTTGCAACACTTAAGCCCGTGATACACCATCATACACAGTTGTAAGATTCATTCACTGGAAAATCTGACAGAATTCCGTCTCACTTTTTAAAATCGCATTGAATTTGCCACACTATCAAACAAAAAAGATGCAAACACATCCATTCATGTGTATTTTTCTCTCAAGTAATTTTAGATTTGATTGATTTTTTGCGCCTAAATAGTTGCAGATTTATAAAATAAATAGTTTTAGTTTCATTTTGCTTGAGTTGCAACTTAATTTCTTAAAAAGATGTATCTCTGATCGCATGAAATCTATCATTTTATGAAAATTTTCCTAATTATATGCAAGTCGGACAGACATGTCAAAAAATCTGCCTCACAAGTGCATTTTATGGCCATACTATTATACTTTTTGAACGCACACGACTTTTTTTGGCAGATCGCATGACCAAGTAGGATAGTGTATCACGGCTTTTACTAAAACATACTTTATGTTATAATAAAACATTAATATGGTAATTTAAATTGGGTATTACCACAGGAACTTCATTTTTTTAACTTTTAGTTTTTAAATTCCTTAAAGGTTATTTCCAACATTGTTTTATTGTTATATGAGATAAAAATAAACTTACAAATATAGGTGAACATAAACAAAAACATAATAATTCAGTTAATAACAATAAACGTAAAATAATATAGAAAACATAATACAAAGGTACTCGAGGTTTGAATTCCAAAACAAAAATATGAATTCTTAAAATAAGAAAATACTTTAATAATGTAATTCATATTTTATGGTTTAGGAAATAATTCTGGAAAGCCTATTTCTAATTTTACTAACAAATTGCCCTGCTACCGAAAACGCGCGCTCACTTTCTACCGAAGTTGGACGAATGGTTAGAAGTGCATTAAACAAAAATTCTACATTTTGGGTCTTTTGACCACTTCCTTCCAAAAATTTCAATTCTTTCTTTAGTGAACATTTTAAAGTACTTTTGGAGTAAGATGGAGTACAAACATTAGCACACATACCAAAATAAAAGCAGCTATTTTCTAAACGTTAAGTTGTCAATTATTTTTTTTTATTATTTCCCGGGATTTTGCATGCGGGAAATGATAAAAAAAAGTTTCACAAAAACAGCTGAGCTTCCAAAAATAGACTTGCCAAAAACAGTGTTGCCAAAAACAGTTTTTCAAAACCAGTTTTGCCAAAAAATCACCCTTTAGAAAGATTTTGCTAAAATGAGTAGAATATGTATAAATTTTTTTTACCACAGCATTTGTGATAAAATTTTCTATGACGGAGGCGAAAGGCTTATCACAAATTGTAATAAAATCGTATATATGGAAGATATCGGATATGACTGAGATAAACTTTTCTAAAAAAAAATTTCTTCGCAGTTTCTGATAAAATTTCCTTAAATAAAAATGTATGGAGCAGTTTTATTCATCATAGATGGGATTTCGTACTAATCAAAATTGATTTAACATGTGAAAATGAATTAGTTTGTACTTTTCGTATTCTAATTTGTTAAATAAGTCGGTTAAATAGTTGATATTTCTCATCACTAGTATCCAACGTCAAAAGTGGTAAAATTGAACAAAGAACGCTGATGAGATGGTGTAGCGACCTCGAAATCAGTACTGATCCGTTCTGCTAGTCTGATGAATAATAAAAAAAATTTATCCAAAAAATTTTCTAATAAAAATGAAATAAAAAAAATTAGAATAAATAAATGGGTAAACTCGGGTTTGAACTTGAGCCAAATTAATCGTTTCAATATATACATATGTACATATATACAATAAATAAAAATGTAATCACAGATGATGAAAGTCTTCTTACAGATTGTCAAGAATCCCCGACCTCGATAATTTTCTAAACATAAGATGGTCCTTTTTTTTATATCACATCATTTTCAAAAACTTTCAAAAACTTTTGTTTTTTGAGGGGTTTTTAACTAAAAAATCATAAGATGGTCACATTTTTTTAATATTTAACATGTGACAGTTTACTAATCTAATCTTTTGTTTTTTTTTAATATCCTAAGCTACTTGTCATAATATTTTGACAAAATAAAAGATTTGTTATGTTTTATTTGTGACATAATCATACGTATAAATTGCAAAAAAGAAAAGAACGTAATGATTATGACAACCCCAGCAGAATGAGCGCATTCATAACAAAGGATTGCTAAACACCCACCAATCATACACATTAACTCGAAACATAAAACTACCATGATAAGAACGAGGAATTTTTTTTACGGGTGAGTTTAGTTCATATGTGACTGACTGTCGGTATGATTGTGAAATATGTGAACAAATATCTAGTTTTATTTTAATAAACCTTTTCATTATAATTCTCTGCTGCAGTAGATTTGTATGTTGTTGCTGTTGTTGTTCCTGTTGTTTTTGTTGTTGTTTAGTTTTGCCTGTGATGAATTTTTTTCTCGCCAATTTAGTCTTATTTTGCAACAGACAAAAACCGTATGCTATAACGCTTCAATGATTACAAATCGCAAATGATTTTGAGGCAGCACTGCTGCATGCGGCAGTCAGAAGCTGCGATGACAACTGAAGCATTAGCGTTTATGTTGGTTGCTTAAATATTTGCAGCAGCGATATTATTATAATGATGATGTTGTGATGCCAACATTTCTATCAACATCATCGTCAGCATCATCGCAAAACGTACAAGAGTAGAACATCTATGTTCGCTCATAACATTCGAAAAATATCATTACAATACAATTGTTAATTCTGTTAGAAATATTATCGGTATGTGAATTTTGGTTTTAGTTGCTTTTGTTATGTGTTCTACAGTTCAATAAAGCACAATGGTCTAGATCAAATAAAAAGCTTTCAAAAAAAAAATATCTCCAGTTGTAAGAGAAGTCTGTTTATCGCAGATTCTGTAAACGTTGGCTAAATAATACAGAATTTTGTCACAAATTTTACACAATTTCACTACATGTTGCAGGTTCACTGCAAAGCGAGTCTTATCACAGATTTGGGCAAAACAACATTTTCGTTTTGAGCAACAAATTTAAAAAAAAAATTTTTTCATATTTTCCTAAAATTTTCCACAGCGAAAACCTTATGGAAGTTTGTCAAAAATTTTTCTGTAGTAAAATTGTTTTTAGCTTGCTTAAAAATTTGATCACAGATGTAAGCAAAACTTACATTACAGATTGTGTTATCACATTATCCATGCAAACTTTTTTATTGAAAATTGCAGCTCCGTTATCAATAGAGATAATGAATGAGTTTTCTATAGAATGAATTTTATCACAACTTTGAAAAAACTTTCGATAAAGAAAAATATATCAGCTGATGCCATTCTTTATAATAAAATTTATCACAACTTGTGAAAAACTTATCTATGGAGAATTTTTTATCAAACTTTCTCCAAAAAAAAATTATGGATAACATTTACTTGCAGATTGTGAAAAGATTTTCGATAGAAAATTATTTAAAATGGGTGTGATAAAATTTCCATGCTTCAAATAGGAAAAAAGGTCTTGGCTTGTAGTGATCACAGTTTGTGACATAATTTTTTATACATAAAATTTCTGGGTCGATTAAGGATAACAACTAAACATCAGTTTGGTTGCCAGTCGGCAACTGAAAATCTGTAGTTGCTAGAAAAATATTAAATAGCAGCCCCATATTGACAACTGAGGATTGGTTGAAATCCAAAATTGACCCAGTTTGTGACAATATTTTTTATATGCATTTATCACAGCTTTGTGACAAAATTTTGAAAGCAGGGGGCAAATTACGGCATTCTATATCGAACGAAATCCTATACAAAATTTTTGGAATTTGTATGGTGATTTCGTTCGCTTTCAAATGCCGTGATTTGCCCCCAGAATATTTTTGCGACAAAAATGTTCATACCGAAAGTTGTTACACATTTTGCGACAAGTTTTTGATAAGTTTTATAATTCATTACACTTTGTGACATAATTTTCGCTACAGAAAATTTCATCATACGCTTTATTCTACTCCGAAAACTTCCGTTTGTGACGAAAATTTCCATAACGAAAGTATTTAGTAAAATTATTATTCGAATTACGTCTCGATATCTTATTTCCGTGCAGAAAGTTTTATCACAGTTTTTGACGAAATTTTCTATAAAGAAAATTTTAGCACAGTATGTGGAAAACGTTTTTGTATTTCACCACAGTTTGTGACAAAATTTTCTATAAAGAAATTTTCAACGCAGTTTGTGAAAAAGTTTTCCTTACGGAATATTTCAACTCAGTTTGTGACATAATTTTCTATGAAAAACAAAATTCATTCATTGACACAAGTTCTGTCAAAATTTTCTATACCTTAGTCAGTTTTCATGGTTTGTCACAAAATTTTTTATACAGATAATTGTATTACAGTTTGTGATAAATTTAAAAAATTTTTCTATACAGAAGATTTTATGACAGTTTGAGATAATATTCAATAGAAAACATTTGATTGTAGCTTATAAAAATATTTTTAATTGAGAAATGCTTCAAACAGCTTGTCACAAATATTTTTACGCAAAATTTTTTTTCACATTCTGATAAAATTTTGTTTATAGAGTTTTTTGTAACGTGTAGTTTGTGATAGAATTTTGTTACAGGATTTCATCATTGGTTACGGGAATAATTTTCTATACAGAACTTTCATTCTATATAAAAAATGATTACAAATCGAGATAAATATTCCATAAAAAGTTTAAAAAAATTTTTAAAAAATTAAAAAAATTAAAAAAAAATAAAAAAAAAATTTTTAAATTAAAATAAAATTAGAGAAAAATTTTAAAAAAATTAAAGAAAAATCAAAAAAAAAATAAAAAAAAAATAAAAAAAAAATTCAAAAAACAAATTTTTATAAAAAAAGCACAGCTTGTGGCAGAATTTTCAACAAATACAATTTTATCACAAATTTTCACAAAGTTTTCTATAATAAACTAATTACTTATTAGTTTGTTCTACGTTTTCCATAGAGAACATTTTACAACAGTTTGTGACAAAATTTTCATACACACACATAAACATCAAAGTTTTTGCCAAACATTTTTATAATGAAAGTTTGATCACAGCTTGCTGTAGAATTTTTGTATAAAGAAAATGTAAATCAGTTTGAGGGAAAATTTTTCTCTAGAGAAGATTTTATCAGTCTATTAAATAAAGTTTTTCTTAAAGAAAATTTAATAAAAGGTTGTGACAAAATTCTTTTGAGAGAACATTTTATTATAGGTTGAGACAAAATGTATTTATTTTTTGGCAAAGTCTCTAGAAAAAGGTTTAATCACCAATCAATCAAAAAATTTTCAAGGGAAACTTTTACTACAATTTGTTGACGAAACATTTAATCACAGATAAATATATTCTATAGAATTTTGCTGCTTATATTGTGACAATAAATTATTTTTAGAAAACAATTTATTCTAATTTCTGGTAGTTCATTTTGTATGGAAGTTCAATCGCACTGAGTCACAAAATTATGTCACAAATTGGTTACAAAATATTGCAATTCTGTCTTCTCAATTTATTCTGTTTCGTGCCACAGTGCTGTAATACGTTTCGCTCTTCTTTATTTAATGTTTGTCTTTGATTTTTATTTGTGCATATGTGTGAGTGTTTGTGTGTGTGTGCTTGTGTGTGTTTTTTTTGGTTTCCACTATTTTGTTCGTAACATTGTATGCGTGTTACCGTTAAATTTAATCGTTTGTTACAAATATTTGGTTGGCAATTTCAATTCAAGCACATTATTTCCCAAAATGACAAAATTTCTGTCTCCTCGCACAGTGGTGTCGATTGGCAAATATTAGGTAACAAATGCAAAAGTTCTTACACTCTTAGCGGTTTGAAATATAAAATATTAGCAAACGAACAATGAAACTTTCAGTTTCAAGTCGAAAAAATTTTAAATATTTTTATAAAATCCTAGAATGATGCACTCATTGGATCTTAAGAGATCCAAGCCACTGTGTTTGCTCTTATTGACAGTGCATTATAGACAGCAATCGCAACAGTATGTTCGTTTCTTTTTAGCTGTGTGTGTAAGCGTGATTGTTTTTGATGTTTCTTTGAAACGCTTGTTAAAGGATGTGTGTGCGTGTGTGTGTGTGTGTGTGTGTGTGTATGGATGTGTGTGCATTGTTTATGGCTTTCAGATTTGTTATTTTATAAGAATATTTTTGTGCCATTTTTCTTTCACTTTGTTATTTTTAGCTGTTATCTTTCAAAGCTGCTATTGAGAATGGTCTATTTTTATGTTCAATATAATATTTTCTTACTTTTTCTGGTTGTTGTTGTAGTTCCTGCGATAAAAAGGATACAAACACACGTTTTGTTACTCAACTACTATTAAAACAACGACACTGGATACTGCAGTGTCATTCAGCTGACGGTGGAAAATACTATTATCAATAACAGACACTGTCTCAATTGTAGCAGCCGCAGCAGCGACAGCCGACAGGCGAACTGTGATAAGTGAGCGATTGTCACAGGCCTTAAGCGCATTTGCCAGAGATTTGACTTTTTTGTTAGTATCAAAATTAGTCTCTAGACGATTTTTGCTTAGAACTTGACGATTCACGGCAATTTATTTATTTTGTTGGCTTTTTATAAAAATGTTTGCTTTGGTGTTTAGGAGTGATTGCACTAACTTCCGCCTGAAGGACAGTGCCGGGTTCTTTGAAACGGAAGCGGAGATCACTTGTTCGACAAACTGCAGCAGACTTATTTTCTTAAGTTTAGAGTCTTCTGTGTAGCAGGAGATTCTTTTTAGCCACAAGTGTCTGTCCGGTAACAGTGGCTCACAGCGCGATTCAATAATTTATTCAGATATAAGGTCGGATCATGAATCAAGAAAACAAGATTGCGCACTCAGCCGCACAAAACAAATTTCTACTGCGCATCTAAATGCGTCATCATAGAATACAAATACGTGTTTGTTGTAAAAAGTGTAAGAGATTTTTGGCAAAAAACTGGAAATAACAAAATAACTTCTAAACGGATGCATAGATTTCAAAACAAAATGTTAATTGCACAGAAAATAGATGCAGTCGAGTAAAACTTTTGAGTTTGGGCTTGAAGCTATTCGAAGAAGACCTTCCTCAGGCTACCAAATTTTTACATTTCGGCCTACTTAACATACAAAAATGTACGTTTGTTTACAACACATATTCTATGTCTACGTCACAACACACAACTCAATCACACACAACAAAATAACGGACCTGCGCAATGCGCAATCTTGTTTTCTTGATTCATGAGGTCGGATAGCTCCGCTAATGGCTTATTATATTCCAATGGTATGATTTGTGATCCCCTACGATCCATTCACTTATCATCTGAAAGCGTTTTACTCTGGAGGCTTCATCTTACATTAGTTGGATTTCTATATATTCGAACTGTTGATAGAATATTTATGTCCTTGATGGTGGGTTTTTGAATACCCAGCTAAAATCAAAGCAGAACTAAAATCAATTTGAAATATGACATTTCGAAAATTGTCTAATCTTTATAAAGCTAAGTTTAGACGATATGTTTAATCAGCATATGTATGCTAACACTCATATGGTTGAAAATAAATACAAATGCCTCTATCAGCATAACCAATATGTTTGGCGTCTGCACGATATGCTGAAAGTAGGAAATTTTTTGATGTCAACATATGTAAGCATTTGAAATGTCAACATAAGAGTTAGCATACGATTTTTGTGTTTATACGATTTGTTGAATTTTATGGGGTTCTACACCCACAATATTATTACAGTAACGGACTGTACGTTATTCAAGAAGTAATCCGTTCAGTCATTTTTAAAAGAATAAACATTTAAAATTGTAAGCAATTTTATTTTTAACTGATTCTAACATTCATTAAAAAAAAACTAAGGACATATTAATACGGATTTTCGGTTGCATTCAATATTGTCCGTTGTTTTCAAGTGCTGTTTTCTTTTCTTTGCTTGCTTTATTTGATTTATTCTGTTTGAAATTTCCTATCCTACACAAACAAAGGAAAAATCTTTTATTTTTACGGGCTTACGTCAATTAATTTTTTAACATTAAAAATTAAATGAACTTTTGGTTCAATTTAAAAAAAAATGAGTAGGTCGGTTTTTAAGTGAACTTTCATTTATTTTAAATTACAATTTCAGTTAATTTTACGTACAGAATATTTTGAGTGTACATATGCTGAGTCGTATAAACATTTGTTTGTGAAATTAGTGAGTTTGACAACAATTTTTAATTATCCTTCAACTTATGTATTAATACGTATAATTTTTGCTATAAAATTTATTAATATAAATAAAAAATAAAAATAAACATAAATGATGTCGTCGGAGGAAATATCACAAGCTATTGCAAAACTTACGAAGTACAAAATGTAGATAAATGAAGATAGAAACACATTCACGACAGCAGGCTACATGGGTACATGGCTGCAAATGTCGCTGGCTTTTTAAAAAATTTGCAACTTTTTGCGAAATTTCGCATTTTTTGCAATGTGACTTTTTCTATTTTTTATTGTTTCATCGACTTTTAAATGATATTAAACATTTTAATTTTCTCAATGATTGAAAGTTATTGCAATTTTCGCCATTTTTCTAGTTTTTTGCCAGTTATTCACATTCCTTGCATTTCTATCTCGTTTTAGAAGATTTTATAACTTTTTCTAAATTTTTCAACTCTGGAAAATTTCGCATTTTTTAATGATATTAAACTTTTTAATCTTTTAATGATTGGGTTTAGGAATGAGCCGAATATGCATATAAATTTGGCATATGCTGAAAAGCTTGCACACGCTTTTTAACAAATAACATATCTTTCAGCATACGCAGGAAATTTGTTAAGCACTAATAATATGCTGTTTACACGATATGCTTAAATTACCAACATACGTTTGTTGTTATTGTTAACAAAGTGTTAGCAAATGCTCTTAAACACACGTATGTTGAAAAAATTTTGCGTTTCCCCGATATGCAAGCACTTGCAACAAATTTTTCAGCATAAATATGCTGATTCAACATATCGTCTAAACTTAGCTTAATAGTGCTTTAAAATTCATTAAAATTTGCAAAATAACATAATCTCGAATAAAATGTTAAGAACTTTTCATTGATCGATGATTTCAAAAATACTGTGTAACGTTTTTTGGGGATTTTTTTTAAACCGAATTAAACGATTTTATACCAATTTCATCTGGCAACAATGGCTTTAAGCCATTTAATTGTACATGTGACTGGTTGTATGCGTGCACATGTGTGTGTGCATCCTTGGATTTGTTTTGTTTTTGTTATTATTACTTTTCTTGCTTTAATGTTGCCGTATTTTGTGTTTTGTTTTTTGTTCTTTTTTTTTGCTCCACATGTTCCTTTTGCCGGTTTAGTGAATAAACCAAGTGCTGCTGCTGCCTCTGATGCTGCCGTGTCTCTCTGCGTGTGTGTGTGTGTGTGTCAGTCTGTCCTTCTGTCTTCTACATCTTCTTTTTTTGTGTGTGAGCATTAGACCATTATTAGTCCGTTAAGATTTTTTCGATATTTTTGTCATTGTTGTTGTTGTTATGTATTTTCTCTGGCATTTTTACATTTACGACGCGCATTCATTTAAAAATTGTGAAACAATTCAGTTGTTTGGCACATTCATTCATTCATTTATTTCACTTAAACAATTCAAGTACAATACAACGGATTTTATTATCTTTGGTCCTGCTTTACTTCAAACAAATATTTATCACAGTCTTATTTCTGTTGATGCTGTTCTTGTTATTGTTGTGTTTTTTTTTTCTTTTTGAAGAAAGAAGAAAACGTGCGCGCCAAAGTCAAAAGTTTGCTGCTAATTCTTTGAAGGACCTTTGCCAGAATTAAAAGACAAATTGCAATTTTCGGTGGGTCCTCATTTAATTGTTGTCCTGTTTTCAAAAGTGAAAGTGTTCAAGTGTTTTGCAAACAGCATAAAGAAACAAAGTTGATAAAGGATTTAGCAAAAAAGGACTTGTAAGATAAAAACTACCAATTTTGTGAGAATTAAAAAAAATCGATTTGGTTTTTAATAAAAAATTAATTTAATTTCAAATGAAATTTCTGGAAAAATCATATTTTGTTTAAAATCAAATTTGTGTGAACAAAATTCTAGTAATTTTTTTTGTTGATCCTGTAATTGAAATATGACAAAAAGTTACATAATTCCGGAACTATTTGTTCCCAGGAGGGGCAGCAAACCAGTTATTGAAATACAGCGGATATAAATATTGAATACCCACTAATTACTTTCAAGTTATGTGAACATTACTTATTTTTATAGTTTCCGAGTGATTCCGAAAATTGTGGAAATAGAAATTAATCAAGTTAAAATTTTCTTTTTAGTAAAATTTGAACAACTCCTGTGAAAGTGTAAGTTTTGGGCATTCAATCATATGCTATTAAGTTGTATTGATGAATTCCAACTAGTATATAAAATGTGCCACGCCTATTTTTGGTTTTGTAAATTTTTTATGTGAACTACGCACCGTAGCAATTGTATTTCACATAAAAAGTGTAAAGACCTCAGGTAGCACAGATCTTTTTATACACTATAATTACTTTGTATGGGCGTGGCACTGCCCAATTGAACTGCTGGAGAAACGTAATGTATGCGTCTAAAATTTCATAAGGATCGATTATGTGTGAACTAGAAACGGATATTTACTTTGCAAGGGCGTGTCGCTGCCCACTTTTTTATGATCCAAAAGTATTATCAGGCGAACATAATGTGTGAGCAGAGTTTAAGAAGAATCAATTAGAATCGGTTCAGTAAAAGTAGCTAAAAGAAATATTTACTTAGAGTGGGCGTGTGACACGTTCCCTTTTTCTAAACCTCAAATTGTATTATCGGAAAAACGCAATATATATAAAGTTTTTCATAAGAATCGGTTCCAAAGAAGCAGCTGAAAAGGAATATTTACTGTGTAAAGTCGTGTTACTTATCACAACAATTCAACGTGTGAGCAAAGTTACACAAAAATTGGTTTAGTAAAAGTGCTTGAAAAAGAATATTAACGCTGTTTGGACGTGGCAATGCCCAATTTTCTCACTATTCAATTGTAATATTTGGAGAAAGCCAACGTGTGTAACAAGTTTCATACGAATCTGTTATTTGAAAGTGGTTAAAAAAGATTCTTTACAATGTGTGGGGGCGTGGCACTTCCCTCTTTTTCGTATTAGTCAACTGTAACGTCAGGCGAATTCAATGTTTGAGCAAAATTTCATAAGAATCACACAAGTAAAATTAGTTGAAAAATAATATTGACTTCAGATGGATTCGTAAATGCAGTCAATTTGTGCAAACTATTGGAACAATAAATGAAATGTTGAAGCATTTACATAAATGTGTAGCATCACTGTCAATTGTTTGCATTAAATTTTTTTTAACTAAAACATGTGCTGCCAAGTGATGCTTTCTGAACGCTAAACTTTCACTATTGTGCAGTTATTGAATTTACGAATGTATCCCTGGTGTATGCGTGGCTCTGCCCACTTTTGTTATCATAAAACTTTCCTGTTTTACAAACCCAGTGTTTGAACACAGTTTTAAAAGAATCTGTCAAGTTGAAGTATTTGAACAAATAATATTTTCTTGGAAAGAGCGTGGCAATGACCATTTTTCTAATAATACAAATTTATAGTCCAGAGAATTCATTCAATGCGTGTGCAATGTTTCAGTTGAAAAAATAATATTTACTTGAAAAGGGCGTGGCAGTGCTCACTTTTCTAATTACAAACATTTATTGATAGTAGAACTAAATGCGTATGCGAAGTTTCATAAAAATCGGTTCAGGAAAAGTAGTTGAAAAAATAATATTTACTTGAAAAGGGCGTAGCAGTGCCCACTTTTCTGATTCTAAAAGTTTATTGATGGAACAACTCAATGGGTATGTGAAGTTTCATAAAAATCGGTTGAGTAGAAGTAGTTGGAAAATAATATTTACTTGGTAGGGGCATGGTAGTGTCCACTTTTGTAATCATAAAATTTCATAAAAATCGGTTCGGTAGAAGTAGTCTTATAATTTGTTTGTATTGCCGGGAAAACTCACTGGTTGTTTCAGATCTTCGTAAGAATCAGTAGAATTACTTTAAAAAAATATTGAATTTATATGGGCGTGGCACAGCCCAATTTTCATAAGTAAATTATATTTTCAAAGAAAGTTGATTTTGGTTAAAAGTTGGATAAGAATGTATCAGGTAAAAGTAGCTACAAAAATAGTACACCCAATCCTGTTTTTACACGGTACAAAAGTTCCAGCGACCAGCGTGTAAAAAAAAGTAGTGCAAAAAAAGTTATATTTGATTATTTGAAAGTTGAAGGTGGTCGAAAAGATTAATATTTCTATGAAACACAAAAATTGTTCTTCTTTTTCTTCACACAGTGTTGCTTTAATTTAATTTTATGATTTTTAAGACATAAAAGCAAAGAAATAATTGACAAGTTATCTTAAAATATTTTTTTTGAAATAAAGAATCACATTTTTAAGGAACTAAATAACCCTGTATAAATAATATTTTGAAAAACTGAAAATTAAAAGCAAACAAATTCAAAATATAATTTTTCGACCTTTTTTTAATATTTATATTATTTTCTAATTTTTTTTTTATTTTTAATTTTTTTTTAAAGAGAAGTAACACTCAGGCAATTAGTTTGCCTACCAACCCGTAGGTGTGTTAACTTCTTTGGGAAAGGGATAGTGAGAGAGGACAGATGGTGAAAGAGAGAAAGCTTAATTTTTACAACTCTGATATTGCGCGTTGTGTTAGTTTTTAGATCAGTGTTGCAGCGCCTCCGATATCAAGTAGGCGCATTAAATGTGTTTTTAAGCTGTTGTAGACATTTTTATTAATTATTTTACTTCGCCGGCGATTTTGCTACAATACCGACGAAGGAGGGCGCTGTGATGTCCGCTAGCATACACCTGCCAGTACTGTTCAGTGACCAGTGCTGTGCCTTCATCACTTAAACAGTCCGACAACAACAAATACAATGGCATACTAATGCACATCTGAAAAATGCTGGAGGTTATGACTTGTCTGAAGCTGGGATCGAACCCACGTTTTTAGACATTATTTGCTTTGCAGTCAACGCGCTAACTACTTCAGCCAACAGCACCCTCAAATTAATCTTGAGTTTTTGTTTGTTTTTGTTTGTTTATAAAAATCATACAAATTTATTATATCTTATTTTGTTATTTAAATTGTTTATTGATTTTTCCTCCTGAAGAAGTTACCCAAAAGGTAACGAAATATCGAGATAAAATAATTTTGGGTGAATTGCATAAAAAAAGTGACCGCAAGCTTAATTTAAAGAATAATATAAATAGAAAAAAATGCATATATGTAAAAGGAAAATCAAAATGTGTTATTCGGTGTTAGTGTCTAATGGTAAGCACGGTCTTTTGCGTCGCGCTGGTTCAATATCAGCTTCGTCCGAAGATATGCTTACTTCATCTACATTTCCAGATTCCAGTGTTTTAATTATTTTAACAGCGAAATCAGCTGTGGAACGTATCTATTCTAATTTGGAGTTCTCTTTATGTTATTTTGATTGTTAAACGATGTTTCACCATTAGAAAACTATCAAAGGAGTAACGAATTATCGATAATAAATTTAGAAGTTTTTTTATTTATATAAAAGTGGTCTCTCAAGCTCGTTAATTAATTAGAAAATCAAAATGGAAAAATTTGTTATTAAAAACAAACAGAATTATGTTAACACATAATAAGTTTTTTTTTAAAGTACTATGTTTAATATAGTTATGACAGTTATCAAAAGTATGTGACAGCTCTTGTTTGCGTATGTTTGTCCTACCTAAACAAGAAAATTCCCCAAGAATATTTTTTTACTCGTGTAAAAACAGGAAAAGATTAGTTTTGTTAACCGTGTTATTTCAAACTCGTGTAAAAACAGATCGTGTAAAAACAGGATTGGGTGTATATAGTTTGTTTGGACACGGCACTACCCACTTTTCAAACCATTAAAGCCCAAATTCACAACCTTTAGTTAACTAATGATGGCCGTTTAACCAATGACATTTATATGAAAAGTCGTTAGTTAAACCACTGTCATTAGTTAAATAAAGACTGAGAATATGAGCCATAATCTTTGTTAATTTTACAGCTACGCCATGTATGTATGTACACCTGAATTAGTTTGAACTTTTTTTATGTTTATTTCAAAGGGAAAAAACTAACTCTTCTACTACGGTGAAGGATTTAAGAAATTCGGCACACACGAAAACAGCACTTTAGATTGTGTTCTTTTTGGGCATTTAACGTGTCCACTTCCCACTTCTATTTCTATAAAATGAAATAATTTACTGCTATCGTCAGTCGTCCTAATTGCAATTTAATCTCTTGTCATGCCGCACAATTATCTCAACATTTTATTTTACATATTTCCAAACGAACATCTCACACACAACACTCATGCAACAGAAATAGAAAAATTCCCATGAATTGAAATAAATCTAAAAAAAACAGCAACAACAACAATAAAAGTTTAATTTCCTTTAATTAAAAGCTACTTGAAATTATAACAAAAAAAAGGCGCCATACATACTCTCAAGCCACAACAACAACAAGAGTAACAAAAATAAAATAATAATAAAAACAAGTAAAAGAGAAAAAAAAGAGTCAAATAAATCATCAACTCAATTCAATACGAACGACAATTTTACAAGTGTGACAATTTTATTTCTATTTATTCTTCTTTATTTAAAGGGGATTCGATGAGTGCTCTTTTAAAATATTAAAAGTGTTCTCTCTTGTTAATTGAAAGAGATCTATTTATTTATTACTATTATTATTGTTATTACAAATATTGATTGAATGAAGAGAAAACGAGAGGCTGCAATACAAATAGTCTTGTGCAAAGAAATGTAATAAATGTCTAAACAAAACGACCAAACAAACTATAGAAGATCAGTTATAAATAAACGTTTGTATCGTTAAGTAGCGCGATAAAAATCGAATGTAAAGTGAATTAAAAATAATATATAAACGGAAAAGTATTTGAAATATTTAGTGCAAGACAAACAACAGCAACAATTTATTAAAAAGTATGTTTTCTTAAATCAATAATATGTGTAAACGGAATATAAAAAATAAAATGTCTACAAAGAAAAAAGACATAAATAATTAAAAAAATAAATAAATACATTTTTCAACTGTGCGTGCTTTTTTAAAAAAATAAACATTTTTAAATAAATTTAAAAGTAAAAACATAAACAAAGCACGTGTGAATATTAAATTAAAAAAGACGACTTGCAGAAAAAATCATTATTAATAAACTTTTAACTGACGTTTCGGACAAATCGTGATTTATATCTTGTTTTATTACTAAACAAACGTTTTATCGAATAGTATGTCAATGATAGTTTAAAAAAAAATGAACACGCCACTTTTAAAATTACACTGTAGTAATGAAATGATTGATATATTGGAAACTTTTCAATTTTTTACAGCGAAACAACTAAAATAAAATATTAATTTGCTATCAATATAAATATAATTAAAATTATGAAATGTTTTTTTTACGATACATTTAATTCTTGATACCAAAAAAATAATCCACGTTCCCTTTTTAATTTAGTTTTCGCAAGTTCAAAATTTTGGAATAAATTCAATTAAAATTATATCGTAACAGTTGGGATAAAAACTAGACTTTTAACACAATTTCAAAATTAAAATCGAATTTCAGATCATAATTTAATTTGTAAATTTTTTTTTTGTTAACATCTGATATTCAAAATTATGTTCGTTTGCAGAATATTTTTCCGCATAAAAACATTTTTTTGCTGATTTTTATGTCGAACATCTATGGGCGCCTTTTCGCAAACTGATCATAAGCGCCAAAGCGAAAGAAAACCTTTGTTCGGAACACAAAATATAAGATACACAAATTCGAATCATATTCCTTTCGAAACGAAAGAAAAGGCTGAAGACCTAGTTTTTATATTATTTTTAAACATGTTTAATATGAATAAATGGTCGCCTACGATCAAATCTTACACCCAATATTTTAAAAGTTATCAAAAATTTCAACATTTTCAGCCCAATTATGAATAAAAAAATACACCCGGGAGATTTTTCCCTTTTCCCAATTAATGAATTTATGTGAAAAGCCCTTTTTGGGAAAAGAGAGAAATCTCCCGGGGAATTTTTTTATTCATAATTGGGCTGAAAATGTTAAAATTGTTGATAACTTTTAAAATATTAAGTGTAGGATTTTATCGCAGGCGACAATTTATTCATATTAAACATGTTTAAAAATAGGTTTTCACCCGCGGGGAGGTTTTATTCATAATTGGGCTGTTTGTAAATTTTAAATTCCATCATCAATATTTTTTTTACAAAATATCTCTTACGATACTTTTCTGAAAAAGGGCTCGATATCACTTTTTAATCTAAAGTGCTTTATACAAGGCTTAAGTTCGTTGCATTAAAAGTTAGTTGCTGATACATCACATGACCACCATAATGGTAAGTTACAGCCTTTTCAAGGCATTTGAGAATAAAATTAGTAATTCTCGTATTCTTTTATCAAAAGTGATTTATAAGAGTAATCGCTCCTAACGTGAATATTTTTTCCAGTGAAATATTTATTTCCCTTTTTCCTAATGTTCTAATTGTGAATAGTTTTTGCGAAAAATTTTCGCAGGAGAAATAAATTCCCCTTATCACGAATAATTTTTTTCAGTGGGATTTTACCACTTTTCCCTGGCTTTTGTAAGTGTTAAAATTTTCCCTTGTTCCTTTGGAATATTGTCTCATGTCCAATTCTTTCTGACTAAAAATGTTACGAATTTTAGCCAAAATAATAATCACTTTGGAGTAAAAACTACTGACAACAAATTTGTTCGAAAAATAATCACTTTAAATTATTCACTAAATTTTTGCAGGTGAACTGAATAAAAACATAATTTAATATTAATATTTTCCTTCCAATTGTGTATTAAAGTTTATAAATATTTCTTTTTAGGAAAAGATCAGTAAATACTGTTCATTATTCGTAATAATAATTCTCAGAAAAAAATCTTTTAATACCGAGTATGGCATAGAATCATTCACTTCACCTAAAATATTTAACTCACATCTTTATTTACACATAAATACATTTAATTTATCACTGAAAAACTGAAATTTAATAATTTGTTTTCGTAACAAACCACCCCCCCCCCCCAATTTTGGTTGAAAATTAAAATTTGTAGGATATTTCAAAGAAATTTCTTATTTTACGAAATTTTAAGCGAACTTTATGAGGAAACTTTAAATAATATTTCGGAGAAACTTTCATGCAATTTCCCTTAATTCTTTGTGATTTGAATTTAACTACAAAAAAAATTTACTTGAAATAAAATTTATATGAAATTGAGCAGATTTTTTCGATAAATTACTTTTAATTAATCGTTTGTTTATTATAATTATTGCTTAGCATGTTTTTCATTTTCGAAATACTTTTTACTAATTAGTTTATTTGTTTGATTTATTTTAAACAATTTAATTGACATGCATTACTTATGGTTAAATAGCAATTTGTTTTTTTGCTTTTTATCTTAACACTTGTTTATTTAACTGTCATTTGCACATGATTTAAATGCAATTCTTGTGACAACGCTATTGATATGGATCATTTGTTTATATTTCCAAACAAAATAGCCAAGTACTTGATTTATACTAAAGTGTGCACATTTCAACTATTTTATCTTGTAATATTTGTCTAAATAAAACTATAAAATATGACCATAAACGCATTTATGAATAATACTTGTCTACAATTAGAGACGCATCGTTTATCTGTTTAGTGCGTATTTTTCATTCGTTCAAGTGGCCACTTGTGTTTGATTTTATATAAAGTATTTTCCTGTATTTGCTTGTGGCCTGCCTTAATCATATTTAGTTATCAGCAATAATATTCAAATTCAATTATATGTTTGTTATTGTAATAAAATCCAGAACCTGTCGCTCCGCTAAAAAAGAAAGGTGGTTGGTCGCCATCGTCGATGTTGTCGCCAGCGCAGCGTCGCTGACCACTACTATTTTTCGTTTTGTGGCTTCACAAAATTCGCAATTGTTTTGTGTCAGCGGTAGCAAAATATTGTGCTATAAATAATTATACTCGTATCTGCCTAAAAATTCCATGAAGTGGCTTTATAATATGTATTTGTTTTATACTACGCTTGACGTTTTTCCCCACCCGATTGTAGTGAAACTATTTATTATTATTATTATTATTGTTTCACTTGTTTTTTATTGTCAGAATTTGATTAGTCAAAGATAGTAAGTAGTGATTTATATTTTTAGCAGTTTTATAATTTCTTAACCATAATCAGAGTCAAAAGACCAGTGCTACGCAGCTGTTGAAGTCGTGTTCGCTACCCAGACTATTTAATAATTCTAATCGTTAAGTTTAATTGTTGGTTCGTGGCATTAAAAAGTTCTTCGCTCAAAAGTTACGGGTTGGTATTACTTTATATTTTTTGGAAAAAAAAACATTTTTTTGGATCTCTGTGCAGTTACATTTCTTTTTTTTTCCAATTTCTAATTGATTTGTCTGTTTTTGAAAACAAATTTAAAATTGTCGTTCGGCGATCTTAAAAATAATAGTAATTGCCGATTTACGAAATTAAATACGCGAAAATCATAGAGGAGTTCTTAAGCTTTCAGAAAAATAAACTCTTCAGCAAACGATTGGAATACGGAAAGTTCTTCACCAAGTTATTTTAATTGAATTCTATAAACATCAAAAGTGGCGTTATGTTATGTGTGAACAGCACCTTAGATAGTAGTTTTTAAATCCAAAGTGATTATAAAGTGAAGATAAAGTTCGTAACATTTTTAGTCAGAAAGAATTGGACATGAGACAACATTCCAAAGGAACAGGGGAACATTTTAACATCAATTAATTTCAACTTACACGGCAGAAGAGAAACAACGTTGTTTTTCGGGAGCCGCTACACTCCCATCATCAGTGTTCATGTGTGTTTCCATGTATCCGCCACTGTTTAGGTGGCCCGGTTGAATGCGATTTCAAATTTGTATTTATACAAATAATCACTCGAAAAAGATAGATAGTTTAACAAATAGTTAATAAAAAGATGCAGACTATTCTGTTAAATGTCGGAAGAATACTTCCAAATGGTGTTCCGACCAAATGGCGGCAAACGGCAGAAATGTCGAAAAGTTTTTAAAAATACCAGCAGAACGAGCGGCTGATAAAATTGTTCTGAAAAAATTTAGAATATTCTTATTAATATCTGAAGGAAATTAGATTTCCTTGCGATCATATACAGAGTAGTCCGATACCATTCCGATAATATTTGAAAAAAAGTGCAAAAAGGCGTACAGGTAATTGTTAAATATCTAAGGAAATTTGAGACAAGTCAGTGGACTTTCTGCTAAAGTTTTAGATTCTTTCTGACATCAGACATGTCGGAATGCGACAGTGCGATGTTAGAGAAATGTTCAAATCCCAGAGACATTAATAATTCCAAGTAACTAGTTGGCCAAGAAGTTACGATCACACAAACTTAGTAAATGCGCAGCAAAACTAAAAATTGGTAGAACTTAAAGCCGTAGCTATCCTTCCCATAAATTTAAAATATTTAGAAACTTCGCCAGATCAATTAACAATTCCATGTAACTAGTTGGCCAAGAAGTTACGATCACAAAAACTCAGTAAATGCAGTGCAAATCAAAAAATTGGAAGAACTTAAAGCCGTAGCTATCCTTCCCATAAACTCAATAACCCCCACTCTTAACAATAGAAAAATATTTAGAAACTTGGCCAGATTAGTTAACAGCTATTAAATTTGAATACACATTTGCTTGCTTAAAGTAATTAAAAGGTATTTTGCTTAAAGTATTAATTATTTTAATATAAAAAAAATGTTTCATATTGTAATTGAAAAATAAAAATTATAAAGCAAAGTACCTGTTATTAACTCCATTCGTGTTTTTTTTTTGTTGTCCAGTCATTCCTACCAGCTGACCTTGTTAATTATTCTTGTTATACTCTGTTGCTTAAAAAATTTCCTGGCAATTTACTATTTTTTCTCGTTTGATCTTTTGTAAAACTTAAAAAAATTTTTTGTTTCTTTTCGTTTTATAATTTATTTATTTTATTACGAGTATCATGCCAAATCAACCAACATGTTTGAGACAAACCAAATAATGCAACAAGTGTAAATACGTGCAACCAAATAATAAATATCTGTGTGCATACAAAAATATGTTGTTAAGAGAACTGCCTGCTAAGTCTACGCTCTTAGGGGATTATTTGGTAAGGGATCGAGAGAGCTCTCTTAAAACGATTAAAGTTCGATAATGGAGACCGGCAAAATCAAAATAAATTAAAGTTGCCATATTGGCTCGTGAAGTATGAATATTTATTCTGGATTTGTTGACCCGTTTTGTGATACAAATTAATTTTCCTAACTGACAATTCGGATCATTAAAGGGCTGCTGAGACAAAAAGCATTGGCCCTTCAGAAAAAGCAGGAGGATAGCAAATCGTATTTTTTATTGCTTGTTAACTCACAATTCCGTCATTTACAACGAGATTTAGATTTTTCCAGTTGCTTTTAGAATTATTTGTTTTGGAGCACGTTGTGCGTAACAATAAAAAAATCGACACTTTTACCATTAGGTGAAGGCATGTGGTAATACATTCTTGTTGTTATTATAATTCTTATTAATCCTCTTTTTGTGGGAAATTTTTCATAACATACTTTCAGGATGTTTATTGTTTTATTATGTATTCGCTATCAGTTTTGCACGATAATGCAATATATTATATATCAGAATATTAAATAGTTAAAAAAAATTATACTAAAATGTTCTACAGGAGAAAAGATGAAAAGTAAATTAACTTTCATTGTTATTTAATACAATAAATAGCGATCTCTATTCGCAGAAGAATCGCAGGCGCCAAAACATAAAATTTTCAGGAGAAAAATTTTCTTTTTATTATTATTTTTATTTTTACACATATTTTATTTATACATAAATTATTGCTTAAAATAAAATTATGTAGAGAATATTTTAAAAGGTATCGACAGCTCTAATCTTTTATAAAGTTATTAAAGTGTGGTCCTCCTTCGTCGGTATTGTAGCAAAATCGCCGGCGAAGTAAAATAATTAATAAAAATGTCTACAACAGCTTAAAACACATTTAATGCGCCTACTTGACATCAGAGGCGCTGCAACACTGATCTAAAAGCTAACACAACGCGCAATATCAGAGTTGTAAAAATTAAGCTTTCTCTCTTTCACCATCTGTCCTCTCTCACTATCCCTTTCCCAAAGAAGCTAACACACCTACGGCTTGGTAGGCATACTAATTGCCTGAGTGTTAAGCTACGTTCAGACAATAGTCAGATCTTACAATATTGTTAGATCTGGCAATGGGCTGTCAATGAACTGCCAACGAACAATTGTCACCACATAAAAAATTGGCAGTTTACACGGTTGTCAGAAAAGCTTACAATTTCATTGCCAGACGATTGCCTGACAATAACTTTATCTGGCAATATTGTCAGATCTATTTTCAGACATTACCATACTCAAAGTATTTGACAGAAATTGTTTCATGTGTTTAATAAACAATAAGAAAAATTAAAAAACTACATAAAATCAATAAATACATAAATTGTTCTAAATTGTAAATTTATTTGAGAAGTACACATATTTCCATTAAACAGTTTGTTATGATGTTTTCATCCGACCACGCTGTTTCCTTTTCTATAGGATTTTTGCTTTAATTTAGGGGTTTTCGCAGCTTGAGTGTCAGTAGGACTCTGCAAAAGTACTTCATTTGGCTGAAATTCCCAGTCAAGTTCAATATTGGAATCAAACAAATTGATGCCATTTTCCATTTTATAACCGCAATTTTAAAACACTATTTTAATTTAATTTTTTAGCTTTCTTATTTTTTTATTTGTTTTCTTTTTAAAGAAGAATCACACATACATATATTTGAGGTGTTGCCTAATAGAAAAAAGTATGACAATGATACCATTGTCAGATGCATAAACTTCACACATCTGACAATAAAAAATTAGCTTACAACGTCTGACAATGATCTGGCAATAGCGACGAAGGGTGTTCACACGATTGCCGGACTTCTGACAATTTGTTTATATTACAATGAACTGCCAATGCTTTTTCTGGCAACGTTGTTAGACAAAAATTGCCAGTTCATACGATTGTCAGAAATTTGCAGAACATTTTACTGACAATATTGTAAGATCTGACAATCGTCTGGACGTAGCTTTACTTCTCTTTATAAAAAAAAAAATTTATATCTATCATAAAATTTTTCTTTCACAAAATGTCGCTTACGACCATTTTGCGAAAATGGATCGATATGTGTGCATATAACTAAGGGAAATAGTTCTCGGCAATTGTTTTCAAGGCACCTCTGGTCTTAATTTATTCGATGTCCACTTGTTTGTGTCTATTTTTTCCATCTTTCGGATTTGCAGTCGGGGCTTAAAAAAAAGTTTGCATTCGTGACCAGAAAAAACCAGGGTGTTGTAAGTTTGAAATATGAGCCATCGTATGAACTGCTTTCGATTTTTGTTTGTTTGAAGGGTGTTGCAATCGAGAGTGCTCCCAGCTATGTTTGAAGATGGTCGGTCTTGCCGTTTGGAAGTTTTCACCACTTTTCTAGTTGTATTCGATTGTTTTTATAATTTTCAATTAAATGCTGTTTTAGAATTTTTAGTGCATTTGTTTGATTGAATTTTATTGGAACTTCGTTCTAACCGGGCATCTCTACAACTCCTTTTGCAGTTTCAAACTCCAATATGGTTTTGTTTTCGAGTTGGGATGTTCTTTGTTCGTTCCTTTGAGGTGCTCCTATTATATTTGCTGTATTTAATTTAATTTGATTTCCCAAATGCCTTAACTTTTGTTTTTGTTTTAATTTTGTTGTACCATTCCTTTTTCAAGGGGTATTCCGGTTATTGTTCCTCATCTGGTACCTCTATTTTATCATGCAAAAAAAAAAAACAAAAAATCAAACGTCAATATCTTGAAGAGAGCCCGATACAAATAGTAACAGTTAAAAAAATCCCACATTCACACACGCAGTTTTTGAGTTTCTTAACGAATGTTTGTTGTTTATTTTTTTTGTTTTGTTTTGGGGGGCCGATCATACACTCGAATGCATTAAGTACTCATTTGACGTTCGTTCGTTTATATCGTTTTGTTGTTACTGACTTCGCGGGCTCACTTGGAATAAGTTAAAAATTCAGGTATTGGTTGTGTTCTTTAGTAACTTACAGACGACAACAACAACTACTCAAGTATTATTCATCATCATAGTTTATTTATTCGTTAATAAGTTATTATTAAAGTTAATTTAAGAGCGCACTAAAATTGGAGCTTAAAGAAACCTTAGAAAATGAGTTGATTTATTTTTATTGTTGTTGTGTTTGGATATTTGAGATAAAATTAAAAAAAAAAAAATAAAAAAGAAGAGCCAACTTTAATGTTGTTTTTATTTTCGTTGGTACGTGGTGTATTTTTGCCTTTTAGACAAATTTTAAGAAAATAAACGAGCGATTAGTCAGTCAGTCGATTGTTGTGCGTCTCGTGTTTTAAAACAACCGCCGGTACGCGATAAACTAGTGCTGTTTTGCGTACGTAGGAAAAAAGAAATAGTGAAAGATATTCATACATACATATCTAAAATCATTTAATTAAATCTCAATATCTTCTACATATAATAATAAATATAAAAACAAAATAAATTTTTTCGTGTTTTGGTTTGATTTGATCTTTTTAAGAGGAATTTTAGATAAGAAAAAAGTAAGAAAAGAAAACTGCATGATGAATATATTATAGGTAAATACATACTTAAGTACAAATGTGCACACATACATACATATGTATGTATGTATGTATGTATGTATGTATTTATATATGTTGGCAGGTATAAAAAAATACAAATAGGTATAATACGTTTTATTTTTATGCACACAAAAAAATATAACTGTTAAAAAAACACGTGTTGTAGTTAAAACCCAGTTTCTTAATACCCAGCTTCGTAGGTATGTATGTGTGTATGGACATGTGTATGTGGTATTTAATTCCGCCTATTTTACCTTCAATTAATTTTGTTTATATCTTTCCTATACATACATACATACATAAATTTTTATGTCCATATGTAAATGTTTCAGTTGAAATAAAAAAAATAATTATAATAAAAACACTCAACAAACAAAATTTTTTTGAAAATCTTTGCAAAAAGATATCGGGGCAATCTCGATTAATAAATTTAAAAAAAATTATAAAAATGATAAAAAATTTTAAAAAAATACTTAATGATGATAAATTACAATAATAATAATAATAATGTACGTAATTAAATGAAACCATTCTAAATATGTAGATGTACGTAGTATATTCATTTGCGTATAAAAGTGTTTAATTAAAAAATGGTGTCATTGTTCCGTTTCTTTCTCTTAATTACGACAAAAACAATTTCTAATTGCCACTCGTCTTATTACTCACTCTAGTCTAAAATAACAACAAAACCAGTCATGTTTTTGTATGTTCAATAGTTATTGTTTTTGCCTTTTTTTGGCGTTTTGTTTTGCTGTAAATCATTATGCCGGTTTGTTTTTGCATTTTATTCCCCACATCAGACCCGCACGCACACAAACATAGACAAGCCTTCAGAAAAAAAAACATTACTACGTCATCAAAATGTTTTAATGTATGCATAAATAATCTCTTTTAATTTACCGCTCGTCCCACTTGCTCCACAGTAAGCAGACACGCTGACCAGTGTTGCCAGCAACGAAATTTTAAATAACAGATGCATCTGTTAAAATTACACATGAAATTAGGAATTACACATGGTTTTTTTTGCAAAATAACGTGCTTTGATTTGTTTCGATTAAACATTTGACATTTTTGCTGTATGATGAATATATTTTAAATATTTGGGCTTTCAAGGTCATTTAATAAAAGATAATTTTTTACATATCGTTCAGACGTTTCGTTGGTATTTTCAAACTTCTTCAGGGATTTTATTTTTATTTTTGTAGATACCTATATAATCTTCTTAATACCAAGTCCACATCATTCTTCTTAAAGATATCACAGTTTTGTTTTGTGTAGAAAGGACAATCACAAACAAAAACTTAATAAATTTAAAGCAAAAAAAATCAAAACAGGTTCATAAATAAATTAAAATATCACAGATAATTCTTATTTGTCGTCATCACAATAAAAAAAAGTAGAGCTCAAAAATGATAAAATTTTAAATTACCCATGAGTTACACATGCAGCCAATTACACATGGGTTACACATGAAAATAAAAAAATACACATAAATATGTATAATTACACATAAGCTGGCAACACTGATACTGACATAAGTTATCACATTAACTGTTGTAGTTTTAATTTTACAAACAGTTAAATAAATTCACAGTGGAGTTGGTGAAAAGTAATTGTGAATGAATATGAAAGAGGAAGAGCGATTGTTACAAAATCAGGGGTGACCCTCTGTAATTCGAATCAGGGAAAATTTTTTTAGATTGCAAAGTAAATAATAACATACAAATTCGAGAAGTTTTTTTTTGCGAATCGAATTACATAAACTACATACATAAGTATGTACATATACAGTGCCGAACAAAATTAGAGTAGGGCTTCTGCATGTTAACAAACATATGTACATACATACATATATTGATTACTTAAGGAAGAATATTCTCTAAATATACAAAAATAATAAAAAGAATAATAATAACAAATAATGAAAACATTTTGTTTACAAAATTACGGCAACATTTTGTTTACAGAAATGCAGCGACAAAACTAAGGCACATAACCTGTAATGTCCACAGTTTTATTTGAATGTAAAAACAATTCGAATAACAAGAGGGGATATTTTTCGTGCCATGGAATCCGACCAAAGCATAATCGTTCGTTGTATATACATACAAAGAGATATTAAAAAATATTATGTTAGGACATGCAGAGGAGTAAATGCATGTACATATATATATATATCAGCAGCATAATGACGAGAAACAGACAGTTAAATGCAGGTTTGGCGACCTATTGGGTTTTATTGGGGATTTTATTTGAAAACCCCCACCCAGTTGGGTTTTTTTTTTTAATAAAATATACAAATTTACTAGGACACTTCACTTCTTATTAACAAGAAAAACATTAACGATAAATACACACTTTCGAGTTTGACAACAGAGCGGAATAATATTTTGCAATTGAATTTTTCCATTTTTCATTTTTAATTTTTAATTAATACAAAAGAAATTATTCACCTTTATTCCATTTGTCAACACCGACGTCACGTCAATACAATACCAAAAAATTGGGACTTGTCTCCTCGCTCTCGAGAACAATTTTGTCCTACTGACAGTCTATTTCTGTTCTCTAAGGTCAAGAAAATAACATGAGCCTTTCAATAGTAGTCAGTTGTTTTCGACAACTTTTTTGGTATTGTATTGACGTGACGTCGATGTTGACAACTGGAATAAGGATGATTATTTATGACTAAAAATGCAAACTAATGCAAGAGTTTGTCTCCATGAAAAAATATATAAACGATTAATAAAGCTATAGTAGCTTTAATGCACACATCAACTTTATTCATCGTTTCTGAATAAGGCCATAAGTACACTTAGTTTAATTTAAGCCCAATAAAGCCCAATAAACTCTACAAAAAACCCACTGGGTGGATTTTTTTTTAAAAGCCTGGGTTTTTGGCCAACAATGGTTAAATGTGTGAAAGAGTGGTTTGTGAGTGATAAGATTAATTTAATAAAGCACAATCACCTGATCTCAATCCCATAGAAAATCGATGGCATTGTAGATCGTCCAATATAACGCGATACCTGCAAAAATTAGAACGACTTTTTTGAACAGGCAGAAACCGCATGAAAAAGCATCTCTAAGGAGGTTTTGTCCTTAATTGAGTCAATGCCCTGCAGATGTCCAGCAGTTGTAAAAAAGGAGGGATGGATACGCAACCAAATATTAATGGCCTTATTCATAAACGATTAATAAAGTTATTGTAGGTTTAATGTTGGATTTTTATATGGGAAAACCGGTTTTAATGCACACATTAACTTTAATAAACGTTTGTGAATAAGGCCGTAAATATATTAAAATTTCTATTAGTTTAAGTAAATATGTATGTGCTTTAGTTTTGCTGCTTAATAATAGGGAAAATTGCTAATTTTAATGAATACCTACATATTTTTGTTTTAAATGATTTAAATATTATTATATTTTTATTATTATTTTAGTAAGCATAGTTTATTATACTCTTACTAAGTCATTGACACAAATTGAAATCCAACAGAGTTTTAAAATCTTATTGAACTACATTTTAGCAAACACACCGCCGTGCTTCAGTTTTGTCTGACACTGTATAAGTGCATAAACAGTGCAAGGCAAGTCACAAATTTGAATTGATCTCCGTCAGAAAGTGGAATTAAATATATATTTTTCTTCTTTAAAAAACTTTTTTATCTCTTACGGCTTTTTCTAATAGCTTATTTCGCTCCAAAAAAAACTAAAAAATCTAAAAAATCAGGAGCTTCCTAAACATAAGTATTTGCTCCATAAGTGTTAAAATACCAATCAAAGTTATTTATCCCTTAAGTTATGTAATCTTTTTTAGATCAGCTAAATTTTTTTCTATATATTTTTTTCAATTCTATTATAAATCTGTTTTTACTTTTTGTTTGATGCAAAAAAAATGTTTATCTCGTTTAATTTAAATATGTTTGCATGTATGTATGTATGTATGTACGTACATACTCGTATGTGCATAATTTTTTGATTTCGTAGTTCTATTTCTTTGTTTTGTTATTTTTGAGTTATTTGCTAAACAATCTACATATGTATGTGCGCGATCAGCTTTTAAGATTTTATATATTTTATATTTTTGTACATGATGTTTTCTTGGCAACATTTTTTAAAAATTCTTGTACGCTGCACTAAAAAGATTGATATAGTTAGTTAGTTAGCTCATTTACAAGGCAGCTCTTGCTGATGGGACATTTTAAAAGACTCTGCTAAATACAGGAATCTATTGAAACTCAAGTACTCCTTGCTAAAATATTCGTAGTTATAATAAGGACAATTGTAGCTTTGATATGCCCACTGAGCTTATTACAATTTAAGAGCTAATTTGGAAATTAATAAACACTATTGACTCACTCCAAGCTATTTAACTTCGGGTCAATTAATTGACCCCCAACAATAAGTAACACTGCATTTACACATGAAAGTACTTTCTTGAAATTTTTGTATAAAGAAAAATTTTTGCGAAATAATTGAGTCTGATGAAAATTTCTTGTTCGTTTTCATAAGAAAGTGAAAGTTCATTTTAAAAATGTCGTCGAAGCGAAGTGTTGCAAAAATTGATACTTCTACTCATTAGAGTTACCAATATTATCACGTAAACAACTTTATCGGGCAATAGTTGGGAATAATTATTATTGTTAATATTTTAATGAGATTATTGCTATAAAAAGGCATGAATTGTCTTCTTTATGTATATTTGAAGAAAAAATATAACAATTCCGTAAATATACTTATAAAATAAGTTAAATTTGCAATTACAATTTTGCCAATATCCTGTTGATTGGTATAAGTCTTATATGAGGATAACAGTGTTTGAGTCATTGTCATTTTACTTTCTGAAAACGTCAAAAAATTACTTTCTTGAAAATATCGTTGAAAGCTGAGTGGAAAGTAAAAAAGCTTTAAGTGTGTTAGTGAAAAAGTTTGAGTGTATTGCGACTTTCATGCAATTACTTTCATGTGTAAATGATATGTAAAGGGCAACTACACCATACTATTGCGTACTTTCAACTAAAGTAGGGGGTGGTTATATGTCTGTGAGTGTCCTGTATAATTTTTCTTAACCTTTTTATGTCGATTTTGTTGGTGTTCGCAAATTTACATATTTATTTTTTGTTTGCATTATTCTTCCTTGTTTCTAATAGAGGTGAATTTGATTTATATCATTCATTAAAAACCTTGTTTTGTTATTGTTGGAGTTATTTAATATTTCGTTTAATTTTGAATATTTTATCAGAATCTATAAAAACGTTCTCTATAGAAAATTTTACTATAATCTAAACAAATTTTCTATAGAACATTTTGTCAAAACAAATTTACACAATAAATTTGCAATAAAATATTTTATCGGAATCTTAAATCATAGAAACTTTTATCAGAATCTGCAGAAATTTGCTATAGAATATTTTATGGGAACCTGAAGAAATTTTCTATAGAAAATTGTATGAGAATCTTAAAAAATTTTCTATGAAATATTTCATCAGAATCTTAGCAAATTTTCTATAAGAATTTGTATCAGAATCTTAAAAAATTTTCTAAAGAAAATTTTATCAAAATTTTTTTAAATTTATTAATCGCGATTGCCTCGATATCTTTTTTCAAAGATTTTCAAAAACTTTTGTTTGTTGAGTGAGGGGTTTTTATCAGAATCTTAAAAAATTTTTTATAAAAAAAATATTAAAAAATTTTCTAATGAAAATTTCCCTAATTATTTATTAAAAAAATTTCTTTAAACTTAAGGTTAACAGATTTCGGGTTCTCTATGGACGGCTTCTGCAGGGACATTTAAATAATATTAACAACCATAAAATTTTCTCAGAATCTGGACAAATTTTCTGTCAAAAAAAGTTATCAGAATCTAAACTAATTTTCTATATAAAATTTTTATCAGATTTTGAAAAACTCTTCAATAGAAAAGTTGCTATAGCAGTTTGTTTAAGTTTTATTAAAATTTGACTAAATTTTATTGAAATTTGATTAAATATTATTAAAATTTGATTAAATATTATTAAAATTGGTTTAAATTTTGATTCAATTTTATTAGAATTTGATTAAGTTTTCTCAAAATTTGATTAAGTTTTATTAAAATTTTATTGAATTTTGCTGAAATTTAATTAAATTTTATTAAAATTTGATTAAATTTTATTAAAATTTGATTAAATTTTCTAAAAAACAATTCATTTTCTAAAAATTTTATTAAATTTTCTAGAAATTTGATTAAATTTTCTGGAAATTTGATTAAATTTTCTCAAAATTTCATTAAATTTTCTCAAAATTTGATTAAATTTTCACAAAATGATTAAATTTTCTCAAAATTTTTCTCAAAAATTTTAATTAAATTTTCTTAAAACTTTTAATTAAATTTTCTCAAAATTTGATTAAATTTTCTCAAAATTTTGTATTAAATTTTCTCAAAAATTTTAATTTAATTTTCTCAAAACTTTTAATTAAATTTTCTCAAATGGGTAAACTCGGATTAGAACTTAAGCCAAACAATTCCTTTCAATATAAAAAATATAAGTTCGACTAATTACTTACAAACACTAATTATTTTCTCAAAATTTGATTAAGTTTTCTCAAACTTTTCTTAAAATTTTATTTTTTAAAAATCTCAAAATGTAGTTTAGTTTTCCCAAAAAATTTATTAAAATTTTTTTAAATGTTATTCAAGTTTCTCAAAATGTATTGATTTTTCTCTAGGAAACTGTCTCAGAGTCTGGCAGAATTTTCTCATTTTTTTCAGAATCAGATTAAATTTCCCCACATTTTTTTTTCAAAATTTTATTTGTCTGCCATAAAAAATTTTATCACAATCTGACTTAATCTGAAAAGTTTTCATTATTATTTTTATAGAAATTGCTAAAACTTAGTTTTAAAAACTTTTAATCGCAATTTTTTGTGAAGATGTATGTAAAATATTAATTGTTTTATAAAAAAAATTAAAATTTTCTATGCGATTTTTTTTTAGAATCTGGCAAACTATATATAAATAATATATTTCTCAGAATCTGTCTAAATTTTTTAAGAAAATTTCTCATATCTTTCTAAATTTTTTCAGGATTGCACTAAATTTTTTATTAAAAAATTTCTTAGAATCTGAAAAAATTTTGTATAGAAAATTTCGTCGAATTTAGTCAGATATATTTTTTATAGATAGTTTTTCAGAATGGAACTCAATTCGTAAAAATTTTTTCAAAATCTGTGTTGTGTTTCTTACATTTCTGAAATCTTTCATAGAATTTTTGATTTGTTTTTTAATTGCAACAATTTTCCAGCTGAACATATTTATGAGCTCTTTTTCTGCATTTTTCTTTTACTTTCAGTCAATATAAAATCGCCGTTTGTTTTTTTGCAATTTGTGTAAAAAATAAAATAAAAAGTGAAGTGATAAGTGCTAAAATAATTCCTAAAAGAAATTTATCCCTTTAAATAAAAAATAAATAATATTTGTACATACAAAAAAGTTAAAAGTTAAAGTTAAAGAAAGATTTTGTTGTGGAAAAATTAAATAATTTATAAAAATAATTAAAACATAAAATGGCAACATTGATTCTAAATACGCCAAATTACAATTTAAACAACGAATTCAATCTTAATTCAGCTGACATCGACAAAACCAGCGATCACAGTAACAGCAGCAGCAGCAGCAGTACGAACAGCTGCAATACAAAAACAAACTGTGATGAACCACTAAAAATCAGTAAATTCTTTAGCAATAGCTCCAACTATGAAAGCAAAATTCAACAACTGATCAGTTTCAGTTTTACCTCAACGAATTTCATCTTCATCACTTTCATCTTGAGCATCAGCAAACTGTGCACAACAGCTGCCACAGATCCCAGTCAAGCTGGCGCCCCTCAACCCTCAACGGCCATGCCCAGTTTTCTAATGCCCAACATAAGTGGTTCTACTCTGCTGGAAAAATTAAATTCGTTTCGGACCAATACGTGGGGGGCACCACCACCACCCACCGCGGTTAAAGGTAAAAATACACCGGCCGCAGCAAATAGTTTAACACATGACACTGGTGGCGGAACAACATCTTCCATTACATCGACAACTTCTGGACCTTCAATATCGTCCGCAGCACCATCGTCAACATCAGTTTCATCACCAACAAATGATTTTTCAATCTTCGGTATTAAAAGTGTCCTATTTAAGGAAGTGAAATTTTTAAATGTCTCCGGCAAGATCGGTACTCCCTTGGGCATAGGTAAGTGTGAGCTTTTACTTTTCAATAATTATTTTTATCTTTACATTTTCTAAAAACTACTAGAATTCCAAATCTAAAATATTTCTTCACTTTTCATCACCATCATCATCATCGTCGTCATTATTATGACGAAAAGACAATTGTGAGCTGAGCAACTTGTCTGGTTTATCCAGTTTTATTTTTAGTTTAATCGCTAAAAGTTTTGCTTGTAACTATTTTCAGATTTTTCCTTCTATTTATAAATAATTCTCGGAGTCTTGGGAAATAAATTTAGGCTTTTCTTTTTATAGTTTTACAAGCAATTTTTTTTTGCTTGCTTGTTACTTCTGGTAGTCGTTGCATTAAACAGAGAGACCCAAACTTTGAATTGGTGACTCACATAAATAATGGCGATAAGTTATGGCGATTAATAGTTGAGCATATTCAGCCAGATTTTGTCTTTTGCTTACTTACAACTTTTAGGGATTTGTAAAGAAATTATTACTTGAAAATTGGTTCTCCAAAAATTTTCACTAAACTTTTTTTTCCCCACAAAAATTTTTTTTAAAAATTTATTTAACAATTATTTTTCTTACAAAAGAAATTATTAAAATTTAGAAGAAAAAAAAATTGTACAACAAAATCGCGTAGATAAAAGTTTCTTTATATATTTTCCAGCAATTATTTTTCATTAAAATTATAAGAAAAAAATTCCCAAATTGTGAAAAAGTGTGATTTTACTTTAAAAAAATATTTAAATAATATTTATTGGTAATTTGATGTTATTTTTTAACTTGTAGGGAAATTTTGTTTCGGCTTAAGGTCATGTAAAATTAATTAAAACACGCAGAAGCCCCACTTTACATATATCCATTAATTTAGGTACAATAGTCGATCTGTACACTTGATTTTTCATTTCGCCGTTTTTTTGTTCTTTTTAAACATTTTGTAATGCAAGCCATACAAGTTCCGATCGTTGGTTTAACTTGAGGAGGTTGTGGTTGTACGAAAAATCAAAAAGTTTTGATTTTTGGGCATTTTGTACAACTCCATTCATTACTTTGTTATCTATACTCAAAGTGACATGTTTAAAAAATTAATATATTAATGAGATTATACACAAAATTGTATAGTTTACGGACAAGATGCCCAACTTGAGTTGTACCAATAGTCGTAACGTGTATGGGTTGCAACGGAATGCTTATTAAAAAATATATTTCCATATTAAGCCTGTTATTCTGTTCAAATTTGTGAAAAATGTTGAGAAAGTGATTTTTTTATATATGAAAAATTTTACGTGTAACAAACCAATCATATCTATCCCATATCAGAATAATGCAGACACATGCATCTCTACTACAAAAACGTTAACATCTTGAGAATGTAGAAAAGACCACGATAAATAAAAAGTTTTGGTAAATTTGTTTTATATAAATTTTGACAACCTGATCAGCTTTTAACTTGCATAGAACTGCTTAATAGGCCTTGATTTATCCCTTGAGATTGTGACACAAAAACACACAATATTCAGCTGACCTAGGGAATTTCGCGCGAAATAAACTACCATGTCGACTGAAATTGTTGCTTATTTCAAATGTTTTTCTCAAAATGAATAGAATTACTACTTTTGCAACATTTTTTCATGAACTCATGGTAATTTTTTTTCGCATGTGTATTTTGACAGCAGTCCCCATGAAATTTTGAACAGACTACTAGACTTTAAAATGTAATATTTTTCAATAATTCGACCACAAATATAAGAGAAGACGCTGTAGAATTTTATAAAAATATATCCTTCAGTTCAACTTAACAAAAACCTTTTCATAGAGTTTTTCTCCCCCTCAAGAGTCTACACAGTCCTTCAAAATCGTATTCAAAGTGTATTGTATTAATTTTTGTAAATTTATTTATTTTTCCTTTCCTTATTCTTCAGTTTTTTTTAAACTTTATTGATTAATTTGAAATTTTAATTGTTAATTTAGTTAAAATTCAAGGCTCGAATGTTTCCTTTTAAAGCAATAGTTTTTTCAAATTAGTTTTTTATTAAGAAAGGAACCGGGAAGATCTATTTAAACCAGCAATTTAGAAGCTAATAGTTATCAACCTTATAACCGAATTACGCCAGCAATAAAAATATGAGAAGTCATTCACCCAAATTCCAGTTGTCGTTGTAAATTTCGTCATCGTTTGTTTTTCAATGTCACTGTTTGTCGTAGTAGCCGTCACTTCGTTATGCATTTGACATTCTATAACAGCCTTATTGCGACGATTTCAATTTATCGTTTATCGAAATATTTTTCACACACATTTTTTCTATACATTTTTGTTTTAATACAAATTTTGTTTTATTTATTTTGTTAAATAAAAAGTTTTGTTTCATTGACAATGTTTACAAGAAATATATCAAAAATTTTTCTTACAAAACTATTTTGTCAAAATGTTTTAATTAAAATTTTTATTCAGTTGGCTTTGGTTCGCTTAACTTAATTTTTTAAACAAACACAAACTGCTTAAGTTTTTGTTTGCTACCCGCCCGAAGAAACAATCAGAGCCAAAATCCTGGAATCGAACCTGTCTGCCTCAGGCCAAACACTATCTATTAGTCTTTGGGAGCACAAATATTTTTTTTATCGAAAATTAAACCCACTCGTATCTATCTTACCAAAACTTTTATAAATTTATTTTGAATTTTTTTTTTGTTTTATTTTAAAAAAATTTCCGTAACGTTTGGTTTTTCCTTTGTTTAACTTTATTTGTTAAAAAAAATTTTGATAGTGTTTTAGAGCCAAATTGTTTCTCCCTTCACTTCAACCTCTGTTCCGGCATCTTCGACTGACTTGACAATCGACTGCTACCAATTGCGGCATCATTTCTTAATTTATCATCAAAATAAGATTTATTTTATTTTATTTTCGCACTTTAGCATTTATTTTCTTCTTAATTTAATTTAATTTAAATAAAATACGTTTAAAATCTTTGCACTTTGTCCCTGAAAATAGATATATTTTTTGGGCTTATTCCAATTTTATAGCAATTTAAAATCAATTCAACATTTCAAAAGTGACGTACGTAAATTTTTAGTTAAATTATGAATTTAATTGCGGCATTTTTTGCTTAATTGATTTTTTTGGAAATCAACAAAATATATTCGGAAATTTTATTTCCTGTAAAAATTCGAATGCGATAGTTGAAGGGTCTGTTCATGTAAATGCGAAAAAATTTTTTTTTTCGAAAATAAATAAACAAATTTAATTTGTTTTTGTCTGTAACATAAATTGCTCGCATAAAATATTCTTTGGCATTAGGAGAAACAGAACCTGAATCTTGCTAAAAAAGGAGAAAATTAAAGTTGTATTTCGATATTTTTTTAAAGGATGAAACTCAACAAAATGGAGAGTAAAGTTTGGCCTGAAAAATGCAAATACAAAAGTAATCGAAACTTTCAAAACATTTGTGAAAATGTTTCAACACTTTCAACAACTCCCGGCAGATATATTTTTAAAAACCTAAATTTTTAGAAAGTTTTTAAAATAAAAAAAAAAATAAAAAGATTTCGGACGACCTTATAGCCAGGCAATACCACATTTTTGGCCAAAACGAAATTCTCTCTTGAACTTCTAAATTGTGTCCTTTCAAAAAGTTTGCAAGTCCCTGCTCCCTACTTTAATATTAAATTTTTTTATATATATTTTTTTTTACTTACTACCAGTTTTTCTCTTCTGTCGCTGTTTTGTTGAGCATGTTGCCAATTCTTAAGCTTTTTTTCCATCTTTAATTTCTTTTAGGAGGCTTGTTTTGTTATGCATGTGTGTGTGCACGCGCGTGTGTGTGTGTGCGACAGTGTCTGTTTAACTTTTATAACCTCATGATGGAGTTTAATAATGATTATAGTAAAACTAATGACGACGACAATGATAATTATGATGGCTATTGTATTTATTTTTGTTGTTGTTACCGTTGTTGTTGTTGCTATTACGATTATCATTTGTATTTCTGTACACGTTTTAACTTTTAGGTAATTGGTTACTGCAGACGATTGTCTGCATTCTTGGCTAAAACAGCGGCAACAATTCATGCATTTGTGGTTGGTTGGTTAAGCCATCCATAAAAAAGAGGCAAAGTTAAAAAAAATTAAATTATTTTCATATGATTTAGTGTTAAGTTAGTTTTACTAAGGCACTTGTGCACAGTGGGACGGATCCGCTAAGAGGATGATGAGAAAATTTTTTTTTTTTGGAAAATTCTCCTCATCTAGTGCTGATAAGAAAATTTCTATAACAAAAATTTTCGAAATTTCAATAGAAATATTTTCGAAGTTTCTATAGAAAAATGTTCGAAGTTTCTATAGAAAAATTTTCTAAATTTTCAATTAAATAATTTTAGAATTTTCTATAGAAAAATGTTAGAAATTTCTATAGAAAATATTCGAAATTTCTATAAAACAGTTTTAGAATTTTTTAAAGAAAAAATTTTAGAATTTTCTATTAAAATTTTTTTTGCAACTGCTATACAAAAATTTTAGAAATTTTATAGACAAATTTTCAAAATTTCTATATAAAATTTGTAAGAATATCTATAGAAAATTTTTCGAAATTTCTATAGAAAAATTTTTAAAATTTCTATAGAAAATTTTTATAGAATAATTTTAAAAATTTCTGTATAAAAATTACAAAAATTTCTGTATAAAAATTTAAAAAATTTCTGCATAAAATAAATCATTTATATTTATTTTCTGGACCTAAAGCTTGAATAAATTATTTAATATATTTTTCGAAATTTCTACAAAAAAATCATAAAAATTTCTAAAGAAAAATTTCCAAAACTTTTACGGAAATTTTTTTTAAATTTCTTTACAAATATTATAGCTAAAATTCTATAGAAAAATATATAAAATTTCTATCGAAAAATTTTAAAAATTTCTATTGAAAACTTTTAAAAATTTCTATAAAAAGCATTTTAGAAATTTCTAAATTTCTTAAGAATTTTCGAAATTTTATAAGAAAATTTTTTAAAATTTCGTCTGAGAACATTTTCTATAGAAAATTATCATCATCAGACTCTAATTTCAAACATTTCCATAGATAATTATCATCATAAAACTTTGACTATAAAAGTTTGCAGAGAAAACTACCATCAGCAGACTGTGGTTAGAAATTTTTCTGTAAAAAATTATATATCATCATCAGACTGTAATGAGAAAATTTTCTATAGAAAATCATCAGCTGACTTTGATTTTGCATAGAAAATTATAATCATCAGACTGTAATTATAAAATTTTCCATAGAAAACAATCAACATTATACTGTGATAAGAAAATTCTCCATAGAAAATTATCAACATCAGACTCTGATGAGAAAATTGAACGTATAAAATTATCATCAGACTGTGAAGAATTACAGTTTTTCATCATTTGTAGAAATTTATCTATATAAAATCATCAGACTCTGATGACATAATTTACTATTGGAAATTATCATAAGAAACTGATTATAATTCTGTCTGTTAAAAATTCATCATTTACAGCTGAGCGATTTTAGTTAATTTAATTTCAAAAGGTTTTTTTGTTGTTGATATTTTTGAAGATTTCGTTTCAATATCAAAAACAGTTGAATGAAACTTTCCTTTTTAAATGTGAAACTCGATATGAAAAATTAACCTTTAAATGGAAAATAGATAGCGCGCTTAGTTTGTAAAATAAAATTCTTGTGCGTCGTAGTATTTTTTTGTGCAACATGATAAAAACCACAATTGTGTAGTGGCTTTATTTGACGAGATTTTGCGAAAATCTAATAACGAGGGATACTTCCAAGTCCCAGATGTACTAGATTTCGCTCAGTTGTAAAGGCGCCATAAGAAAATCTGATCAAAAACTAATTATGCAGTCAGTTCCACTGTACGCTGTCGCTGGATTGTCTGCACTTTAGTACTAACTTTTGTTTAGTTTTCTTTTTATCTCCATCTTTCTGTTTTTATATAACTTATTTTTATTTAATTTTTTGAAGTCTTTATTTATGTTTTATTTGTTGCTCAAAAGTTTTATTTTTAAATCTGTTTATTTGCGTTCGCTCCTGGCTTGAAAGAGCAAACCAGAAATTTTAGAGTTTTTAATTGAGTTTGTGCATTTATTTAGCTCTTGGCGTTTGTAATTATTTTTAAATGCAATTTTTCGTTTGTTTTCAACTTGTTTTCGCCGGCCGGCTTTAACAATTTCATAGAGATCTTGTAAGAGGAGTAAGAAAAACCAAAAAATTGTCTTGACAGTTTGTCTTTCTCTGGCCTTAAGGAGTCTTCATACGAGGTAGCCTCATCACGTCGCACTGTGGCTGAAAATCGTTTTTCATTGGCCAAAACTCAAATTTTTTTTGTCACCGATTTTTAAAATTTTTACGCCATTTTGCAGCTAATATATCCAGATTAAGGTAGCCAAAAAATTAGGTTAAACTATTGATAATTGTGAGCGTGGCATGCTGTCAAACTCAACGGTTTTTTTAATTTCAGAAAAAGGTGTTTTTCTTTTGTTTTTTATAAAAAATAAATGGTTACTACTCGCAAGTTATCATCGATAATGGCCTGCGGTCTTTTTTATAATGTTGGTAGGATTATAGTCTTTAGTTTTTGTAAGTGGTCAGAGCTCTAGCGTTTAATATTAAGGGCGTTACGGAATATTTATGAAACTACTATATTTTTCTCAAATTTAAACTTTAGTGGAATAGAACTTCTAGGGAACAAAAGGGAACAAGAAATGTATACCACCCGGAGAAAGGTGAAAGTGTCCTCTTTAACGCTATATATACTTTTGCACCCGCCACGAGCCGCCTGTAGAACACTTTTTTCATTTTAATGAAATTACTCCAAAGTACTCGTATACAATGGTGTATATAATTTTCACTTTTTTGCCTAAAAGTTTATGTTTTTTACTTTAGACTACGTAAAACTAAAAAAATTAAATATAATACCTGCGAAAGGGTTTAATGGCTTTGTTTTGATCAGCCAAAAATTGGTAATAAAATTATCACAAATTATCACAAAATTCTACAGTAAACATATGATCTGTTACTAAATTTACCTGTTATCAAATGTTAGGGTCAACCAAAGTCATAAGCAATTTTATAACAATAATCGGGACATTAAACCACTAAAGAAAAAAAAATAACCCAACAACAACAACAAATATTGGCGAGATACTAATTAGTTTTACCTGATATTAAGGTCTGGACAACATGTGCAGTTTTGTGCAATTTAAGCACTACCTGCTATGAAATTAAAGATCAATGTGTGAATAACATGTATCTAAAAATGTATAAAACTACGGATTCGATAAGGGATTACTCAGTTAATCCTCTAAGTGTACGGATAAAACATAACAGACGCAAATAAAAATATTCAGAAAAATATGGAGAGCTTCAGTTATAAAGAACTGGCCGAAGAGTATTTTAGAAACAAAAACCAGGAAGATGTTCTTAGCTACGTTAAAATAAAATTAAACTTAAATTCGTGGAACACATACTAAAAATCAATTATGATTTGGATTTCGGGTCTTCAGGATCAATAAGAAACAACGAAACCAACAAAGAGTTAAGAAGTTCAAAAAAGAAACATGTTCAAGATGAATATCGCAAATTAGGATTGATTATAGATCAGCCAAAACAAGGGTCAGGCAATACAAATGATGGCAATACCGCAAGAAGATTCTTTTCAGATCCAGAAACAGCATCTGAAATAACAGGAGTGGATTTAAACCTCATTTTCAGATTTAAAATAATCCTAGAAGTACTTGCGTGCAATGAAGAAATTGACTCTAGAAAATTTGGAGATTATGCTAAGGAAACTGCAAAAATATATACAACCAACTACCCATGGAGAAATATGTCTGCAACAGTTCACAAAATCCTTTATCATGGAGAAGATGTCATTAAATATCATTTGGTGCCACTTGGAGATCTATCAGAGGAGGCTCAGGAAAAAAGGAACAAGGATTACAGATTTTATAGAGAGCACAATACTAGAAAAATTTCAAGAAATTCAACAAATGAAGATCTATTTAATATATTATTGGCAACGTCAGATCCGTTTATCTCCAGTATTCGAAATCAATGGAAAGTGGAACATCGGGATTTAGATGAAGAAGCCAAAAAACTACTAAAGAACAGAGATAGCACAGAACAAAATATGGAATATTTGCAATCAATATTTGAGTCAAATGAATAATAATTATAATTGCCTTTCATTGTTATTTAAGTACGAAAAACATAGTATTAGTAAAAAATAATAATAAACGAACCTACCATTGTTACAAATGCTATTAAAATTTATTGCAGTTTTTATTTTAAAATGTTTTTAAAATTATCAAATTTGACAGCAAAAAATAATAAATTTTTCTGTAGTAATAGCAATATTTTTAGATAATATTATTAACGTTTTTTTTAAGTGTAACTATTCTTTGAGTGTAAACAAATTTGCAAATTTGTCAGCAAAAAATTTTAAATTTTTCAGTAATAGCAAAATCTCCAGTTGATTTTACTATTTTTTTCAGTGTACAATTTTTTTAAGTGTAACATAAAAAAAATTCCATTATTACAAAAATTATTTATAATTATTATTAATTTCCAAATATTCAAATTTTTTAATAAATAAAAAAATAATAATTCCATATTTCACTCTAAAAGTTAAAAAAAATTCAAAAGTTCAACTTTGACCTAGAATTCCTTAAAAAGTCCTCAATCAATTTTAATAAAATTTAAACTGAGTCAAGCTGAACTAAATATCTATCCAATAAAAAAAAAATTACTTCAATATTTTGATCGGTTCAAAAGTTACAGAGTTTTGGCCAATGAAAAACGATTTTCAGCCACTGTGCGTCGGCAGCTGATCATTTTGTTTGCTCTAAAATATTTCGTTGCTGTCAAATCGTGTTTTGACGTTGTAACTTGTGCAAGTAACTTTCGTACAAGTGTGTGTGCGTAAATTTCTAATATTTATATTAATCGGTTCAGTCACTCAAATAGAGTGTTTGCAGTTTTGCCGCTTCTGAATCAGCTGACTTTGACATGTGGCCTTACTTTGTATAGGTTCGTGTTGGGATTTAGTTAGGTACCTGCCTTTCGATTAATAGCGACCGTGGTTTCAACACTGTGTGAAGCTCTGTGTTCATAACTGCAGCCTGGGGATCGATACAGGCATCCCTGTGACTTGCAAGGTCCACACAGGTCGCAATTATTGTACTATATAGATCAACATCTATGCGAAAACACTTTGCTGAATTTAGTGCCAACTTGCACAAGACAGCCGCATTGAGCCCAAAAGAATAACGAGAAAGCCAAAAGTATTTTCATTAGCCACACTCTTCAGCTACTTCGATGCCCCATCTACGCAGCATCTGTTGTTGCAGCAAGCGCAGATATTACCTGATTGCCCGCAGTCCGGAGGGTAAGAAAGAAGTCCGTCAGCAAAGCCCATTCTAAGAATTCACAATGCCGAAGGCAAGCATAATCTATTAAGCCTCATGGGCTTAAATCGAACTTCGCCAACGGCTCAGCCTTTCAAGGAAGGAGGCCGACGAGCATCAACTTTTAAACACCTCCCCCCCGAAGGCATGTCAATTACCCGGTTACCAGATTTCGTGGTTACTGGTAAGGCCCAGAAGTGTAATCCGTAAACAATATCCCAAAAGGGTATTTCCAAAGGGCGATCACATCTACAGTTCGAAATCGGTTGATGTTTCAGATGCTGCTAAGCCTCTACGCTGGCTTTCCTTAGAGGACGCGTATGGGCCTGCCCGTCGCTTTGAAATTCATAGGTAGGATAGTAACCAATACCCTTATCGGTATGTGACTAAAGGTAATGCCAGGAAAAATCACATAACTATTCGCAGACTACTTCCTTTTTATACCAGGTTAGTGACTAAAACATCTGGACCTGCAAAATACTCTCCTACCATTAATCTGAAAGCACAACGCAGAAAGCCTTGTCTTTCGGACACCAGAAAGCCTTGTCTTTCGGACATCCAACAGATGTTATCGGTTACCACCACGAGGATGTAAGACGCATGCGCGTGCCGTGAAACTGACAGCAAGCGAATGCATTGCACAGTTGTCTCTGCCAGCCAACAAACAGACCCATGACAAAATACATAAAGCGTGTTATTAGTCGTACATGTGCGAGTGAGTACCTTGTAAAATGAATGTGCTTACACTGTTCGGCTCTTAACGCCTAACGAACAAATAAACAGACAAACAAACAAACAAACAAACAAACAACACTGATCGACAGTCAACAACAAGTGGTTGCGTTGCCAATTTGCGTTATTTGTTTTAATTGTTTTTCATTTCTCTTTTGAACAGTTTGTACAACCACAACACCGGAAAGAGGCAAAAGAGAAATTCAATGAAGAAAAACTAAAATGTGCTAATGGGTTGGCTGGCTCTCTACAGTTTTGCTTTCGTTCATTGGCTTTTTGAATTTCAAATGCATTTTCTCAACCATTCTACGATCTCTGTTGACTTCGTTGTTTTGCATTCATTAAATCTAAAAGGAATTGCATAATTCAATTGGATGCTTGAAAAAAAATTCAATTTATTTTTAAACGATTTTATTTTAATACAATTCAACAAGTGCGATCACGTAAATACGAGTACGTTCGGTTTACGCTCGAGACCGTGGTGTTGTTCTTTTATTTTATTTCCACAAAAATATTTCATTTCGCTCAGTTCATTCCATTTTTATTGGATAATTTTTGGAAGATGGCAGGAACTTTTAGTTGCCTATTTATACTCCTCATCGTAATGCAATTTAATTATAAAAAAGTGGGCAGCACCACGCCTTAAATAATATAAATATTATTATAAAAATTATTTCTTCTTAACTGGTTCAGATGAAATTTTGCAGACGCAATTGGTTCTTCTCACAATGTAATTTATTGGTTAAGAAAGTGGGCGGTATTACGCCCATACAATATAATTGTAATTTTTCAACCACTTTTACTAAATGGATTCCTATAAAACGTCAAACACCTATTGAGTTCCTGTAACACAACAATTCAATTATAAGAAAAGTAGGCAACGACACGCCCATAAATTGTCTAATATGCTTCTTCAACTAATTTTACTTTACGGACTCCTGGGAAACTTTAAACACCTCTTGAGTTCCTCTAAAAAAACAATTTTAAAAACTTAATATTCTTTTTTAACTATTTCTATTAAACGGATTCCTGTTAAACGTCAAACACTCTTGAGTTTCTTTGACATAATAATTTAATTATTGGAAAAGTGGGCGGTGGCACGCCCTTTAAAAAGTAAATGTTACTTTTCAACTATTTCTACTAAACGGATTCCTGTGAAACTTTAAACTCTTCTTGAATTCCTCTAAAAAAGGATTGAATTATCGGAAAAGAGGGCAGTGACACGCCCTTACAAACTTAATAATCTTTTTCAACTGCTTCTGCTCATGCGATTCCTATGAAACTGTGCACCCGAATTGCCTGCCCATAAATATGCAATTCATTCAGTAAATAAAGGGGGCGGTTTCACGCCCATCTAAAAAAATATTCGTTTTAACTATTTCTGCTTCACAGATTCTTCTGAAACTGTAAGCACACGTAATGTTTCCGTGAGAACACAAGTATATAATTAATAAAGTGGGCGGTGCCACGCCCCTGCGATGTAAAAATATTTTTCAACTGCTTTTGCTTAAACGATTCTTGTGCAATATTGCAATTTTAAAGATAATATTCGATTTAATTATTTCTGCATAACCACAATGCACATGTTATGTTTCCATGGCAACACAAGTAAAATAACGTAACGTTGGCGTTGCCACGCCCATTCGTTGTAAATAATCTTTTTCAGCTGCTTCTGCTTAAACGCGCAACTTTGTGCACACATCGAGTTTCTCTCACGATATATTTTAGAGATAAGAAAGATGGGCAGTGCCACGCCCACACAAAGTAAATATATGTTTGCAACTACTTAACCAATTTGTGCGAAATTTTATACACACATAGAGAGTCCCTAAATATACAGTTGTTTGATGAGATAAGTGGGCAGTGCCATGCCCTTACGTAGAAATTATATATGTCAATTAATTCCAGTGAAGCCGCATGTTGTTAAACTTTCCACACACAATCAATAAGTAAGAGAAAATAATTGTGTGATTTAAAAAATGGGCAGTGTCACGCCCATAAAAAGTCAATAGCCGTTTTTAACCACTTATGTATACTTAAACGATTATTATGAAACTTTGCGCTAGCTATTTCTAACGCTTCTAATTCAAGTCAATTTGATTATTTAACAATTTCTAACGCTTGATAAAAACGTGCTTTATAGCGTCTCCGCCTTGCATACGTATTTTTATTAATATGCAGTCAATATCTTTTAACCCAAAAACATATGTTTTTATTCCCAGCTTTTAAGCTGAAAGAAACAAATTTTAAATTCTAAACCCATTAACAAGTTTTCATATTCTTAATCCCACAATTTCCTTTTGTACATCTTAATGAAACTTAACATGTGGAAAAAATAGCGCTTAAAGCATTAACATAGAAAGAAAAATAATAAAATAAATAAAAGTTGAAGTAGAAGTAGAAAGAGAAAACAAAACTTAAAAGTTTAAGCATCTTCTTTTGCTCCGCACCTCTGGCGCTTTTCCACAACATCTTAAGCACTTAAACTAAAATGAAGAAAAATTTTTCTAGGCGCCCAACATTCCACCAATTTATGGTTGAAAATGAGGAAATATTTGTGTCGACCGACCAACATGGTGTTGGTTGTAAAAGAAACACTTGCATTCACAATGAAACTTAAAAAGAAATAAAACTTTTTCCACAAACGCTTTGAAGCAGCGGGGGTGGCGAAACAAACAAAAAAAAAAACACCGGCTTAAGTTGGGAGCACTTTTAACAAGCTTTATTTAGTAACAAGTTAAAAGACCAACAAATCTTTAACGTTACGACCAATATTTGTTTAAACTGCGTTGCGGTGCGGTGCAGTGCGTTGACGTTGGCGGCAACTTACTTAGTTTTTTATTTTTTTTATAATCTTTGTTTTGCCAGAAAAAAAAGGAAAAGGAATATAATAAAGAACTAAAAGTATATAAACATATAAAAGGCAAACAAATAAAAGTTTTTAAAGAAACTAAAAAACTTATAATGAGGTCATAGTCAATGATAGAACGTTTAAGGTTGAATATGCAGCAAGCGAAAAGTCAACCTTAAGTGTAATTGTTTATTAAAAAAAGAAAAAAAAAACTCAAAAAGAAAATAAGAAATTGTTGCAGCTGATGTTCCTTGACAATTGAAAAAAGGAAAAAAAACAACAAAAGCAAAGAAACAAGTTTTGTGTAGAACAGGTATACTAGTACATGTAGAATGGAAAGAAAATAGGTTAAGTGGCCTTGATGGCATATGCTACTTTTTCTTAAACTTCTTGAGAAACATCTGGCTACCGCAGGGATGAAGCTGGGTTACAAGCACTCTTCTCCAAGTTTTCTTTAACTTAAAAAGCCATGGATGTGTGTATAAAGAACACTGTTTACTGGTATCCCTTTCCTCCTTTCTGCAGCCAAAACGTGATTTCTTGATATTAATTAACAATCTATTGTACGAGTTCTAAGTTGCATTGATGTTGTATCGTATTTCTCACCTAAACATGTTTCAAACGAAATGTTTCTATAAAAATTGCCAGCAGCACTTATACAACTTACAACTCCTACAATAGAAGGTGAACAAAGCTTCAGCGGGCAAATTACGGCAATCAATATCAAACGAAATTTCCAATTAATGTTTATAAATATTATAAATTTCCATACAAATTCAAAAAAAATTTTTATGGGAATTCGAATGGCGTAATTTGTCCCCAGTTCTTTATGGAACGTTGTGAATATGATGGTAGAAAAACAAACGTGTAACAATAAAATAACCGACACTTTAGCTCAATAAACATAATGATGTATTATTATTGCTGTTGTTGCCATTCTTAGTTACTTTAATTCTCTGTGAAAAATATCAATGCCTGCGTTAGCGATGTTTATTGTGAATTTATATGTTCGTTATCGGCAGGGGAACCGCAAATATGCAATTGCATGTTTTTTCTTGTGCGACTTTTGAAGGCGGAGATGAAATATTTATGTGTTTTACATATTTTTATAAGTTTTTGCATACATTTTTAGTGCATATTTTTGCATATTTTTGCATATTTCATAATTTACAGCATATATTTGCATATTTCAGTCTTAAGGTGATATACGCAGTATTAGTTCATATTAATTACGAGGGCGGATCAATAAGTACGTGAATTCAGCACTTACCTCGTAGTTATATGAAATGCAACACTGTTCCCCTCAAGTACCACCTGTTGAGAGACTACTGTCAAATTTTGAGCAAGTGTCGTCATTTACTTTACGTTTAACAGCTGTTCAAAACATACAAATTCGTGTATTTTTCTAAAAATGGTAAAAGTGAATTTCGAGTGCTCATTAAACATTATTTTTTGCGAAAAAAAACCGTCAATCTAATCAAGGAAAAGCTCAAAAAAAACTGTGTTTCATTCAAAAAGTCACGGACTTATTGATCCGCCTGTATTGAAAACTTATCAACACGAATGAAAAATGTTTGCTTCATACTATTTATGTAGAAATTCATTGAATATATGTATGTACGTTTTTGTTGGCTCTGTGGTTTCATTAATGCAGGTCGTAGTTTAAAATAATGTATAAAATAACTCTTAAACTCGGCTACACTATTTTTGTTTTTCACTTACAAAACTTTACAAATTATAGACACGTATGCATCTGCCCTTTGACTCGCTCGTCAATTATCTACTTTTTATTGTTAATGCCGTTTATTATTTAATACTATTTAATTATTTTTTATTTGTTTGTTAAAGATTTTGTACAAGGTTAACTTCGCTACTCTAAAATCTATTTTAGTATTTTCTTATTTACGTTAATTCATTTTATTTCTTCTCTGGTAAATTGTGTTTAGTTAAATATTTTTTCAGCATGTTTGTTTTTATATAACGCAGGCAGCTTTTAACTAAAGCTTCTTGTTTTTTTTTTTTTTTTTTTTTTTTTTTTTTTTTTTTTTTTTTTTTTTTTGAAAAGGCCAGTGAACTATAAATGTTTTATTATTTGTGTATAAGCACAGTTTGGCTTAATAACATAATCAAACAAAACTGTTTGTTAATTTTTTTTAAAACAGATGGTCAATAAAGTCAAGCAAAAACACATAAAAATTTTTAATTTAAATTTTAAGTTAATCTACTCTGTAGTTTCTCTTTTAGTATGCCATTTTATTTTAATAGTTTATTTCCTTAAAATATAATATTTCGCATCCTTTCTTTTCCTTGCTTCAATTCCAATAAAGTTTAATCTAAATATTCACAAGCGATAATATTGCACAGTGTCCTTTGCCTCTCCTTTCAGTTTAACATGAATGAAATTTAAGTTTTTTTCCTAAATAAAAACAATACTTACGATTTATTAGGCATTTTAGAAAAATGTTATTAAATATTTTATGACTGCTATGACACTTAACAGAGCATATTTTGATGGCCAATAAATGATAATAAGGAAAAAATAAGCTCATTTCAAATAAACATTTCGAAAAGACATCTCGTCGTGTAATATTGCAAACTATTAGAATAACAAAGCATTTAAAGTGCTAGAAGCATAACACAACTCAAATCAAAATCAATAAATCTTTGACAGCTGTCAACACATTTAAAAACACTCGATAGTAATAGATGAGATAATCTGTATGTTCCATGAAATAATATTCTGGGCAGGCATGGGAAATTCAATGATATTGCAATTTTAGATTTTTAAAATAGCGTTGTTGTTAAGGCAGAATTAGTTTGTACGTTCTGTTCTGTTATGAATCAGCTGTTGTTACATTTTCGTTCTGCCGACTAATCTGTAGAAAATAGAATGCAACGAGCGTTGTCAACTTTAAAATTTCAAAACGAACCAAAATGGAGCAAAAACGCGCCATTAAAAAAAACGCTCCAAGTTTAGAATTTCTCTTTTATTTAAAATGTTTATTGAATTAATTTTGCATAAAAATTATAATATTTTTGTATTAAGAAGACTTGTGTTCTACAGTTAAGAGCTTAGAAAAAAATTAAAACAACAAAAATAGATAATAATTTTTATTTCTTGAATTCTATACTAAACTTTTTAAAAAGAGTAAGGATTCAAAGTAAATAATAATATTTCACTAATTATACTTTTATTAAAATATTTTAAAAAATTTATTTTTCATCAGAAGTTTAATATTTTCATATTAAAAATTTATAATATACACAGTAGGGTTGGCCGATTTGTAGGGACAAAAATTTATCGATATTGTGCCATCGATTTTTCGATAGCTTTTGGCATGAGAAAAAAATATTCATTTCGAAAATTAAAATTTTTTAATGTAATTTGTCAGCTCTATTTTTAAATTGTTTTAAAAATAAAATATCCTTATCTGTCGCTTTGGTTTGTTCAGCCCATAAAATAGCTTTTGAAAACAGTTCGCCACGCAAATATTACTTGTCCAGACTGTAAAAGAAAAATTTCTGAACTATTCGAAAAATTTCAATGTCCGGATTGCTGGATAGTCCGAATTAGCGAGTGTCCGGATTAGGGAATTGCACTGTATTTCTTTTGATTATCTTTTGCTTATAAACAGCAGATTCTCTTCACAGAACAAGTAATTAAAAAATATTTTCTACAGAAAATAATGGCACAGAACGGCAACGAAAAATAATAATTAATGAAGGGTTTAGTCATGTTAAACTGACACGCTTTTTTCGTTTAGTATTTTATGGAATTTTATTATTATATTTTTTTTGTTTGTTATGGAAAGGTATTCAGGTATGATGGCACAGTATCTTTAAGCCATCGCGAAAATCAACGTTCCTTTAGAGGGAACAGCAAGCAATTCGAAGATCTTATGGGTCTTATTAAACTTTTTTATTTGCATCCCCCTTTACACAAGCCGACCATAAATTTCACCTAATGAAACATGGCAAATGTATAAAAATAAAGAGAGCTTAATAAAATTTAAGTATTCACTTCTTACTTCTTATTTTTGAAAAAGTTTTTACTCAAAATAAATTAATAAATTAACCCACTTTTAATTTCAACTGAAATTCAATACAATCGCTGTTTTCCATGCCTGTTATTAGCGTCTTTAGTTACCCAGCGGGAAAAAGAAGGAAAAAGAGGCCTTCTAGAAGGCTTCAGTACTCATTCTTTTGGATAAAGAAGGACTTGTCGCTCCATTCCATACTCATATCTTTTTTACACACCTTGTAATTGCGGGGTAGGCCTGCCACTCTCATTTTTCTCGCCAGATTCTGAAAGGTCTTCCATAGAATAATTGTTAAAAGACCCCCCAATAAAGGCCATCTCGGGATCTACATTCTTTTGCTTTGGCAAAATCAAAAGCGAAACAAAAGATTTTACTCCATCCCGTCTCCCTTCTCATAGAAGGCAATGTGGAATGTGTATCTTATTTTTTGTACGGAAGACTCGAGGGCCTCTATAAGACTTTCTTATGCAATAAGTTAGGAATGGAATTTGAAACAAAAAAAGGGTTAGCAGGGTTTAATAAGGCCTGAAAAAAGAAGGTCTTTTGAGTTTTCCCGCTGGGTAGTTGCCATGTATGTATATGTGTGTGTGTGTGTATGCAGATCTAAATAAATTTTTGTGAAATTTATTATGATCATATTACAAAAAAGCATGCACACTCGCACACATCAAAATATCAATGGCAGTCATAATAATATTTGGCTAAAAATGCTAAAAGCAACAATAAATATACCAACTGGGGAAAAAAATCTGTATTCAGTTACAATAACAAAAATATATACATATATCACAAATCAATCATGATTTGATGAATAAATGAGGCAGAAAATGATACACTGTTTCCTAAAGAAATTGTAGCAGTTCACTGGACATTGTAACACAATTTTATAAAAAAATTAATAACAAACAATAAACTTAGAAAAATAACAGCCAAACATTGTGGGTAATGAAATTTTTGTGATTTTTATTAATAAATAAACTGTTCACTTCTCCTATATATCGTCGTCGTAAACATAAAAGTGCGTATCAAAAAAAATCTAAATCGAGTTTTCGATTGATTATAACTTGCTAGGTTCTCTTACATGTCTCTACCAAATTTTGGATTTTTGCGACCAAAAATAACGTTTTTATATCCATAATTAAAATCCATAAAAAAAAACATTTCTTCGAAAATTTAATTTCCGAAAATTATCGCAATCTATCGAATTAAATTGTAGCATTTGTCGCACGACATTTATCATGCAATTTCATAGGAATCGGCTTAGTATAACTAGCTGAAATATAATATTTACTTTTCACGTGGCGTGGCACTGCCCATATTTCTAATCATAAAATTGTGTACATTTAGGTCCTAATGTGCTTGCAAAGGTTAATAGATCCCGGTTTAGTGGAAGTAATTGAAAGTTAGTATTTATTTTGCGTGAGTATATTGCCGCCCACTTTTCAAATCATGGAGTTGCATTGTCACACAAACCGGATGTGTGTGCAAAATTTATTAAAAAGCGAATAAGTTGTAGCAATTTTAAAATAATATTGACTTATCAAGGGAGTGGCATTGCCCACATTTTCAACTATACAATTGTGTTGTTAAAGTATGCGACTGTGTTTACAATTTTTCACTCAAATCGTATAAGTAGAAGTAGTTGAAAAATGATATTTATTAAGCGTGGGCGTGGCACTGCCCACTTTTTCAAACACAAAATTTTATTGTTAAAATATGTTATTGTGTCTGCAATTTTTCACGCAAATCTTATAAGTAGAAGTAGTTGAGAAAATATATTTGTTTAGCATGGGCGTGGCACTGCCCACTTCTTCAAAGACAATTTTTTTTTTTAAAATATGTAACTGTGTCTAAAAATTTTCACGCAAATCTTATAAGTAGAAGTAGTTGAGAAAAGATATTTGTTCAGCGTGGGCGTGGCTCTGCCCACTTCTGCAAACACAAAATTTTATTGTTAAAATATGTTATTGTGTCTACAATTTTTCACGCCAAACTTATAAGTAGAAGTGGTTTAAAAAGTATATATACTTAGCATGGGCGTGGCACTGCCCACTTCTTCAAACACAAATTTCGGTTGTGGAAATATGTAACTGTGTCTAAAAATTTTCACGCAAATCTATAAGTAGAAATAGACAAGAAGGATATTTAATTAGTATGGGCGTGATCATTGACCACTTTTTCAGGCACAAAATTGCAATGTTAGAGTGTGTGAAAGTGTGTACGTAGTTAAAAGATGATATTTTAATTGTAAGGGCATGGTTATGCCCACTTTTTGTACCATGTAATTGTATGGTTCAATTATACAGAATCTGTGCGGAATGTTTGAACAGAATCGATGTACTAAAAGTAGTTGTAAACGGAATGGGCGTGCACCTGCCCACTTCTTTAAACACAAAATTTGATTGTTAACAAATTTTATTGTACCTACAATTTTTACGTAAATCCTATAACTAGAAGTTGCCAAGAAGGATATTACGAATATTTATTGCAGATGGGCATGGCACTGCCCACTTTTAAAACTTTAGTTTTGTATACTTAGAAAAACTAAATATATTTATAACGTTTTGTAATTATCGGAGCTTAGTAGAAGTAGTCGAAAAATAATATTTATAATGGGCGTGGCACTGCAATTAATGCCAGAGTTCCGGTCATTGGACTAAATGACTCTGGTGGAGCTAGAATTCAGGAGGAAGTAAATTCCCTTGCTGATTATGTAGAAATCTTTCAAAGGAACGTAAATGCATCGGGTGTTATACCACAAATTTCTTTAGTTATGGGTCCATATGCAGGAGGGGCTGTTTATTCCCCAGCATTAACTGACTTCACTTTTATGGTGAAAAATAGTTCATACATGTTTATAACCGGACCAGATGTAGTGAAAAAGGTTACCCACGAAGATGTAAGTTTCGAAGACGTTGGTGGAGCAAAAATTCATAGAAGCAAAACAGAAGTAACGGATTTTGCATTCAATAATGTGAGCAAAAGCGAGCGTGACAAAAAATCGTTTTTGTAGAAGTAGTTGAAATATAATATTAACTTAGTATGGGCGGGGTGCAGTGTCCAATTTTCTTAAGACAAAATTATTTTTGTCAAAGTTTTAAGTAGATCGGTCGTCTTGAAATTGTTGAAAATGACGATATTATTAGTTAAAAAGCGCACGCATGTTAAAAACCCTTTTAACTTTTGCCAAATTGAGTTCTTGTTGGCAATGGTGTACTTAGTTCTTAATTCAATTCAATTAATTCCACACATTGCAATTCGTTCTATGCAAATATTATGAGGGTTGATTTGCCCATTGACTACTGTTCATTCATTCATTCGTTCATTCATTCATTCATTCATTCACTCATTCGTTCTATCGAGGAGATAATGAAAATAATCAATGAGATTTCATGACGGATGGATAGATATGAGTGTTTGTGCGAGTCGATGGTTTGGATGGGATTGTTGAATGCATGAGTGAATGTTGCAAGGATAACTGTGGGGTATATTCAAGTGGCAATATTAAACAACTATGCAAACGAAAAAAATAACTATTTAAAAAAAACAATAATAATTTGAATTTGTAGTGGAGGGATTGTAATGATTTTGTAATAAAGAGGATAATAAAGAAACAGGGTTTATGAATGGAGTGGCTGAAATAATATTTATTTAGCGTAACAATTTCTGGAGTGATAATAAAGTAGATGCAGGTTAAGTGGAAAGTAAGTGTGTGTTTAGTTTTCAAACAATTTTAGAGTTAAAAATTTGAGAAGAAAATAAAATTTAGATTAAATAAAATATTAAGGAACCCAAAATTTAAAATTTTTTCTTTTTTTAATTCACAAATTTAAATTTCCAACTCTCAATTCTGCAGTCACTCACATAATTCTATGACCGAGTGTATTTGTATATACATATTTATTAAGCCCACAGTTAATTCTTGAAAATTTTTGTTCGAATCTAGCGGATACTTTTCCATTTACACCAGTATTTGTTAATGTGTGAATGCAAATAAATATAGATCGGCATATATGTATGTATGTGACACTTGTATACTCTGCTGCAATTGTTGGTCGAGCCACACAACATGCACGAGCATGTCAGCTTGTATACATACAGTATAGTATGTTTAAATATTTCATAGCATCATTTACTATGTATGTATGTAGCATCAACCAACCAACACAAGCAACCAGTATTTGTCAAAGGATTTTCCAAGCGAATAAACAAACATTTCAAAACATTTTTATTTATTTAAGAGGATACACTTCGGATGCAAGCAACAACAGCAAATAAAAAATAAGACTCAAAACCACCATATCATGTGTAAAACATGATGTGCTTTAAACATAAAATATTGAAATTGTCAGTTCACTTTAGAGCAGCGGTGTCCAAACGCATACTATCACACAATTGTGTTTCTGCCTCTGCACGCGTGCATATCAAATTGTGAAGTGGCCTTCACTGCTTTAAACCTACAAACACCAGCTAAAATGGATGCAGCTTATTTTGTAGGCCAATTGTTTGCTTTCATAAAAGAAAATATTCGTCCTTTTCGATTTCATCATACTCTAACATGACGGAATGATGGATTTTATATGACGCTTGTAAGCAACCGCATGCTTCATGTATTCGTTTGAAAGAATATATGATGTGTAATGGAGCATTATTTGGGAATAAGAAAGACATACATAAATGTAGTAAATCAAGTATGGTGTGACGTCAACAATCATATATGGCTCTAGCAATAATGTTGCTTGTGGCGTAAACATATTTTCTTACATTCAAATGTTGACCAGCAACAAACACAAGTGTTCAACATTGATGGCATTTTAGAGAAGTAAAACAGAAAATGTCTGTTTGATTTTCCTAACTAATTTCGGGCTATAAAAACCGGCTTTCTGCATACCATCATCTAGCAACAAGTGTTGCTATTGTGATTCCTTAAGCGACCCATAGACGTTGCGACCGTTGGTACAACTCGGTTGGTAATCAAGGTGTATGCTTGTCGTCCGCAAATAATAATAGCATTTAATGTTTACTGCAAGATGGCCACAACAATAATAACCACATAGACGGCTTTTCCACGGCCAAAGTTTACTCTGCAAAGTTTAATTCAGCTGGGAGAAAGACAGAATAAGAAAATGTTCATCTCTCTGTCTTTCTCCCAGCTGAGGTAAAACTTTGCAAAGTAAACTTTGACTGTGGAAAAGCCATCATATACTACATAAAATAGTGTGCGACAGGTACACTAATGATGTTTGATGTTTCGTACAACCAAGACACAACTTAATACAACCACCCCACAAACGTTACAATCTCGTGCACAACCTCATCATGTTGTACCAACGGTCGCAACGTCTATGGGTTGCTTTAGATTCCACGTCTTGTTGTGAAAAACTAACTCTTCTGTTTAGCAACAAAAGTTGCTTTCTTTCTGCAGCCTCCAAATAGTTGAGAAACTAAATCTGGCAACAATATTTTATTTTCATATAATTTTGCATTTTGTGCATTTCTTCTAAATTTTTTCATTTCGAGAAACACATGTGAAATGTATCCGCATTATTTTAGGTAAACATTAGAACCCTGTAAAAGCATACTTAAACATGTGCTTGAAACATTTGTTTCGTTTGTAACACTTTCGCAACATTAATGTTGCGAAGCACATCTACTATATACACAAATAAAAGTCCATTTAAAAAAAATTATAGCAAACTAATATTGTACTCTGATAATTTTGTGAAAACGTACAAAATGTTTCTGGCAACATGTTTCCCAGCTGCGAATTATTCTAAGCATCACTTATTCTGTATGGCATTGTAGACAATATCTGATCAGATTTTACTTGGAATCATAGTTTTAATTTTAAGTTTGTTGCGTCTTCTTTCCTAAAGGTAACGACTTTTTGCAGAACCTGTGTCCTTTTAAAGAGGTCCTCCGCAGCAGCTGCAATTTGCATTAATTGATACGTTGCAGCGCAAGCTTCTAATAATATTTTGTTGTCCATTTGTTTTCACGTTTTTTTTATTAAACACTTCAAATATAAATATAAGGTTTTTGTTTACAAAAGATAAACAATGCTGCGCAGGTACTTCAAGGCAACAGAAACGATAATTTTTTTTTCTAAATCGTGGTGTTGTCATCACTGGCTAATTGTCAAAATTTTCAAACGAAATAATTAATGTTGCTTAACATTTTTCGCAAATCGGAACAGAGTACTAGTCTCAAAGTACGTGTTGTATATTGTACAAATACTATTTGCAATTTCTATATAAACATTTGCTTAGAAACATGTTTAGGTGAATTTTATCAACAACATTTATACAAGCTACAACTCATAAAATGGGTTGTGAATTCAACAACTGAGTTCGTTCATTTTGAAACAATTGTTTCATATCGTCGTGGTGAATGCAATATGCTGTATGTCACTAAATCATACTTTTGCAGGAAAGACAAAAACTGAATATTTCTGAGAAAAATTGTTTGTTTTAGTTTCGCTGGCTAGAACATAATAATAAATCGCCACGATTCACACTGTATCCAATGTTAGTATCCAATGCAGAATGACACAATTTATAGGTTTTATCTCGAAAGAACACTCCACGTCACTGTCAAATCAAGCGTGCGATTGACATACGTCCTTTTGCAGTAACCAAAAGAAGCGCGCAAAAGCTCTCTTCTGATTGCCTGAACGGCACGAGATAAATGCAAGTTGTAGGAGCCCCAATTTTGGTTACAACGCTACAATAAAACCAAATTCAATTTTTTTTGACATACAGCCTATTGCATTCACCACGACGATATGAAAACAAATGTGGTTTTAAGATTCTTTCAATCTATCGGAAATGTTGCAGTATGCTGTTGACAACTTTTCCAGCAACACATAAGAGGCAAGTTTTGCGTTTAAACAAACTTTTCTGTCAAAGACTGAGTACTTCTTTAAGCTTGGAAGCTTTGAGCTAATTGGCTACAGAAGACTTGTGCTGTTAAGAAGTTTTGTGCTTAGCAACATGCCAGTATGTTGTCAGCTTTTAAACAGTTGATCTAGATTTTTATTGTCCTTTGAATATCTATTTATAATGCTTGTATATTTACAATTTACAACCATTGAACTTAAGTAACAAAAGTAAATCCAATTAGTAGACATTTAACTTGATACTGATGTTCTCCGAATTGAGTTTGCAACATTTGATAACAACATTAACAGCAGCAGTAACACATTGCACAAAGATTCATGGGTTATTCTAAAAATAAAATTGATTCGATAAATATTTCCCATCCTGCCTGATTATGATGATGAGGATGAAGATGAGGATGCGGATGGCAATGCCAAAAGTCATGAAGATGAAGATGAGTGTGCCACACTCGAAGTTTGATGATTGTGATGTTGATGTCTTAAATGAACAAATAAAAAGAGTTTAGAGCATGTAACATCAGGGTCAACAACAACCAAACAAATTTCAATTTTCTATAAACATGAAATACGATTAAATCGAAAATGCACAGCACGTAACATTCACATCAGCAACATGCACTCACTCACACATGCAATAAGAGTAAACTAATATTGTAGTAGAGTTGCATTGAAATAAAACCACCAACAGCAACTACCAACAGGCATTTCCAACAACATCAACCGTAAGGGCTTCAAAAAACTCAACCTAATGGCAAATAGAATAACACAGTGGCCATTGAAGCAGCAACACCTACAGGCAACATCCACATCAACATCAACATCAAATACACAAATGTTGAAGGGAGGCCAACGTTGCTGCTTTAAAATTTAACGATCAAAAACTTAAATATGTATTTTTCACCCCTCCCCCTTTTTTTCCTTTTTCGTGAAATACAGTGGAAAAAACTTGCAACAATAACACAATTATCAAATGTTGCAAAAAGCAAGACAAGTGAATTTCATTTTGAACGGCAATAAATGAAAATCATAAAAAAACTAAAAGATCTCTAAAACTAAAATGTTGGAAAATCTATATTAAGGCAACATGTGTGTACTGTTTGGAAAGGGGGAGGGGGTGTGAGGAAATGTTTTTATTTTATTGACGACAAAGTTGTACTAAAAATTGTGTTAGATTTTTTTTCTTTTTTTGTATGAATTTTGCTGATTCTTTTAGAAAACAAATGTGATGTTTTTAGTAGAGTTTTTAATTAAATTAAAATTGTAAAGGCAATAAAGAAAGTATAAATTGCATGTATAAACAAGCAAAAAGGTTACTTCCCTCTCATTGTTGGTGGTGCATGTGTGGCTTAAAATGGTCAAGAACGTTTTACCAAGAGAAACATTTGTCTTTAAAACATTTTTTCTTTTCACTAGAAAGTTGTGGGTTCAAGTATTTTTATATAAAATTAAATAGAAATAGAGTAGGCATTTGTGGGCTTTTTAAAATTATATTGTACTTTATGTGGCGCGTTGTGAATAATTGAGGAGGGGTAGAAAAAAGAATGTGTAATAATAAAAGAACCGACACTTTTGCCCCGTATGCGCAACAGGTCTTGCGTAGTGAATGCATTGTTATTGCTGTTGTTGTTGTTATTCTTAATTATTGTAGATTCCTTGGTTTATGATTTCAAAGCATACTTTAGGGATGTTTAGTTTAAATTTATTTGTTAGCTAGAAAAGGATGCTAAAAATGGTAAATGGCAAAATCAATTTCATTGTTATTCACTAAATGAATTGTTCTAACTGTGTTTTCTCAAAAGACATCTCTCGTATTTCTTTCTTTTTACATAGAGGAGACCTGAACAGAAATAACTTAAAACAAAAACGTTAATGCAAATTAGTAGAGTTGCGTTCAACTCTTTCAAACGCTCGTTTTAGACAGAAACCTTTCATCGAACCCATATAATTTAAATGGTCTTGATCAGGGCTACCATTCACCAGACTGAAGTCACAATTTTACCCTTTTTTAGTGCTTTGCGACTTGTTAGACTTTTTTTATTAGCGACTTTTGCGACTTTTTTAATTTTGTTGCGTCTTTTTACCATGTTTTTGTTTCTCACGAAAAACATTTAATTTGCAGTAAATTTATAAAAAATGTCGTTAAATACACTTTTATTACTTTTTTGCAACCTCGTCATGTACATAACGTATTCAAGAAATTGTTCAGAAATTTTCGGTAAATGTTTCAAAGAAGAGTTTTTTTTTGTTTGGAAGTTCTTATTTTACAAAATTTGTCGTAAAAAATTAACATTCTTTAAAATAAGATTTCTTGTTAAAACGAAAAGAAAGTCTGAAAACGAAAAAGAAAATGAAGCTAGAAATAAGTGTTTGGAGGCAGAAAAGAGCACGGAGTCTGAGAGGAATAACGTTAATAACGCTGCAGGTCCTGCAAAGAAACGTAATATTTCGCAATGCTGTTCGAGAGACTGGGAACTGAAGTATAAATAGTTTAAGCAAGACATGGAGTCAAAGCGCCCTTTTTGCATTGTTTAGTGAACCAAAACAATAATCTTTCTCTTGGCTTCGTTTTTAACAGAAGGCTTACGCCTTTCACCTTGGCAGCATGTGACATCCAAGTTTATTAAACTTAACTAAACTTGCTCAGTATACATAAGAACATGTATAGAAGAATATATGTATTATGCAACTGCTTGTGTTATGAAATATTATAAAAATGGATTCTGTAATAAGCTTTTTCTTATGTTTATTTTTTTTTTATTTGTTTATGCTTTTTATTGAACAAAATTATTTTCACAAAATTATTTCATTCTATGTTTTCGGATTAATTGCAAGTATTTCATTGGAAATGCAAATTTCCTTCAACATGCTGAAATGTCAACATGTTTGAGCACGAATTTTTCAAGATTAAGCTGCAAATATAAAATTTTTAAAACCAAAATTATTGTGTTGTATATTTAATGTCTTTAAAAATACACATGATTGCATTGAAAACGAAAAATATATTAAATGTGAGGAGAAACAATTGCATTAATGGAAAAGGTAGGTTTTTCAAAAAGTGCAAAACTGTGAAGTAATTTTGTTAATAAAATCTGCAATTGTAAATTAAAATTTCGTTACCTTTCTTTAGTTTCTTTTCTGAGCACTTAAATTTGTTTAGGCCTTTTTAAAAGCCGATTAAGCTTGATTATTCCCCTGAGCCTGGCAACACTGATAGCAGCAGTAAGGAAGCAAGTGAACAAGAAAAATGTTGGGATATAAAACTTAAAAGATCTTGGGCATTTTTTTATTTAACCCAATGTACTTTCTCATTTTTATTGGTCACTGAAAAACAATTTCTGCTGAATTGGGGGATTCGAATCGAATTCGAAGACGTTTTTTTTTTATACGAATTACATTGGGGTCGCACATTGTTTTTTGTTCTTTTGGTCATATTTATAGATCCTCATTGAAAGCACTTCTAAATTTAACTCTTAAGCCGGGGGAGAAGAAATACAAAGTTTCATGTTGCTTTTCGCTTTTTTACTTTCCCCAGTGTTGAGGTAAGAAAGGTCGAAATAATTGCTCAAAGAAAACTTGAATAAAACTTTTACTAGTTTGTTGTGCAATAATGTGGTAAATTGGCTCAAACTCATAAGAAACATGTACAATTAGGAAATTTTCTTGTTTCAATTCGAAACAACATAAAAATGTGGTTAAACATAGAAATAGTTGTATATAAAACATTCAGACGCACATATACAATTTACGACAAATACAAGGGAAATTCTTTTAATTTCCATAGAAGTGAGACAGTTAAAAAGACGATAAAGCTAGACATACACACACACAGACACACAAACGCACGCACACACACCAACAATACCTTTGAAAGTGTAAAAACATCTTGACACAGTAAAGCTGTTAAGTGTCAACAGTGACGCAAGAAAATGAAGTTGTTTCCTTCTGCATTTAGTCTGCGTTTAGAGGAATCATGTCTTATTGACATGTTCTGTCATTACGTTTTGTTTTTTCATTCGTGATTTTAAGACTGAATGTATTTGGGAGTAAATGTCGCCAACATGACATGACTTGTGTAAACGAACATCAATGAAAGTTCAAAGAAAAAAAGTAAGAATAATGTTAATAAGACATGACTCCTCTAAACGCAGACTTAGTGGCTGGCTTTTGGGTTGCAAGGCATTCCCAACATTTTACGAATAAACAGAATTTTCATTAGACACAACAAAGCAAACATAAATGTTGTAAGGCAAAGCATCTACATAACAGTGAAGTGCTCTAGAGTGCAGCCTGAGGTTGAAAGCGGAAACGGAAATTTAAGCAACAGAGAGAAAAACACACACACACATGCACACTCAGCTGCACAACTGATAATAATAACTCTACTACGACTACTGACTATAACTACCGCTTTTGTAGCATAATAAACTTTGTTCAAATATTTTATTCATACACATGAATTCGTGCTCATACATCTTTTGTACATATTTATTTCACTTATAAAAACGAATTCTAAGTTTCAAAGTTGTTGTTTTTACTTAAAGCCTGGTATTCTGTTCAACATTTCATGCGGAATGCTGTCGAAAAACTTATGAAAACAAATTGATATGAAATGTTGATAAAAAAAAATTAAATACAAATGTTGCAAAAGTTTTGAGAAAAATACATGAAATGTATCTGCAACATTTTAAATCAACATTCGAAGTCATACGACCGACATTTATTTCGCGTGCAATTTTTCAAGAACCGTTGCGAATATTTTGTGTTTTTTTATCATACTTTCAGAAATTACATTTTATTTACTCGTAATTAAAGTTGTAAAGAAAATTAAAAATTTTAAATTTTTTTAAAGAAACAAAGACAAAATCATTAAGCCCTTTCTTTTGGCTTATCTGCCAGAAATCGAACCCGCGACCCCCGCAGATCAGTAGTCTAGTAAACTATCCACTGGTCTATGGAAGATCCCATTCGAGATCTCGTGGAAAATTTAAAATAAAACCTGTTTAAAGCAAAAACGAAATAAATATTGAAACGAATTGTTTCAAATCCGAGTTTACCCATTTCTTATTTTTAAACTTTTAGAAAAATTTTTTTTCGATAAATTAATAATTTTTTTTTTATTAATAAAATTCATTATTTTTTATTAATAAAAAAAATGAATTTATAAAAAAAATAAGAAATTGATAAACTTGGATTTGAACTTGAGCCAAACAATTCCTTTCAATGTCAGACATAATTGTACGTGAACGTTTGTGCGCTAATGTGATAACAATAATACACTCATACCCCGGTTTGCGTCGTTTCGAAGTTGCGTCTTTTTAAAATTTCCCCGATTTCGATGTTGCGTCGTTTTTGGTTCAGTTTGTGTCGCATGGCCTTGAAGTTGTGTTGTTAGTGCTTCGATTTGCTTCGTTAATAAATGTTTGTATGTACAAAGCAAAAATAGAAAAGGGGGATTTCCCGTCGAAGTCTAATGCAAATTTTTATAATTTTCACATACAAGTTTGTCTTCGTTGGTAGTTTCAAATTACATTTGGTAAAGTGGGGTTTTATTTAATGTGATTATTTTTCGAACAATTTTGTTGTTAGTCGTTTTTTTTTAATCCAAGTGATTATTTTTTTTGGTTAAAGTTCGTAAAATTTTTAGTTCGAAAGAATTGGACATGAGACAATATACAAATAACTCTCGTATGCTTTTTCTAGTCATTATTTGTATAAATACAAATTTGAAATCACATTCAACCGAGCCACCTAAACAGTGGCGGATACATGGAAACACACATGAACACTGATGATGGGAGTGTAGCGGCTTCCGAAAAGCAACGTTGTTTCTGTTCTGCCGTGCAAGTTGAAATTAATTAGTGTTAATTTTCCTTTGGAATATTGTCTAATATCCAATTCTTTCTGACTAAAAATGTTACGAACTTTAGCCAAAATAAACAAGTCTTTTGTTTTAATAAAAACTATTATCACACAAATAATAATAAAAAATTGGTATTTTATTGAAAAATATATTTTTTTATACTAAAATTATGCGTCTCGGAACGAATTAAATGAAAACTAATACAAATGTATGGAAAACTGTGATTCGATTTACGTCGTTTCAGTTTGCGTAACGTTTTTCCGGTCCCAATTAGCGACTCTAACCGCGGTAAGAGTGTAATAATAATAATAATAATAAAAATTTTGACAGACATGCACAATTACATATGAGTCACAAGGGTGACAAGTCAGACGTAAAAAACATGTCGTCTACGGTTGGAAATAGCAGGCAATTTCTCATGACCGAAATCTTTTATTTGTTATCTTTTCTTTAACCCAATTTTGTGAAACTGGCGCTGACTATTAAACTTCCCGTTGCAAGAAAAAAAGAAATAAGTAAAATATCATCCAGTGATTGTGATCTGCTTGTAAAAAAGTTAAGTGGTTGTGTACAATTACATGCCACTGCTATCACCAAAAGGAAAAATCACTATTCCACCTGCTTCTGCTGCGGCTGCTGCTGCAGCTACTACTCTCTTTCAGATGTGTCTTGCGATGGTGTTGGGTGTCTCTGAGCATTTGCCTGGTTGGCCAACAAAAAACGAAAGTAGTGCGTGGTACAATAAATCATACTCTTTAATTTGTTAACAAAAATCTTACAAATCTACCAGAAACAACTTACAGGATGATGCTGTCTTTTATTTAGACATTTTATACTTCACATCATCCACCTGGTTGGCTGAATGGTTGAGTTGACTTCAGTTGAACGAGTTTCAATGGCAATATTGTTATTGAGTACAAGTTTTTACTTATTTATTTTTATTTTACTTCCTTTCAGCTTGTTCAAATGTTACTTAAATTAAGTTAGCAGCTGAGTTTTTTTTTTTGCTTTTTGTTTCGAAAAGATTACAACAATGTTTGAACAAAGTTAACAACAAAATCGTACTAAATGACTGCAACAGAGACTTGACTTATTTTGCCAACACATTCTTTTGTTTGAGAGTGAAGAACAACTGAAACGATGCAACAATCCTCATTACAAAAACAAAAACAATATAAAAAACAAGTAAATTTATACAACAAAATGAATATGCGACAACAAAGAAAAAACTGGTGGCAACAAGCATGATGTTCAATGTGATGCACCGAAGTGAATTCATAATTCAGTAACAACATTTAACCGAGTTACACAATTTTCTTTTTTTATCTCACTCCCTCTCTGACGATTGTGTCAATTATAAAAACGTTAGCAAACAATTTTGCCGTGTTCCTTTGGAATATTGTATCATGTTCAATTCTTTCTGACTAAAAATGTTAGCAAGATTCGTTGCATGTTCTTGTTTGTTGAGTGTTGCAGCAACTGATGCTAGTAAGATGAATAACTGGCCGGCCGTCTGCCTCTTGGAATTTTGTATATAAACACTTTTGTTTTATTTTCATAGCGAAAGTTTCATACCAAAAAGGAACTGATTGCTGAAAGAGTTGAGAACAAAATACTCTCGCTTATTAATGACAGTAAAATATTATTTGTGGCAGGAAAAAACAAGTTGCCAATGAAAGCCAAAGTATGTTAAGTAATTATGCGCTGTTGCTTGCCACCATCATCTGTTGTTGCCACTCACTGATGTTCCATTTCATTAAGTGTATCATGGCTTATAGCAATCCTTATGAGGTACTTTTGCCAATAGTGGTTTCTTTTGATTGTACATAGAATAAGTGCTATGAAATATAGAGCAACTTTTGTTGCTTCAAACAAATAATCCAGAACTCTGAAATATTTTCTTTTGTGTTTTGTGCCAAGCAGATTTGTTGTTGTTTTTGTTTGTTGTTGGACACCAAAGTTCTTTCTCTTTATATTTGTCGGGGAAAGCTAAGGAAACCAATAACTTCTTTAACAAGCAACAACACTTGCTATTCCACAATAATTGCTTGGTAAGCATACCACCTTACAAAAAGAATTGCCTTTTATACTGTCAAAAACAAAAATTACCTTGGCAACGATTTCTGTTGGGCAAACAATTTCAACCACAAAAGATAATTGGACCAGGTAATTCTTCTAATAATAAATACAGGCAATAAATCCTTTTAAATTGTTTTCACCAAGTTAAATTATGGTCTTTGCATGAGAACAACTCATGCTGCTTATTTTAAACTTATTAAAAGTTTCAAAAAAGTACTGGAAATAAAAAAGGACTCCTAATTTTTATAAAAAGGCAACAAATGCTCGTACATTATTTTAAATTGATCTAGCCAGTCGTCTTTATGTGAGTCAACGATTGCAGCTTGCTATAAACTCTCTAAAAAAAATTAAAAAAATTCTTTGAAGAAAAATATTCCGAATAAAAAAAAGCAAATAGGGACAATATAACCTTTTTAATTGACTTACCAAATCAAATAGGGATTTTTGTATGAGTCAACTGTTATTGCTTGCTTCAAAATTTCTAAAAAAAAGTATTCCGATTAGAAAAGTACTCCGAATAAAAAATACTCCGAACTTGTATTGATTTTTTTAAGTTTTAGCCCCCAATTTTCATAAAAATATCAATTTTTTCGATTTAATTTACTCCGACTGAAAAAAAATATTTCCGGAATTCGGAATAACAGAACAAACTATTCAGTAAATACGCTTGCGTTAGAATAAAAACATTGAAGCTGTAAAATGAAATAAAATAATATTTACTCCGAATTTTATATGGAAGGAAAATATTTAATTAAATTCATTAAAACCTTTACGCAGTTCTAACAACAAAAAAAAAATAAATAAATATTTAATAGTGTTTCCAACAATATTTAGTTCTAAGCTTATTAAATTTTTTTTTTAATCAAGAAACAATTAAAAACAATTCGATGTTAATAGGATACAAAAAAATTACACAGCTTTTGCCAGGGAGCTACATATGTTGCTACATACCTTGCTCAGAATTTTCGCTCGAAATTGTAAATATGATATAAGCTAAAGATGAATTTCACTAGATAATGAAAATATTAACTCCGAATTTGTTTTTGTTACTCAGGTTTTTTTTCAAATTTATATACAGTAAATTCCATGGATACAAGAGTTTAAATTATAACGGTTAATTTTATTTCAATTATAAAATAAAAAATACTCCGAATTTATTGAAAGATGCACAAAATCTCTACTTCGAAAAAAATTAACGAAATATATGTGTAGGAAAATAATATATTTCTTTGAACAAAGAAAACGTTAACTCCGAATTTTTTCGGCCTTATTTATAAAATAATATTATTGGCTTGAAATCTATTTTATAACACTTTAAAAGAGAAATTTTTATATTGATTTTTATTTCTTTTTCGAAGTAAATTCAAATTATAAATGACCCTGATATTTTCTAAATAAATAAGTGCTTAGAGCAGAACCTCTATATCTACTCATATATGAAATAAACAGATAATCCGAATTAGATTTATATATATATATATATTTTTGGAAAATTAAATTTGCAAAAAACAACAACCAAAAATATGCGCTTGAGAAAATATTATATTAAACTCAACAAAGAAAAAAATTAAATCCGAATTCATATTTAATATTAATGCCATTCAATTTTTACTTCAAATGATTTACATATAAAATCAAAATTAACGAAGCATTTGAAAATACTTTATTGATTTGAACAAAGAAAACATTAAATCCGAATTAATTTTTAATACTATTTTACGCCTACAAAAGCCGTCCAGTATTTATTTCAAATGATTTATAAAATGAAAAATTTTACTACGAGTTTTTAATGAAACAGCTTAATTTTTTTTCTTACCCCGAATTAGACAAAAAATAAAGAAGAGTTGAAACAATATAAAAAATAAATAAGTAAATGTATAATTTACTAAAAAATTTCCGAGTGTTATTAAAAATTTTCTATATAATGAATTTTTTAAGTAGAAGTTATTGTATCTTCACTTACGAGGGAAAATTTTTGTCTTAAGAAAAATAGCACTTTTTTTATAAAAAGTAAAAAAATTTAAATTTTTTTCGAAAAGAAAACGGCATTAATAACAATTTAAAAAATTTTTCTGCAGAATAGAGACACTTTCTCAAATTTCCGACAGATTCTAAAATTTAATCTAGAATTTTTTCCGAACAAAAAACTTGCTTCAACTTCAGCTGATTTAATTTGAAATTTGATAACAAACTTTACTCCGAATTTCTGTTGAAGAAGAACTAACAGATTTTCATGAAACCTTGCAAAATGAGTTGGATTGCCAATACAATATTATGATTAGAAAATTGGGCCGTGCCACGCCTCAACTAAGTGTATATACTTTTTGCGACCACTGTTCCTTAAATCTTTAATAATTTTTTTACTTAACAGTTTTTTTTAGACATAAAAGTTGTTAGAAAAACAGAGTGTTTTTGTTGTTTGAATTTCTTGTGTAAATAATTTATTTTTCTTTTGGGAATTGTGAGAATATTTTGTATAAAATGTTTTTCCTTGTGCTTATCAATCGATTTATGTATTTCAAAATGTATTGCAAGTTGTTTTGAATTTTTTCTTCTCATTTTGCGTTTATTTACATTTCAAAAGGAATTTTCTATCCGCTAACTGCAGCAAGTTCTTCAGACAGGGGGTTTCCATGTTTAAAAAAAATATGCCTTATGGAAAAGTCTTTACAAAACGTGTAACATAATGTTTCATATAAAATGTTAGTAAACATAAATAAATCATTGACAACATTTTTTTATAGCACTTTGATGTTTAACTTGTTTATTCTCTAGAGTGATGTTAGAATATCAGTCCTTGATGTTGGGAGGAGGGAATTTTCTTTAAAAAAAAAAAATCTCAAATAGAATTTTTAATACACTTTCTTGTGCTACAGTTTGTTTGAGTGCGCCTGCACACATATTATATGCATTTGCATGTTTTATGGGAGTGTGTGAATAATTTGTTTAGCTATAGTTGTTGAGTGAGTCCTTGTTCAGGTTGGTGTCAGAGTGAGCGCCACAAGCAATAGCAATGCTACAATATGTTACAGTGCTAAAGTGCTAAATTGTGCGTGTTGTGTATTAAAAGAATGTATATTTTCAACATGAAGTACTGGTAATAGACCAAGAGTAAGGCGATGCTAGTGCATGTTACAAAGCTTTGCAGGACATACTTTGTAGCAAACATTAACCTGAAAGTTTGGCCAAAATTTGGCAAACTTTTAAAATGTTGCTTCTAAAAAAAATTAATAAAAATTAGAAATGTCTTGCCATTTTATTAACAAAAAAATCAACCCATATAAATTAGTCCCACAAACTGCTGGTAGTACAAGGGTTAATAAAAACTCTTGATTAAAGAAAAACATATTTTTTTAGAATAAAAAACTTTTTCCAAAATATTTGTTTATCTATAAATAATTTATGCTAATAAAATCAAAATGTCCCCTTAACATTCCTAAATGTCCATCTGTCCGTCTGTCTGTCAATTTGTCTGCTGTTTAATTTTGGCTCTGGTCTCTTTGGCTTTTAAGGCAAACAAAAGTTGTTTGTTGTTGATCAATTATTTAAGTTCGTCTGTTTAAATTTGTTACAAAACGTATTTTTCTTAACATAATTTTATGCCGTCATTTTATTTATTTATTTCATCTGTCCTTTTTTGTGCGCCAGGTTCAAAAACCTCGACAAAATGTGTTTTACTTTTTCTCATCCACATTCATTTACATCATCTACCTTTAGGGAATACATATTTGCGGAACATACGATACAGACACTTTTGCTTTTCATTCGCTTATTTTTTATTTAAGTGATGAGTTTTAAATGAGAGTTTCATTTTGATGGGAAAGAAATGGCAATGAAAACCAGTTTAAGGTTTTTGTTCGAAAAACCTGGAAAAAGGTTGGGAAAAAGAAGAACTCGAATAAATTTGATTCTACTTAAGGGGATTTTAAAGAGTAACCGAAATTCCATTTCAAAGCAAATTTAAGTTTAAATTTTCTATAGAGAAGAATATCCTGCAAAATTCTCTTTTTATTTTGGAATTTTTTAAGAAAAATAAACACTGATTTAAACAAAAAAACCCTAAAGTTTTTTTGTGAATTCAAATATTTTAAACGAATTTTGTATGCTTTAAAAATTAGCACAATTCTTCGTTCTTGCTTAAGCAGCTTTGGTCTGGCACACACACACACATGCAACTGCATATCATAGCTGCTAATAAAAATTATTTCAAGGATACCGAAGTCGTTTTTGGTCATGCAATATTATAAGTAGCTTTTCTGCTTCGTAAAAAAGTTGGTATGTGCTAAATATAGTACTCCGAAAAAGAAGAAATTACTCCGAAAATTTGTAAAATAGTTCAATATTACTTTAAAATAGAAATTTAGTTACGAATTTTTAAAAATATTAAAATTTTTCGCACTTTGAAATGACTCCGTATTAAAAAAAAAAAGAAATACAATATATCCGAATTTCTGGTTAATTAAATAAATTCCCTTTGAATATTTCTACGAAAAAATTTAAAAACATAGACAAAAAATAAACTTTAAACTCTCTTTGAACTAGAAGTTTACAACAAAATTTCTTAAATCAATAAACTATTGAAAATGTCATTCCAAATAACATTCAGCCACAGAAAATTATACCAAACTTAAAAAAAAAATTTAAATGTTACTTGCTCTGCGAAGGAACTGCAAATTTCCTTAAAATTTTTCTAGAAACAGAAACTTGCCCCGAATTTGGTATTAATTATTTTTTTTGAATATTGAACAGAATATAAATTAAATTGTAAAAAATTCCCTGAAACAAACGTTACCTCCAAATTTATATTTCATATTAATTTTGTTCTAACTTATTCGGAGTAAATATATTGCAAATGTCTTGAGCATTTTCTATAGAAATTTTTAAATGGTGTGGAATAAAAAAAAACTTACATCGAATTTCGATAAAATACTTGAGACATACGAAAACATTTGCTCCCAATTCTGTAAAAAAGTAAATATGAGGTAAAAACTAAATTAATTAAAATAAAAAATACAAATAAATAAATAAGTGTTTGTTAAAGTTACTCCGAATAATACAGGAATTTTTATTAACAGAAAATATTAAATATATTCTGGTTTTTAATGAATAAATTTTTCATAGTTTCTGCAACATAGAAAATATTCCAGATTTTCAACACATTTTAAAATTGATTCTTAATCTCTACCAGAACTTGAATTACGCTCCAAATTAAATTGATATAATTCGCAATTTAATAATATGTAGATCTAGAGTTGATTTTTGTGGAAGGAAACATTTATTTTTACTTTCTACTAGAAAGTAATCTATTTTTTCTTAATCTATTTTTTTTTTGTGAATAGAATCAATAAATTTAACCGAATTTTGTTGGAGCAAAGCTTTGTTTCAAACTTTCAATTACAAGTTTTGAATATTATATATTCAACTTAACTATCAGTTTTCTCTTAATTATTGTTTTTTTCTGAATAGAATTCAAAATAGAAATAAAAATTTACCTCGAATTTGCGTAGAAAGCAAAATGTACTCCGAATTTACGTTTTAATAAAAATTTACCATGAATTTCTGTAAATGAAAAACTTTCTTCTAATTTTTAGTTAAAAATTTTCGAGAACATATTTTACTTAAATCTGTATTTTTTTTGTAGAAGGAAAAGTTTATTCCGAATTAACATTCTGAAAGAAAAAGTACAAAACTTAACTACAATTTTTTTTTGGTAATGAAATCAGAAACTTACGTTGAATTTCAGGAGAAGAAAAAGTAATTCCCAACTTTCTAGTGGAAATTTAACTCCGAATTTTCTATAATAAAAATGTGCTGTATATTTACTAAAAGATTCAACAGGTTAACGGAAAATAACACAACCGAGCAACTTGTAAGCAATATCTACAGATTTTATTGGACTTTGTCTTTAGTAAAATTCTGAATGTCCGCTCTTTGTAGACTCTTGAAACTCGGTCAGTTTATCACTCTTTTTATAAAAGATATTTCAGCCTAAATAAAGCCACATGTAAAAAGAAATAACTCCGATTTTTTTTATAAAAATGCTAGTTTCTGCAAGATTCTTACTTTTCTAAAGTTTCTGCAGAAATTTTCAGAGTAAATTGATTAATTGGGTTAAAAAATGCTGCAAATTTTTATTGCATAATACCATACCACTATAATTTTTACTACTTTTCAAGTCTTGTTCTGAATAACTACAAAAAAAATAAATAAAAATAAAATTCAAGGTCTCTGTTCATTTAAAAAAAAAACAACTTGCAAAAATGCTGACGCTTGCGAATATGTGAACTTGCACAACAATTTTTCGCATTTTTCATTTTATTTATAATTTATGTTGAGTTTTCATTTTCATTATTATTCAGTTGCTTGTAGACAACATAAATTTGTGCAAGTTTTTATTTGAAAAGGTGTATCCTCTTGTTGTTGCTGTTGCTGTTGCACAATTTTGTGGTTTAGAAGCGAGAGAAACATGTTTATCTATGAAAAATATACACGTGAGATAAAGAATGGAAAAAAGTAATAAGAAACATGTTATACCTGGTCATATTAAATTTTACTCGTATTATGTCTAAAAGTTTTTTTTCTATGTTGTTGTATTTTTTTTTTGCAAACTTAATTTTTTTAACAAAATAAATATGTGAATAAAAGTTAGACAGAAGAGAAAAAAAATAACTGAATAATATTACTGGGAAAACTTTTTATATTATAAAGGAAAAAGAAAAGAAAAACCAAATTTAGGAATTGCTGAGAAGAGCTAAATTTAATTCAAGGGTTTTGTTTAAAGCCCTTGAATTTGCAAAAAAAAATTGAAGTGTGAAAACAATGTGGCTGAGCCGACAATTTTCTATTAAAGATATTCAGTAGAAATTCGTTTATTTCCATAAGACATTTGTGAGAAAATTGTAAACGCTTAATTTAAGGTATTCATATTAAGTATTTGAAATTCGGAGTAAAAATTGATAATTAAAATTCGGAATAAAAAATTACTTTGAATTTTTCTCAATTGCAAATGGTTAAAATAAAAATTAAAGTTCGGAGTAAAAATATCACTCCGAATTTTTTGTATCTGATAATTTATGTAGCAAAGGATGTACTACTTACTAATGATAGTAAATGCAAAATATTTTTCAATAAAATATTCAAGAGTTGTTCTTTATGTTATGTTATTCTTTAGTTGAAATTCGGAGTAAAAATTTACTTTGATTATTTCTCAACTAAAAATTTATACAACAAAATTGTTTTGATTTTATTAGGATTTTGTGAAATTTGCATTCACTCACGATTATAAACGCTCGCGAGCTCAAAAGTTGTTCATTAACGCTCATTAGAAACTCAGTTTTAGGATTTCATTTGTGCAAGCTCATTTGGCATCTTCATGAATGTTTACGCTAACGAAATCCCCCCTCCCCACAAAAAAAACAAACTAACTTAACGAAATCGTAATTTTATTTCCATCATCATAATTTACGATCAATATATTTCAATGACTTGCTGTCAATAATGATTTCTTTTCGAATTTTCTATGCGTTTTTCGGAAATTGCAAGCTATACTTCAGAACTTTACACTCGCGCAACAGTCACGCGAAATTCCACTCATGCTTGTTCACGCTCATATCATTGAATAATAAGAATTCTCATGTACATGCGTGATCGCGCGTGATCATGTGTGATGAGCGCCTTTCACGTGAAAAATATCTTCATAGATTTTGTGTGCTCTACAAATAATAAAATATATAACCCGAGATTTATTGTAAAAATAAAATTGAGCTACAGTTTTATTTAGAAATGTATTCCGAATTTTCAAGGGCGCTTATTCCGAATTTTTGTATAGAAGTTTATTTATAAAAAAGTATGTTTTTTTTTATAAGGAAAAAATTAAAATATATGCAAAAAATACCTTATTCGACCATAATATACAATTTTGTGCGGGAGCTGCTACGCCCACTATAGCGAAGTCTCCCATTATTTATTTGATTTGATTGATAGTCAATAGATTTTATAGCCCTATTATAATATTTTTAAACACATATAATGATGAATATTTGCTTTCAAGAAACGTGCGACACCCACTAGATGCTGCTTTAGCTGGACAAATCACCGAAAACATACGGGGAAAAATGTGTTGTAATCGTATTAAAATTCCTTGAAATAAACGGATTTTTTTTTCAAAAACTTAATTTTTGCAGCAAGTGATTGATAATTTTCAGTCTTTCTTCAACTCGCATTCTTTCTTCACTTGAAGCCAACTTAAACTGATCATAAGTTTATTTTAGTGCATGTTTTTCTGCAAACAAATAAAAATGAAAACAAAATTTTACACAAAAAAAACTTGCAGAAAAACATCGTACGAAAAATTCTGTGTAAAAATAGAATAATTTAAAAAAATTTGAAGACCAGAAAAAAGTTGAAAAATCAAAAAAATTTTCAAGAATTATTTATGGCCGCCCACTGGCTGAACATTAAAGCATGTAAAAGTGTGTGTCTCTTACGGACAGACAGACGACCAACCAGCCCACATTTCCTCAAACAAATTTTCTAGTTCATGGCCAATATCAAATAGTAGATAAAATATATCCACACACACACACTCACTCACTCACACACTTCCTCACACACTCATGAACTCATTCAAGAAAAAAAATCCATTCAAATACATGTTTGTGTAAATGTTGCAGCGCAGCATGCCACAGATTGCAATTTATAGCAATAAAATAAATTGCAATAAATATTCAAGTATTTTCTTTTTATTTTATTATTAAATTTTCCTCTCTTCGCATAAATAAAATTTAACTAAAGGCAATTTTCCATTGAAGCTTTAAGTAAAAAAAAGAAAACATAGAAAAAAAAAACTCACTTGAAAAGGAAAATAAAACGCCTACTTAACATTTGTTGGCTTAAGGCTCCCACAAACACTTTTTGCTTTCAAAGTATGCATTTTCCTTTTTAATGATAATTTAATTTTTATTTTATACAAATAGAAAAAGTTAAGGTGTTCGTTCCACTTTATATCTGAAGTTATTTATTTAAAATTTAAGACTAAGACTGTGAAAAATAATTTTTTGGGGGATTTCTTACATACAACAATTTGGCCAACAAGCGCATAATGTCACACTGCCTCCAAAACTTACAGCAAACACACAAACTGGTGTCAACATCGCTCTCATTTAAGTTGTAAAGAAAATTAATTGAGCGCCGTCTTTTCTACAAACTCTTCACAATCTATATTAAGCTTTCTGGGTGCTTTTGGTCAAACGTTTTTAAAGCAACGCCCTAGAAATAATAGATCGTTTTGGAGGACTGGGGAGCAATCTTATTTCCTACACCAGGATCCGCGCCTGCAATATCACCACTTGCAAGTGCCGCTATTAATCACCTCTCGTCAAGTCAATAATTCATTATTGAAGGTATTTAAACAAGAACGAGTGATATTTAAACAGTTGCACTCACTCAACCACACATGCTACGCAACAACAAGCTCCTAAAGGGCAGCACAACGAGAACAGAATTAACCCAAGGCAATCACACTTCCCCCCAAAAATAACTTTCTGGCACACACACACATACTTTTTACTCAAACACACACTTAACCGGAAGAAATAACAACATAAAACACTTAATAAATTCCTAGAGAAAAAAATAATGTAAAAAGAAGGACGAAACAAATGTGTTTCTTTTCAATGTGCGTTCTAGTGTGTGTGTGTGTGTGTTGGTTTGTGGGTGTGTGTGTTAAATAAACCATAAAACTAATGCAAATAAAACATAAATACATTTTATTCACACAAGTACACATTTGTAATCACAACATCAAGTAAATCATGGCTATTTGAGAAAAAAAAATTTTTCTGTAATAAACAAGCAAAGTAAACCGAAGTGAAAATAAAGCACTAGAAAACTCAGTGCCAATTTTAAGCTCAATAGAAAATTCGGAGAGAAAATTTGACAATTCGTAAAGAATTTTTGAAAATTCGGAGATAAATTTTAAAAATTCGGAGAAATTTCTTTAAAATTTTGAAAGGTTTTAGGAAAATTCGGAATGGCTCATTTTAGGAAATTCACAACAGGTTTTAGGCTCGATACAAATCTTAAGTAATATTTAAGAGAATTGAAATAAATTTTGGAAAATACGGACTGAATTAAAGAAATTCGGAGTTGATTTAAGGAAATTTATAATAGATTTTTTCAATAAAAACCTTTAAGTAGTTTTATGACTACGGGAGTTGAATTCAGTAAATCTAACTGATAAAAAAATGTTCGGAGTTAAAAAAATTTACAGTAGATTTTCGGTCGGAGTTGTAAAATTTTCGTTACACAAAAATTTCAAACGTTCATAAATGTTATGAGGCTCTTAGAGTAAATTAAAAGCAAAGAGGGATTTTTGGAAAATTCGGAATGTTTGAAAAAATTTCGGAGTTTTTATATAATTTAATTAACACTTTGCTTCAATTAACAATGAGAATTTGTGGATGCCAGTAACGAACGCCGTAGACAGCAAATAAAATTTACAACTCTCAGATGCCATTTTCTATCGGCAATATTGTTTTTAGCAACTGGTAGCCTAACTGGGGTGGGTCGCTTTGCTATACACAATCGACCTTTAAACTTTTTTTAAATAAAAATTTCGATTGCTACACAAAACGCGAATTATTTGCCTTGTCTGACCATACCATGTCAATAATTCGGAGTGACATTCCCAGCTCTGTTTTCTCTTGACACGACATTAAATTTATTTAAAATCTATTTGCACAGCATTAACTTATCACTTCTTTTTATATTATTTTATTGATTTAATGACGCCTGTTAATAGGCTTTATTTTTTGCAGTACTCAACAGAATTTCTATTACACCCTCTCTCCAGCTCTCCACACTCACACAATCACAGCAACACGCCTCTATCCTGTTACCTCCACCATTACAAACATTTTAGCCTGAAAAGCAAAGAAAAAGGAAAAGAGATTCCCTTATGGAAAAAGGATTTTATGATAATTTATTGCAACCATGCGGCCGTTACAAATTCATCCTAAATTCCAAATGCTTTTGCTTTCTGTTTATTGTTCGTAAATTATTTTCTTTGTGTGTCTTTTGGGGGTCGGCCTTCGTTATTGATCATAAATTTCCACCTTTCAAGTGTCAATGTGTGATTTTCTTTATCCATTATTGTTGTTGTTATTGCTATGGGTTGTTTTTTTTTATTTCTTCGATTTGTTTCTGCTTTAGGTCCGTCACGTCTTGGAATTTTAATCAATTTTAGTATAATAGTTTTTTTTTTCATTGGATTTCTGTTATTTTGTGGTCATTTTATGATTTTTTTCTGTGATTTTCTCTTTTGGGAACTTAAATTACTTTAGCACATCCCTGGTGTATTTTTTAGACTTATTTGATGATGATTTGTTTATTTAAACGTTGACATATAAATCACGTAACCATTTAGGTTTAACCCTTTAAGAACTGATGTAATAAGAAACTTTTAAAGTACTTTTGAAATCACTCAGCAATGAATTGCACACTTAAAGGACATAATGACTGGTTTCAAAGTTTAGGTTTTGTTTCATTTGTCAACAAGTATTCTTCAAAAATACTTTATTTTGGTTAATTGGATGTGTTCTTCTTTCTTTGCTTTCCTTTCTTGCCATTTATTTAATGTCTAATTAGTTTGTGCTGTCAGAGTGTCATTTTGGTGGTTATTTTCTTCAAGTCATTGTCATAATATTCTTCCAATTACTCACCAACTTGTTGGCAACAACAGCAACATTAATTATATGAAAGTGATCCCAGAAAGACTGGTCTTAACATTTCATTTTCCTTTGAGCTGCAAAGTGTTAGTTTGCGCAAGATTGTGTATGTGTGTATGTATGTGTGTATTCGTGCAGGAGAAATTGTAATTAAGTTTTTAAACAAATGAAAGACTACAGTTTTTGCGTCAAAAGGACAATATTGACATGATGCCACTTAACTTGATAAACGCTAAAGATAAACTGAAAGTTATTTAAAGGCAATTATTTTAACTTTAAATTGAGAATATTTTCTTAAGAACTACTTTTGCTGAATTTAAGTTTTTTTGGGGTGAATACCACAAGGAGTTTTCTATAAAAATATAAAGCGTCGAGCCTGTGCATCTTTATCGACTACACATATCGGTATTTATTAAAAAGAATTTCAAATTGAACTCGATAAAAAAAATTCTCGAATAACAATTTGTAATAAAAGCGTTTTTGCAAATGCTTTCAATTTTTGACTTCAACTTTTCATTACCAATTTTGTACTTGCAACCACAATCTTTCATTTATTTAACTTTTCTAAATGCTTTTCAGTCCTCTTAAAAACTTTTAAATCCTAATAGCGAATCCTAAATATAAATAAATAATTATCAACAATTAAACCACAAAAACCATTGAAAATGTCAAACGTTTTAGAAAATTTCTCATACACAATTGCATGCGAACAGAAACGGCAAAGAGACCGAAGGATATTCAGACGCACACCCGCCCATCGCACAGATTAAACAGCCTTGCATGTACATGAGAAGAGCAACAACAATTACTTCGCAGTCAGATGCACAGTTTCAACATCATTGCGTTCTCAATGATATCTTTGTGTGAATTTGTAATTTGTCTAAATGAAGTTGAATGAATTTGAAGCCACTACACGATTGACTGCCAGTGAAGAAAATCACACTGCAGTCACCCAGTTCAGTTCCGCCAGAGGTGGTTCATTATTCAAATACTCGAAATTCCTGTCACAGACCCACACACCCACAAAATCATTTGTTTCACCAAGTTGAGCGTAAATTACTGCACGATATTTATTTTTGACAATCTTTATACATTTGCCACAACAGGTCGCGTGAGTGCACACACACACATGCATACTTAAATGTAGATAACTGTAAATAATACTGCACAGTTAAACAAGACCGACTAAATAAAAAATTCTTATTAAATTGATTCTAGAATAACAAAAACTTTTTTTATAGAAATTTTGTCTAAGCAGGAGCTAATTATTCTCTAGAAAACTTTGGTCCAATTTCGAAAAATTTGCTGAGGTTTAAAGCAAATTTCTATAGAAAATATTGTCTTGTCTAGAGCAAAGTTCTATAGAAAGAACATTTTGATGGATAAATCTGTTCTAGTATAAAGCTGTAATCTGGATCGAATTTCCATAAACAAATTTCTTCAAGTCCAGAGCAAAATTCTATTGAAAATTTTGTAAATTTTTATTGTCTGTCAAATTTAATCTAATCCGGAAGCAAAGCAATAGAACAATTTGATCTATAAAAAAATTTCTATATACAATTTGTCTACTGTAAATTTCTATACCAAACTTTGCTCTGGTCTGGAAACAATTTTTATAATTTTTTATAGAAAAATTTTTATGAACTTTTTTTTAATTATTATCAAAAATTTTTATAGAAAATTTTTTATAAAAAAATTTTTATAGAAACATTTTTATAGAAAATATTTTAAAGAAAATGTTTTAAGGAAAATTTTTTTAAAGAAAATTTTTTATAGAAAATTTGTTTAAGAAAAATTTTTATGGAAAATGTTTTACAGAAAATTTTTATAAAAAAATTTTAATAGAAAAATTTTTATAACAGAACTTTAATGGAAAAATTTTTATAGAAAAGTTTGTATATATACATATATATAGAAACATTTTTATAAAAAAATTTGTATAGACAAATAAAAAAAATATACAGAAAAATTAAAAAAAATTGTATAGAAAAATTTTTATAAGAAAATTATATGTGTGTGAAGATAAATTCGTATTTAAATAGCAGAGACACGAACCAAAATTTTTTAACATAGCACATTTTGCAGTTAACAGAGCTCCATAAAACGGTTAACAGTGGTCGCAAATTTGATTAAAAACGAAAAATCCAGGAATTGGGACCAAGTCCATGCCAAAAAAAAAAAATATGGTAAAAATTCTCCATTATGTACCTAATGATATTACAATAATAAAATATGGGATATATGTTGGCAGGCACTATAAAAACTGATTTAAAAAAAAGGATTTTTTAGTGAAATTTCTGATTGATGACCATTTTGGCCAAATATGGAATTGCACACGTTGTGCACTATAAATTTAGGGTAGTCCAAGGGGTCCCTAATGGCACCCAATTGGTCGCATATCTGAAATAATTTTGGAAATTGAATAAATTGATTTTGAAAAAATCGTTTTTTTTAGTGAAATTTCTGGAAAAGATTGGTGATTATTTTGGCCAAATATGGAATTAATTCTTGTGCACAAAATATTGAAACGTCAGAGTATAATTGAAACCAACACAAATCGAAGAATATATATGTTTTATCCCAAAAAATAAAACTGTTGGATAATTACTAACAATCTCTTACTTTTCCAAAAAATTCACGAAAATTCCCGATTTAGTATTTTTTCTGTGACTTCTAAAATAATTCTTGTGCACAAAATATTGAAACGTCAGAGTATAATTAAAACCAACACAAAGCGAAGAATATATATGTTTTATCCCAAAAAATAAAACTGTTGGTTAATTACTAACAATCTCTTACTTTTCCAAAAAATTCACGAAAATTCCCGATTTAGTATTTTTTCTGTGACTTCTAAAATAATTCTTGTGCACAAAATATTGAAACGTCAGAGTATAATTAAAACCAACACAAAGCGAAGAATATATATGTTTTAACCCAAAAAATAAAACTGTTGGATAATTACTAACAATCTCTTACTTTTCCAAAAAATTCACGAAAATTCCCGATTTAGTATTTTTTCTGTGACTTCTAAAATAATTCTTGTGCACAAAATATTGAAACGTCAGAGTATAATTAAAACCAACACAAAGCGAAGAATATATATGTTTTATCCCAAAAAATAAAACTGTTGGTTAATTACTAACAATCTCTTACTTTTCCAAAAAATTCACGAAAATTCCCGATTTAGTATTTTTTCTGTGACTTCTAAAATAATTCTTGTGCACAAAATATTGAAACGTCAGAGTATAATTAAAACCAACACAAAGCGAAGAATATATATGTTTTATCCCAAAAAATAAAACTGTTGGTTAATTACTAACAATCTCTTACTTTTCCAAAAAATTCACGAAAATTCCCGATTTAGTATTTTTTCTGTGACTTCTAAAATAATTCTTGTGCACAAAATATTGAAACGTCAGAGTATAATTAAAACCAACACAAAGCGAAGAATATATATGTTTTATCCCAAAAAATAAAACTGTTGGTTAATTACTAACAATCTCTTACTTTTCCAAAAAATTCACGAAAATTCCCGATTTAGTATTTTTTCTGTGACTTCTAAAATAATTCTTGTGCACAAAATATTGAAACGTCAGAGTATAATTAAAACCAACACAAAGCGAAGAATATATATGTTTTATCCCAAAAAATAAAACTGTTGGTTAATTACTAACAATCTCTTACTTTTCCAAAAAATTCACGAAAATTCCCGATTTAGTATTTTTTCTGTGACTTCTAAAATAATTCTTGTGCACAAAATATTGAAACGTCAGAGTATAATTAAAACCAACACAAAGCGAAGAATATATATGTTTTATCCCAAAAAATAAAACTGTTGGTTAATTACTAACAATCTCTTACTTTTCCAAAAAATTCACGAAAATTCCCGATTTAGTATTTTTTTCTGTGACTTCTAAAATAATTCTTGTGCACAAAATATTGAAACGTCAGAGTATAATTAAAACCAACACAAAGCGAAGAATATATATGTTTTAACCCAAAAAATAAAACTGTTGGATAATTACTAACAATCTCTTACTTTTCCAAAAAATTCACGAAAATTCCCGATTTAGTATTTTTTTCTGTGACTTCTAAAATAATTCTTGTGCACAAAATATTGAAACGTCAGAGTATAATTAAAACCAACACAAAGCGAAGAATATATATGTTTTAACCCAAAAAATAAAACTGTTGGATAATTACTAACAATCTCTTACTTTTCCAAAAAATTCACGAAAATTCCCGATTTAGTATTTTTTTCTGTGACTTCTAAAATAATTCTTGTGCACAAAATATTGAAACGTCAGAGTATAATTAAAACCAATACAAAGCGAAGAATATATATGTTTTAACCCAAAAAATAAAACTGTTGGATAATTACTAACAATCTCTTACTTTTCCAAAAAATTCACGAAAATTCCCGATTTAGTATTTTTTTCTGTGACTTCTAAAATAATTCTTGTGCACAAAATATTGAAACGTCAGAGTATAATTAAAACCAACACAAAGCGAAGAATATATATGTTTTAACCCAAAAAATAAAACTGTTGGATAATTACTAACAATCTCTTACTTTTCCAAAAAATTCACGAAAATTCCCGATTTAGTATTTTTTCTGTGACTTCTAAAATAATTCTTGTGCACAAAATATTGAAACGTCAGAGTATAATTAAAACCAACACAAAGCGAAGAATATATATGTTTTATCCCAAAAAATAAAACTGTTGGTTAATTACTAACAATCTCTTACTTTTCCAAAAAATTCACGAAAATTCCCGATTTAGTATTTTTTTCTGTGACTTCTAAAATAATTCTTGTGCACAAAATATTGAAACGTCAGAGTATAATTAAAACCAACACAAAGCGAAGAATATATATGTTTTAACCCAAAAAATAAAACTGTTGGATAATTACTAACAATCTCTTACTTTTCCAAAAAATTCACGAAAATTCCCGATTTAGTATTTTTTTCTGTGACTTCTAAAATAATTCTTGTGCACAAAATATTGAAACGTCAGAGTATAATTAAAACCAACACAAAGCGAAGAATATATATGTTTTAACCCAAAAAATAAAACTGTTGGTTAATTACTAACAATCTCTTACTTTTCCAAAAAATTCACGAAAATTCCCGATTTAGTATTTTTTCTGTGACTTCTAAAATAATTCTTGTGCACAAAATATTGAAACGTCAGAGTATAATTAAAACCAACACAAAGCGAAGAATATATATGTTTTATCCCAAAAAATAAAACTGTTGGTTAATTACTAACAATCTCTTACTTTTCCAAAAAATTCACGAAAATTCCCGATTTAGTATTTTTTCTGTGACTTCTAAAATAATTCTTGTGCACAAAATATTGAAACGTCAGAGTATAATTAAAACCAACACAAAGCGAAGAATATATATGTTTTATCCCAAAAAATAAAACTGTTGGTTAATTACTAACAATCTCTTACTTTTCCAAAAAATTCACGAAAATTCCCGATTTAGTATTTTTTCTGTGACTTCTAAAATAATTCTTGTGCACAAAATATTGAAACGTCAGAGTATAATTAAAACCAACACAAAGCGAAGAATATATATGTTTTATCCCAAAAAATAAAACTGTTGGTTAATTACTAACAATCTCTTACTTTTCCAAAAAATTCACGAAAATTCCCGATTTAGTATTTTTTTCTGTGACTTCTAAAATAATTCTTGTGCACAAAATATTGAAACGTCAGAGTATAATTAAAACCAACACAAAGCGAAGAATATATATGTTTTAACCCAAAAAATAAAACTGTTGGATAATTACTAACAATCTCTTACTTTTCCAAAAAATTCACGAAAATTCCCGATTTAGTATTTTTTATTTTTTGTTAGTAATTATCCAACAGTTTTATTTTTTGGGATAAAACATATATATTCTTCGATTTGTGTTGGTTTTAATTATACTCTGACGTTTCAATATTTTGTGCACAAGAATTATTTTAGAAGTCACAGAAAAAAATACTAAATCGGGAATTTTCGTGAATTTTTTTTTTTTTTCAAGAAAAAGTTTTCTAAAAAAGTTATATAAAAAAATGTTTATAAGAAAATTTATAACGAAAAATTTGTATAAACATATTCATAAAGAAAAATTTGTATAAACATATTCATAAAGAAAAATTTGTTTTGAAAAATTTATAAAGAAAAATTTTTATAAAAAAATTTATAAAGACAAATTTTTATAAAAAAATTTATAAAGACAAATTTTTATAAAAAAAGGCTTTATAGAAAAATTTTAAAAGATTTGTGTAGAGAACATGTGTAGAGAAAATATTTTTGGTCTAGAGCAAATTTTATAGAAAAAATTTTTCTGTTGAAGAAAAAATATCTAGAAGAAGTTTGTACACAAAATTTCTCTCTTATACTGTATAGTACAAAGTTCTATCGAAAAATTTGCTCTGGTCTAGAGATTATTTCTATGGAAAACACTCTTCTAGTGTAAATTAGAATTCATAAAAAAATTTGCTCTGGTGTAGAAGAAAATTTTTATAGAAAAATGTAACTTGTCTAGCTAGAACAAATTTATATAGAATATATAAAGATGACTATCCCAACCCTAAGCATTTTACGTTGGTCACACTTGATTGTAATACTCGTACGGCAGAGAATACCGGTTGTTCGTAGAAAATACTTTTACAAATACGAGTATGTTTTTAATTTTTTTTCATTTACATCCTTTTAAGCAGCAACCATCTCCTTGTCTAACCTCATGTGAGTGTAAAAGTTCATGATGCGTACAAAATTTAAAAATTACTCGCAAAGGTTGAATAAAATAAAAGGCGTAAATTTATTCGATTGTTTCAATTTTTGCTGGTGTCGCTTCCGCTTTGTATGCATTCTGCTTAGAAAAATTAAAACATTCTTTTATGCCTGATATGATATGGACTCTGACCTCCCAGAAATCACATTTTATTATTTTTATTTCACCCAGAAACGAAATCCATTTCAATACAAAATGATGACAATGTTAAAAGTTTGTTTTTTGTTTTTGCATATTTTTGTTAATCGTAGCAAATGTTACGAATGTGTTCTTGATGATTTTCAAAGTATCATGTTTGAATTATTTAGTGAATGTTTCTGCCATTGAATTATCACTTTTTGGTCTTAAGTGCGAATGTTTTTAAGTGTCTCTCTTTTTTTTCTTTTTGCAAATCATGTTTATTTTGAGCTTGATTAGGGTGTCGTTTTGTTTTTAAACGCTGTCAACGTCATTGTCAATTGTGTATTTTTTTCAGCTGAACACGAGATTTAAAAATTTTTTTACGCACAGTTCCATGTTTTTCTGTGTGCTCTCATAATGTAAATACTAAATTGGACTTTTCGTTTAATTTTATGGTCTATTTATGCTAAATACCTAAAATAGGTTTTAAAATAAATTACTTTTTAAACAATTTTATGCAAAATTAAATGTGGCAAAATGTTATGCCGCAGGTCTATTCGAACGTATTAGTTTTAAAACTGTTGTCTTTTAGGCTTAATGATGATGTTCCAGACGAGGGTCATAACATTTTACGAACTGTTGACTTTTGTGGCCAATTAAAACAACTGGGAAATGCTTTATTGTTGTGAGGCAAAAAAAAAATAAAAATAAGGTACGAAATGTGCTTCTAAGGACTCTTGTTTGATGACAGGCTGCCTTTTGTGTTATGAAATGTGAAACAAGAAGGCATTTTAAAGAAATTTTTATAAAGTTTAAATGAAATTGATTCAACATATTTGCAAAAGTCCAGCACTTGTAAGACTCCTTTGCTACAGTTTTAGTAAAAAGTTTTATGTATTAAATTTGTGTGTTCTCCACGAAAAAAAAACTTTTTTATTTGTTAAAATTTTCACAATTCCAATATCGTTATGAGCAGTTTCAACTTTAAAAAAATACACACAGGCGAAATTGAAGCTGATACCCTGCAAACACACGGGTGCGATATCAAATAGAGGAAAGTTTTAAATTAATTTTTTTTAATATCAAACATTCAAGAGTGAATTATAAAAATTTTCAGAAATATAATTCCTGAACAAAAGGAATGGATATAGGATTGCCATATATGCCGATAAATCGGAATTTCGCCGTTTTTTTGCTAGAAGATTTTATCTGGCACCCCTGGGTGGATGCAATTATCTCAATATTTTGGAAATATATTGATTTTCAACTTGTTCTTAAAAACGGTTTCGATTTGAAAAGTTTTGCATTTCGTTAAAAAAGAACTAAAGGGAGGCGCCAGGCAACATGTTGTTTAACACTGGGAATAAATATGTTGGCAATAAAGCAATAACGCCGGCAGAATAACCAAAATATATTGCTTATTGCTTTGCTATGGGAAATCGTATTTATGTTAACACACAATTTACAAAATTTTAAAAAGAAAGGTTCACTAACAAAGAAGAAGAAACTGAAAGACTTTTTCTCATCCTAAAATTAGTAATATTGCAAGGCATATTATAAAAGATTTCCTTTTTCAATTACCTTTTTAATAATTCATTTAATTCTTTTGCAAAAAAAATTTCGTCTTTTTCTTATTTTACGGCGCGGCTTTTTTTCTTCTTTGCTTTTCTTTTCTTTTCTTTGCAAAAGTCAACGTTTTATGATGTTTTATGTTCGCAATAATTGCCGTAATTATTGCCAGGTACGAAAAAGATTCATCTTTACTGGAGATAAAATAATTTTGACATTTGCTGCAATATATGTTAATGAATTTATTGTCAGTCTAGATGGCGGTGAAAGTGTCAAATAGACAGATGTCATGACTTGTAATTAGGGTTGTCGTTTGAATAAAAATTATTCGAATAATTTGAAAGAGTTTTTTTTTTAAATTTTTGTTCGAACGAACAAACATTTTTAAATTTTGAATAAAGAATTATTCGAATAATTTTTTTCTAATAATCGAGTATTCGAACAATTGATAAACGACGTATAAAATCACTAAATTCTTTAATATTATTTGTGAACTCTGGGAATTTCCTATACAAAACTAGCTTTTTATAATATGCCACAAGAAGCTAAAAAAGGAAGAACGAAAAAAATATGTACTGCGAATGGCCTCGAAAACGATGAAGAATAAGATGACGTTTTATTAATTGATCTAAAAAAGCCTAAAATAAATAACGCAAAATCGGTAACAGTATTGATGATGATCTGAGCTATTTAGAAAAATCAAAGAAAATAACAAACAAACAAACTGTTTTAACTGTAAATTTTTTATTCCTTGTTTGCTCGAATTATTCGAACATAATTTCAAAATTATTCGTTAATTCGAACAGAAAAAAAATCATGAAATTTTAATCGAACAAATAAAAAACACGAATAATTGAGAATAATTGACAACCCTACTTGTAATGTCATAACAAGAAACACAATGTGTCACGACAATGAGACTAATTAACAATGACACAGGATGGCATTAAGTTCGACTTCGTACGACTTGCTGATTGAGTTGGCATGACATTTTTCTGTATGACACTTTCAAGCAACATTAAGTTTTGAGCAGCACTTTTGTCTAAATATGAAAATTTATTTGAGAGTTAAGTTTGAACGTTTGACTTTGTGTTTGTTGGGTTGATAGTGTTTCCAAAAAAAAGTACTGTTGACAATTGACCTCAATTTATGAAAGGGGCAACATCATCATCATCATCATTATACTCATGCCAGCCATAAGGTCTAGAGTTCGGTAGCATCATTGAACATATGAAATGGTCTCAAACAAAAAAAAAACTTATGAAACATTTACAACAATTGCTGGCTTGTAGATCTAAAGAGAAGAAGTGGTTTTAACTAAAGATTTTTTTTTCATAGTTCCAAAAGTTGAAATAAAAATATATTGAAGAGAAAAGAAAATTAAAATAAAACAAAATACTATAGAATTCTGCAATAACCGCAGGTCGAAATGTCAATTATAATATATTTTTCCTTAGCAACTTTTTGTCTTTTTCCGATCATTCAATATGAAACAACACGTGATTGCTTGCTTTTTTTTTCAATGTATAAATTTAATGAAGTTTATTTATTGTTCATCGAAATTTAAATTATGTGTATTTTTTTTCTTCGTTGTTATGGGAATTGAATTTAGATATTGAGCACAGCAAGTACAATTATAAGTATGAAATTAAAAATTTTTAAATTACTATTAATTGCAGACTAAAGAAAATTTCTTTAAAAAAATCTCTATAATGGCGATTTTTCTCAATTCGCTTTAGACGATTTACTTACTTTCTTAGATGACCATTAACAACCGTTTTGATCAGTAGCCTGATTCAAAATAGTTTTCCATGCGCGTCGATCTAATGCGCTTTCCCTCCAGTTTATGGCACCAAGTTTTGCGAGGTCTTCTTCAGCTTGTTACTTCCACCGGAGTTTGGGTCTTCTCCTTCTGCGTCTTCATTCGAATTCGAATGATTTCTTCGCCGGTGTGTTCTCAACCATACGTATTCCATGCCCTAACCACCGCAATCGTTGTACTTTATATTCCGTACAGCTCATACAGCTCGTGATTCATTCAATGGCGATACTCCCTCCGTCGACGCATATAGGTCCAAATATTTTACGTAATATTTTTCTCTCCAAAACCGCAAGAATATCATCACCTGCAGTAGAACGGGTAGTATAAGTGTTTTATAGAGTGCATTTTCTTTTGTGGAGACAGGGCTTTGTTTCTAAACTGCTTGCTTAGCCTGAAATAGCATCCGTTAGCAAGAATAGTTCTTTGGTTTTTTCTAATCTGATGTTGTTCGTTTTGTTTATCGCATTACTGAGACAGATGCAGATGATCACTACATCGTAGTCATAATCACCAATATTCACATATTGACGTAGTCTTCTTGGTTCTTTGTAGGCTGACACCATTAACTTGGTTTTATCTTCATTTACTGCTAGATCCACTGTCGCCGTATCCTTTTCGATACCAGAGAATGTTGCATTTACCTCTCGCACAGTTCGCCCCATGATATCAATAAGCAGAAGCGAGTAGCATGAGCTTTTTCATATAAATTATGGCTTCTCTATTAACTGCAGCACCACGCAGGATTTTTGCCAACAAAATGTTGAAAAGATCACCTCGTTTTGTATTGAACGTCTCGGAGAGGTCTTTCCCAATTTTAAGCGATGATCTTGCTTTGCAAGTATACCAAACTCAGATATGGCATTAAATACGAGTACTATTGCTCATATCGAGCTGTCAAAGGCAGCTTTGTAGTCGACGAACAGGTGGTGATAGGTGTCGATTTGTATTTCTTGGGGCTCCTCCAGGATTTGGCTTAATGTAAATATCTAGTCGGTGGTCGATTTACCGTCTCTAAAGTCGCATTGGGAGGGTCCTATTATTTCGTTGACTTTAGTTTTTATTCGATCAGATAGTACGCTCGACAGAATTTTATTTAATCCAGAGTAGAGAAAATTTGTAAAGGAAACTTGTAAGGATGCCTTCTAGCAGATGCTTCCTACAACATGTAAAAAATAGTTGGCTTAATTTTCTTGCGAAAGTCACATTCAGACTTTAATAAGTTTGTTTAGAAAAAAAATTGGCATTGAAAAAATGCTGTAGACGGAGATTCGAAAAGAATTTTTCTTTAGAAAAGTTTGCTTTTACTAATTAATAATTTATCGCTAAAGATTTTTTTGTACACATTAGAAAATTTTTGCAAATAAACTTTCTCTATATCCGAGATTGATTTTTATTGATAATTTTTTTTTTATTAAAAATTTTAGTCAAAGAAAAATTTTTTTAAAAATATTTTGAGCACTGGAAAACTTTTATTTTTAAAAAATAAAAATTTTCCAACATTTATTGATTTTATTAAAGAACCTATAAGTACATTTATTCATTTTGTTGAAGAACAAACACAAGGCAAAAATTTGTTGAGTAAATTTTGTTCTGTACTTCAAAAAATTTCAGTTTTAAAACAAGAAAACAAGGATTTTTTTGTTTTCGAAAAAAAAATTTTTACAGCAGATATTTTTTGTTGGTTGAATAAAAACACACTAATTTAATAATAATTATTGATTTTTTAAAAATATAGATTTGGAGAAAACTTCTCTCAAATAAATTTTGTAGGATTTAAAAAAATTCTGTAGTAAAACGTTTTCATTTGAAAAAAGTATTTATCCTCAACAGCTTAGTTCCAAGCAATGAAATCAAAGAAACATTCATCTTAATTAAGTGCAATAAATTTTTCACATATACTCAACACTCGCAACAACTAAAGACGATCTCGGAATACAATAAAACCAAAGCCTACTTTAACTTTATTTAAACTTTAGCATACTTTTTTTATGTTTTGTACAAAAAACTTCAATTTTATTTTAATTTTTCTTAAATCCTTGAATGGTTAAAAAGTTCTAGCCTCAAGTAAAAAAATTCTTGAATGGTTAAAAAGTTCTAGTCTCAAGTAAAAAATGTGTAACCACATTAATTGCAGATATTTTATGCTGTTAATATTTTGTAATGCTTTTATTTTGTATACGAACATAAGTGCCCCAGCTTTTCCAAATGAAATTACAGCAGCCCCTTTCTGACTATGCCAACAACATCCTTGACAAAAAAAGTAACATACATTTTTAATTCATTGTAATAAAATAGTACCTGACAACGACACAAAATAATAATTCTTTTTGGTTTTCGTAATAAAATACAAAAAACGAACATTTTGAAAAGTGAAACTAATTTATTTTCCATAAAAACCAATTTAAATTAAAAAAATGTCAATAAGAGAAATAGTGAAATCAAATTAGTTAGTAGAACAAGGAAATAATTCTTTAAAAGGTTTAAAAGTTGCCAAAATTAAGCAAAATTTTTAGAGAAAAATTATTTGCAAAAAAAATTATTTTTTTAAGTATATAATTTTTCCACCTTTTCTAAAGAATAAAAAATATTTTCACAAGCCTTGAACGGATTTTTTTTAAAAGAAATTTCACTGTTTTTAAGAAATTTCTTTTTACCCAAATTTATTTAAAATTTTTTTTTTTTTCAAAAATTTATTAAAAAAATGTTATTATTCTTCCAATTGACTTTGAGATCACTTTTTTATGAAAAATTAAAATTTATTCTTTCTCAAAATTTTTCAACTGACAATCAATTTTTTATACAAAAACGGGGGAAAAATTTTTGATTTGTAATTTGCAATTTTGTTAAAATTTGGATTTTTTACAAAAAAAGGGACCTCAAGCTCAATTGGATGAAAAATAAAAAAAAATAAAAAAAATATATTAATTTCTAAAAAAAGTGAAGAATAAAAAAAAATCCGTGCAAGGCTTTTGAAAAACATTTTTTTAAGAGTTTACTTTAAGCGCGAGTAAAACTTTGTGAAAATTTTGTTAAAATTTTGTTAAAATTTTGTTAAGATTTTTTTAAATTTTGTTAAAAATTTTTTAAATTTTGTTAAAATTTTTTTAAATTTTGTTAAAATTTTTTTAAATTTTTCTTTTAATTTTGTTAAAGTTTTGCTGAAAGTTTGTTAAAAATTTGTTAAAATTAATAAAATTTTTCTTAAAAAAGTGTTCTCTCTTTTTTTAGCTTTTAATAGCAAAAGTTGTTCTAGACTACAGAATAATTTTTTTCACCCAAATTTATAGTTGACTTTTGTTGTTTAACGGATGTTTATGTGTGGGAATCCCATTTGAAATATGTACTGCCTTCTGGCCAAAGTTTATTATATTCTTTTTTAAATATTTTTATGGTTAAATAAGCACTAAAACAAAACAAAAAAAAAGAAAAAAATATTGTATTAAACAACAAACTAGCAAAACATCGGCAATCCGAGCAACAATGTTTGCCAATATATTCATGATGCCAGCAAAAGAGGGTTGAAAAAAACAAACAATATTTGCGGTTAAATGTTTTATGACAAAAAAAGTGCAATTCCATTAAATAAGGTTGGCTGGCAGTGATCAATGAGCTTTATACCAACAACTTTATGCAAGTGAGCCAGACTGTGTTTCAACCTGGATGGAACAGAGTGTATCGCTTTCATAAATGTTTACTAAAGATGAACCTCATAAATTATAAATATTTTTTGTTTGCCAGCTTTTCATTCTGGTAACGAAAGGGTTTTTCTTGTTTTTCCTCTTTTTTTGCTTTTGGGGACAAAAAAAAAAACAAAAAAAAACTGGGATATATGTTTGCGACAGCAGCTTAACTGGGTGTTAAGGGAAATAATAAAACGTTAAAAATCAACAACAATCAGAAGAATGAAAAACAAAAAAAAAATATAAAAATAACCGTAAATAAAAATAACTTTATTTATTTCAATGTATAATAATATTTTGCTGGCGAAAAGAAAAAAAGTCTTTTTCATTGGCCAAGTATTTATGTTAGCGGCAAACATGTGGTCGTTGGCTTTAACGAGCAGCTACAAATGTACAAATGAAGCATACATTAAAAAAAGGACGCATTTGCAGGATGCCGAAACAAGGCTTAATAAAATATTTTGTCGTCATTAATAAAAACGTATATTTTGTGTGCTTCCTCCCCTCCCTCCCAAACAGATTTGTGCTTAAAAATTCATAATTCAAAAACAGGCATTTAGCTTTACCAAAAGGAAAACAAAAAAAAAAGGTTTTGCTCGAAATTCTTATCTAAAGTTGTATACATTTATGATCCTTTAATCAGTTTGTCATGATGTATTTTAACAAGAGAATTCATATGAGAAGGATTTATTTTTGTGTAACTTTTGTGACTCAGTTTTTAGCAACTTTTTCTTTAATGACAATTCCCGTTTATATTTTTTCTATTTATAACGAATGAATAATAATGTAGAGTTTTTCGAGGTCCTCAACTAATAAAAAGAGTTCAGGACTTTTTACATAGCAAAATAACAGGTATTGAAATTAGGAATTTTCCACATAAAATTAAAAAAAAACAATAATATTGTGGAACTCTCGTCTGAAATATTTTTTTCTAAAAAAATTAAAGAGGAAATAAAAGTTTTTTTCATTGGCTGAAGGGTGGGGGTTAACTTCGTGTTCCCAGAAAAATGTTCTACAGACATTTTTATATAGAATCTGCTCTAGATCACAGCGAATTCTTCTGTAGAAATCGTCTCTAGGTTAGCAAAAATTTTTTATAAATTTAAAATTAAAAAAAATTGAACTACAAGAAATAATTTATAAATGAAATTTTCTTTAGATAATAGCAAATTTTTAAAATTTTCTGTAGACACTTTTACTTTAGAGTTAAAAAAAAATTTTTTTACAAGGGGTCCGCGAGCAGGAATTCGATGAGAACCCCTGTTCTATAGTGCAGCAATATTTTCGACAGAAATCTGCTCTAGATTAAAGCAATTTTTTTCTATAGAAATTCGCTGTTTTTCTATAGAGATTTGCTTTAGATTACAGTTAATTTATCCAAAGAAATTTGCTTTAGATTACAAGAATTTTTTCAGTAACTTTAGGCTACACCAGAGCAAGTTTATGTAAAGAAAATATTTTATTCTATAAAAGCAAACAAACCTTTTAAAAGCTTCGTTTGTTTAAACAAAACTCTTTCCAAGACATAAAATTTTCAACTCGAATGTTATTTTCATTTGACAATCACAATTTTCATCTAAATTGTACGCACGCACAATTGTACGTTCTACAAAATTTTTCCAATTTACATATTAAACAATTGAGTTAAAAATCATTCTGAGTAAGAACAAAAGTTTTCAGAGTTGAGACCGCAATCTGCAAGGAAAATTTTCTTTTATTTATGACCAATAAATTGTGATTTATACGCATCTACATTTCTAATATTCTGTCTGTAAAGCAAAGAAAAGTTTTTTAATATTTTGTTGTTGCTGCTGCTGTGAATTATAAAAGAAAATTTTCTGATAATAGAATTTTTGGGGAAAAAATGTTAAATTATGTGTGTGTGTGTGCGTGTGTGTGTAGGATTTTGTGTTAATAAAAATGCTTAATAAGTAATTTACGAAAAGAAAAGTTTTTCTCCAAAAAATATTTATTGATTTCTAACAAAAATAATGATTAAATTTTATCTTTCTGTTTGCAGGTAAGTCATTTATTTCGATTGCTATATTTTTTTCCAAGAGAAATTAATTGGTAAGTGTAAGCTGAACTAAAACATAATTAAAGCAAAAAAAATGCAAAAAAATATGTAAATTCCCCAAAAAATTGTTACACAATCTTTTACATACAATTTTTGTAAACTATTCTACATTTAATTTCAATGATTATAAATATATGATTGTAATTTTTCTCAGCTTTTTATAGAGATTATAAGAAAATGCTATTTAATTTCAACAAAATACTCATACAAATCCTTAGTTAATAAAATTTTGTCATAAAACGTCTGTAGTCGAACGCATAAACGTTTAAGGTTTTAGCGTCAATATCATCAATTTTAATATGTTGGGAATCCAATAAAAGTCTTAAAATACAAAATGATGATATTGTACACCTTTTTATGTTACATTTTGTCTGGCTGAATATCTAATGCGATTAACTTTGGTTGGCAGTGGCAAAAAACCAACAGAATCTTCTAAAAGTCATAAAATTAAATGGAACAATAAGTTTCATTTTGTTCGTGAGACTAAATATTTTTGTTTAGTTGGAGGTAATTTTTGTAGTGAAATTTTCTAAAGCAATTTAGATGCGGATTATAAAATATTTTTGAAAGAAAAATTTGCTCTTTTAAAAAAACAATTTCTTATAGAAATTTACTATAGAAAACAGCAAATTTTTCAAGAAAAATTTTCTCTAAACAAAATCAGATTTTTCTATGGAACTTTAAACTAGACCAGAGTAAGTTTTTCTATAGAAATTTTGTTTTGGACAAAAGCGATTTCTGATCCAGATACCAGCAAATTTTTCTATAGAAAATTTCTCTAAACAAAAGCTGATTTTTTTAAAGAAAATTTACAGCATTTTTCAAGAAAAATTTTCTCTAAATAAAATCAGATTTTTCTATTGAAATTTAAACTAGAACAGAGTAAGTTTTTCTATAGAAATTTTGTTTTCGACAAGAGCGACTTTTGATCCAGAAACCAGGAAATTTTTCTATAGAAAATTTCTCTAAACAAAAGCTGATTTTCTTAAGAAAATTTACAGCATTTTTCAAGAAAAATTTTCTCTAAACAAAATCAGATTTTTCTATGGAATTTTAAACTAGACCAGAGTAAGTTTTTCTATAGAAATTTTGTTTTCGACAAGAGCGACTTTTGATCCAGAAACCAGGAAATTTTTCTATAGAAAATTTCTCTAAACAAAAGCTGATTTTCTTAAGAAAATTTACAGCATTTTTCAAGAAAAATTTTCTCTAAACAAAATCAGATTTTTCTATGGAATTTTAAACTAGACCAGAGTAAGTTTTTCTATAGAAATTTTGTTTTCGACAAGAGTGATTTCGGATCCAGATCCCAAAAAACTTTTCTATAGAAATTTTCTCTAAACAAATGCTGATTTTTTTAAAGAAAATTTACAGCATTTTTCAAGAAAAATTTTCTCTAAATAAAATCAGATTTTTCTATGGAATTTTAAACTAGACCAGAGTAAGTTTTTCTATAGAAATTTTGTTTTCGACAAGAGCGAGTTTAGATCCAGAAACCAGGAAATTTTTCTATAGAAACTTTCTCTAAACAAAAGCTGTTTTTTCTACGAAAATTTACACTATTTTTCCAGAAAAATTTTCTCTAAAGAAAATAAGATTTTTCTTTAGAAATTTTGGTGTCCATAAGAGCCATTTTCGATCCAGGAACCAGCAAATTTTTCTATAGAAATTTTCTCTAAAGAAAAGCTGTTTTTTCTATGGATATTTAAACTAGACCAGAGCAATTTTTTCTATACAAAATTGTTATAAACAAGAGCAAATTTCTCTATAGAAACTATAGAAACTTACTTTACACAAGAGAAAAGTCATCTACAGAAGAGAGCACATTTTTGTACAGACATTAGTTTTTGACAAAACTAATTTTCTTTTTTTATCAAGAATTTCTCAAGAAATTTTCGCAGGATAAAAATTAAATCAATATAAATTTTTTTAATGAAAATTTGACTTTAAAATCTAATACTTTGTTTCATTTTGAAATACTTTACTGCTTAGCTATCTTAGATAAAATTCTAATGAAGTTTATATTAATTCTTTCAATGTTAATTAAGTATTCTATTATCTCTACTTTTATCTCTTTAATAAAAATAATTTAAATAAAATTTTCTCTTTAAACTCTTCACTTGTTTTGTATTCATTCTACTATTTATCTTAATTAATTATGGTTTTTGTTACCGTTTTCAATTTTCATTAAATTTAAATGTGCTCTTCAAGTTCGTTCTTATTTTTTGTTTGTTTTTTATTAAAACTTTTAACACCTTTAAGCTGGCGTGCGGTAGACAGAATTGTTATCTATGAATTCAGTTATAATATGTAATTAATGATTAAATTATAAATAATGTTGTACGTAACTTCCAATTGCATGTGATCGTTTCTTTACTGTTCCCCCAGAATTAGAATTTCTTATCTATTTATTTTTTTTTTATTCAAAGTTTCATAAATTTGATTGCACATAAATAAAAATCAAATGTGTATCTTAATAACAATTATTGTAGACGTGATAAGAATTGAAAAATATTTATAATGTCGCATGACTTTGTTGGATTTGCCGCGTGGTAAAAAATAATTTACTACGTGTACTTGGCTGATAAAAAGAAATTTTGCATTTATTTTTTGTGCATGAAAAATATCGCGAGCTTATTTTGTCTAAATTTAGATGGATTCTATTTTATAAAAAAATTTGGTCTTGTCTAGAGCGAGTTTCTGTAGAAAAAAATTTATCTTGTTTAGAGCAAATTTCTACAGAAAAATTTCTACAGAAAAATTTCTACAGAAAAATTTTATTTTGTTTAGAACAAATTTCCATAGAAAAATTTGGTCTTGCTTAGAGAAAATTTCTATAGAAAAATTTTATTTTTTTAGAATAAATTTCTATAGAAAAATTTTATCTCTTAGATTTCTATAGAAAAATTTGATCTTGCTTAGAGCAAATTTCTATAGAAAAACTCGATCTCGTTTATAGCAAATTTCTACAGAATAATTTGGTATTGTTTGAAGAAAATTTCCATAAAAAAATTTTAGTCTTGTTAAGAGAAAATTTCTATATAAAAATTTGCTCTTGCATAGAGAAAATTTTGATAGAAAAACTCGGTCTTGTTTAGAACCAATTTCTATAGAAAAATTTGATCTTTAGAGAAAATTTAATTAAAAATTTTAGTCTTGTTTAGAGAAAATTTCCACAGAAAATTTTGGTCTCGGTCTATAGAAAAACTTGGCATTGTTTAGAGAAAATTTCTATACAAAATTTTGATCTTGTTTAGAACAAATTTCTATACAAAATTTTGATCTTGTTTAGAACAAATTTCTAAAGAAAAATTTGTTCTTGTCTTCGGAAATATTTATTTTATACAAAATTTTCGACTCTTAATAGTTTTGCTTTTTCGATTATTTATTCCATATGCGTTGTTTGTCTGTATCGATTTACTAAATACGTGTTTTTTTATAATTAAAATACATAATTAAATTCGTCTTTTAAACACTTGTTCTTGGAATTTCACTCTTCACTGTGTAGATTTAATGTTTAATTTTACGTCATAATTCTACGTACAAAGTAAAGTAACTTCCAAATATGTAATTTGCTAAAGGTATTTAATTATTTATTTATTTAATTTATTTGTTTTTTTTTGCTGGCGCATGTAGTTTACAACGCTCATCACGCCACTTTTTAAAATTTTTTTAATTATTGTTTATTTTTTGGTATCAAATTTCTTGAGTCATCCATCCATCTAATGTATTTTTTTCTATTTCTTTTATTAGTAGATTTCTAGTGAATCATTTGTTTGAAATTTAGCAAAAAATATGAAATTTTAAGTTTTTGTTTTTCGTTTTTGCAATACTGCAAAAATCACGCCACTTTTATTTAATTTCTTGTATTTATTTTCTCTTGTGTGCTGCTCTCAGAGCTGCCAAAAAAAATTCAAAAATACTCTTAACAAATTTTATGTAAAATTTCAATGTCTAAATTTATCTTTAAAACAATATAAAGAAATTGTTTCATGTGCGGCAACATTTTATTCGGCACACAAAGTGAATGACCCATATTTCTTTGGTAGATTTTGCAAAATCTAGTCTTTTTGAATTCAAATTTTAATTTTACTTCTAAATAAATTAGCAAAAAAAGTTTTCCGTTTGCTTTTTGTTTGAAGCTGTTAAATCATCCAGCGTTTAAATTGGTTTTGTTTGTTTTTCAACATTATCTCTTCATCATTCCTTCAGAGTCTTGACTAAAATAAAAATACAGAACAAAATATTTATTGTCATTGATAAAATGATTATCCGATTTGATTGTACATATTTTGTTTATCAAAATAAACCCTTAAATATTATTTAGAAGCGGAAATGTAAAAATGCGAAAGAATTAATTTCGTACACGCTTTATGTTCTCTGCCACATAGAATCTTGCAACTGTCATGATATCTTTTTGTTACTTTGTCAGTCACAACTTTTAGGTTTTGTTTATGAGTCCATCAACTCTTCATAAACTTTCATATTTGTCGATCTGCGATAAGCGCTGAAAACTACAATCACAATAAACAACTACAGGCAGCAAGCCCAGCAGCGGTGATTGTAAATTGGTATAAAAATATTTTTTAAAGAAACAAGTAGGAAGCAAATATCAAACTAAATTCACAGATACATTGTATTAAGTAAAAGGCAAACAAAAACACATAACAGGCATTAAGCGACAAGCGTTAAGTCGGACAGAGCGGCACAAAGAACAAATATCTGTGATTGAAGCTTTTCGAATTGAACAAACAAAACAGCTCTTGTGTGAGATTGGAGGAAAAAAGGGCTGTTTATTAAGAACTCCTTCGGCGGAACTAGACACGCAAGCTGTTTCAGGATGCTATTAGAAGTCAAATACTTTGAATCCTTCCTAAGAAAAATTCTGTAAAAGATGTCAAAAATTATATCTGACTAGAACAGTAAGAAATATAATATATTTCGAGTTGGCTTAGAAAAGAATCAACATGCTACAAGACTGTTTGGGGCACTTAAGAAATTTATTTTTTTTAAACAAACACAAAATGCTAAATGCTTTTTGGAGTGTCTGTCTGCAGAGTAATAATTTGACACACTATACCACTACACAAGAATCTGCCGGTTTTTATTTTTTTTGTAATTCAATTTTATTTTGTTTTACTTTATATCATTTTATTTAATTTTATATTAGTTTATTTAATTTTTTTTTTTCATTAAATTATTTTGTATTTTTTTTAATTTTTCAATATAATTATAAAATTTATTATTTGAGACAGGTCTCGATATCTTTTTTCAAAGAATTTCAAAAGGTTTTGTTTGTTGAAAAAAATCCTCAACAAGCAAAACCTTTTGGAACTAATTAAATATTAATTGCTTTCTTATTTTATCTTGTTTTAATTTTCCTTTTTTTATTTTATTTATTTTAACTTTAACGTTAATTAATTTTATTTTCATTTATTTTGTTTTATTTTATTTTATATTATTTTATTTTGTAATTTTATTTTTTTTATTTATTATAGTTCGTCTCGTTTAGTTACATTTTATGTTGTTTTAATAATTTAAATTTTTTTATTGAATTTTTTATTTAGTTTTTTTGTACTTTGTTTAGTTTGTTTTAATTTATTATTATAATGTATTTTATTTTGCTTATTTTCGTATTTTCTTTTATTTTATCTGATTTTTTTTTAATTTTACGTCTGCGTATTTAATTTTTTTTAATTATTTATATAATTTTAATTTATTTAATACTTTTTTATTTTATTTATTTCATTTTTATATTATTTTACTACTTCTTAATTTGTTTTGTTATATTTTATTTTGTCTTATATAATTTTTTTGTTGCTATTTACATTACATTATTTTTTAATTCTATTTATTCACATTTTATTTTGGTTTATATTATAATTTTAGTTTATTTTGTATTATATTATTTTGTTTATTTTATTTAATTTGAACTTATTTTTCATTTTATTTGCTTTTATTTTATTTTATTATTTTATTTTATTATTTTATTTAATATAATACTATTTCATTTAATTTAATTTATTTTAAATTATTTTTTATTTAGTTATTTTCATTTGCTTATTTAGTTTATTTTATTTTGTTACATTTTATTGTATTTTTTTTAATTTTATTTCATTTCATTTCATTTTAATTTGTTTAGTTTCAATTATGTCTTTTATTTTGTATTATTTTATTTGAATAATTCTTTATTTTATTTTATTTAATTTAATTTAATTTAATTTTATTTCATTTGAATTATATTTTATTATTTTATTTAAATTTATTTAAATTTATTTTATTTTAATTTATTTTATTTCATTTGAATAATTTTTTATTGTATTTTATTATTTTATTTAAATTTATTTTAATATATTTTATTTTATTTTATTTAATTTGAATAATTTTTTATTTTATTTAATTTAGATCTATTTCATTTTAATTTATTTTATTTAATTTTATTTTAATTTATTTTATTTTTATTTATTTTATTTTAATTTATTTTATTCTATCTTATTTCATATTATTTTATTTTATTTAATATTTAATATCATTTTATTGTATTGGAATTTTTTTTACGCAATTTTATTATTTTATTTTTTTTTATTTTATTTATTTATCGGATATGGTTAAAAAATTCCGGATTCTGTTGTAAATTTTCGGATATTTAGAAACTTGAAATTTACGGAAAAGTTTTTGTGAATTATTAAGTTTATTTTATTTTTATTGAAACTCAAAAATTTCCCCTAAAAACCACTTACAAATTTAATTCTGCTACACAAATATTATCGTTTCTTGTTTATGTTAAACTTTAATTTTTGAAGTAGCTTTTCGCTGGACGCTCGTCGCTGAAATTATGCTTAGTACAATTCGGTTTGCATAACCGTTTAAGTAGTTTTATTGTTCATGCAATAAAAATTAAATCCGACAGTTTAACAACCGGGATAAAAACAATGTCGAAAAGTAAACACTTTAAATGCTGCAAAAACAAGAAAATTATAAAACACAAATGAAATGCGACTGTTGAGGTCCGAAAATTAAATCTTCAAATTTAATGTGTACAAATATGAGATAAATTGAAAAATAATTGCTGACATCAACCTTGTAGACATGAATTTAAATTTAATTAATTTATTGGCCTCACACACATACACCTACTTAAGCATACTTAGACGCACACACGAACGCATTATTCGCACCTAAAAATCAATTATAAATGAATCATGAGTATAAAAGGAAAGAAGTTTGTCTGTTTGGCAAAGGAATCGATCTTCTTTTCAATTAAGCCGCCTAAAACTATGCCATAAATATATTCTTCTTGTGAATTGAGACGGTCCTTGAATGCATGATATACAATTATGTCACAATATTTTAACTGCTGTTTTTACAATGTAGGCTTCCTTCCGTTTCAAATAGCTTTGCTCAAGTTGAAGATAGTGGGGAAGATTTGAAATTTTTAATTTCAAGATTTTTAATTTTGCTTAGTTTGTATTTTTTCACCTTATTTTACCACTTGAAGGGCTTCATTTTACACACAAATGGTTTCATATTTTGTTTCATTTTTGTGTGTGAATATTTTGCTGAATGATTGATTGACATAAATAATTAATTTTTTACAAAATACTGCGGTGTTTTCATTCTTTTTGTTGGTAAAAGAGATCTCTTAGGTAATTTGATAGCTAAAAAAATATTGGAAAAAATAAATAATTTGTTACAGACTGATAACAAAAGTTTTCTTACATCATTTTTTTTCTCTTAGCTGAAGAAGCGGGTTAAATTTATTTTTTGCTTGAGAAACTTGGCTTCATTTATAGTTTTGTTTTATATTTGAAAGCAATTTGCTGGCCAATACATTCGGACTTGTCAAATTTCCTTAAAAAATGCTGTAATTCTTTCGCACCTGTAAGTATGAGTGAGATAAAACTTTGTTTAGTCTCAAGTTTGCAAACCAATTGAAGTTTAATTACAAGCAGAACCACTGACGGCAGATCACGTCCCAAGATTTGCTGACGAATGAAAATTATTATTATTTTTTAAATACATTTCCATAAATAATTTGTTGCTTAAATAATTAAAAATCTATTTTTATGTTTTTTTATACAAACGTGTGCTTGAGGAGTGGTCTCGCCTAAATCTTGTTTACTTCCAATTAAATTAAGGTGAAAATGAATAGTTAAGAATCATATTTATCATTTTAATACCTCTTGAATGATTTCTTTTCCTTAAGCTCTTCCAAATATGAAATTAGAAATAAATCTTTTAAAAAAATGATTTATTAATTTTTTTTGCTTTGTGTTTGTTTTTTGTTTAAAAATAATCTGTGTTATTTTTAATTTGTTGTTGACATTCATGATTTAAAATTCTCATTATTTTTTGATGGTGGGATAATACGAAGACCAAAAATATATTTTGAATATTGAAAATAAAACAAACTATAATAAAAATCGAGTTGGCTAAAAGCCAATGCAAAAGAGAAGAAAATGTATTTAAATTAAAGAAACTAAAAGAAAAAAAAATACCAATAAAATGATTTACATTTTCGACAGCAGAAGCAACAGTATTTTATGTTAAAGGGACTTTTTCTTTAGAAATAATTAAGAACAGAGAAGGGATTAGGATTTATAAAGGAAATCAAGATGATCGATAACTTTTGTAGTGGAAAATTATCACACTGTTTAATAGTGCATTTACACCAGCACGAAATCTACTAGATTTCTATTGAAATCTTTATCAAAATCTATACCGCTTACACCGGGTTATTCGTGACATTTTTCAAAATTTCGTATTCATGCCAAAAACAGTTGATTGGAGTTTTTTATCTTCAAAGGTCAAACTTCATACAAAAAATTATTATTGAAATGCAAAACAGCTAGGGAGCACACCCTTCCAAGAATCGTTTTTGAACATCGTAGTATTTTTCAGTACAATTTAGGTAAAACCATAATTGCATCACTAAGGCCCAAATTTAAAGTCTTCGGTTAACTAATGATGGCCGTTTAACCAATGACATTTATATGAAAATTCGTTAGTTAAACCGCCGTCATTAGTTAACTAAGGAACTATAATATGGGCCTAAGTACTACGAGATTTTGTGTAGATTTTGTCAAACTTTAGTGACGCAGCAGATTTTGTTTTGTATGAGAAATATAGTAAAAATCAACAAGATTTTGCTCGAAATCTCGTAAATACTAGATTTTAGTCCGGTGTAAATGCCAAATAAGAATATTTTTGATTAACAAATTTTTCCAATAAAATCAATTCACAAATAAATATTAATTTCAAGATGTCATCGTCAAGAAACCCGCATGAAATGGCTCCTCTATACATCGCACAACATCATTCATTACACTTATTACTTTTGTTCACAAACACATTTTGTTATTTGATATTAATTAATAGTTTTTAATTGCGACAAATTAAAATAACAAAAAAATAATGATGGCGGCGCAATATTTGTAAAAAAATCAATAAATTCGTCATGCGAGTAAGAATTGTAATCAGCTGTTTTCTGGGCTGTAGGTTTCAACCTTCGATGGAAAGAGAATTTCAAAAGCAAGTTCGTAGCAAGTCTTAAAAGTAAGGTGTGATTTTTTAAGAGATTTCGGATTTGATAAAAAAAACACATAAAAAATTTAGAAAAATTTTATGAAATCTTTATTTAAGTCGATAGAACGATCTTCTATAATTCAATATTTAAAGTTGATTTCAAGTAAATGTTGACCGCGCCTACGCCTCAAATGTTTCATACGCTGGGGTCCACTTTTGGCATACTCTCTCCAAAATATCGGCCGGTATCTCACAAATAAATTCTTCAATATTGGCTTCCACTGCGGCAATCGCTGTGGGATTGTCCCTTTAGACATGAGCCTTAACATAGCCCCACAAAAATTGTCTAAAGGCGTTAAATCTCACGATCTAGGCGGCCAATTGATCGGCCTTAAACGAGAAATGAACTGTTCACCGAACTTGCCGCTTAATTAAGCTATTGTTTCGCGTGCTATCTGGCATGTGGCAGCGTCTGGTTCAAACCACATGTCAGCCAAAATTGTAATCATTCGCCCAACTGCTGCAAACGGCGCCGAATCGATAATTGACGGTCGTCAACAAGGCAGGTTGATACAGCTGCGATACGTGTTAGTGGTTTAATATCAAATAATGGCAATTTGGTGCAAAATTTAATCACAAGATTCCAAATAGCCTCCTCAGAAGGTCGCCCAAACTGAACGTAAAATGGAAAAAGTGTAAGATATATAAATTTTCATGATAAAATTTAATAATCTGCAGGCGTTGTTTGTTTTAGAGTCGAATCACGGTTCAATTATAGACAAAACTGAACATGTTTAACAAAAACATGTTAAACGAAAACAGCTAACTTTCCAAAAACAGCTGAGCTGCTAAAAACATTGTTGCCAAAAAGAAAGTTGCTAAGAAATCACACATTGGCGGTATTCAGTGTTTGGTGCAAATGCTCTTGCGAAAGTGCAAATGCAAGATATCGTAGCTTTTTTGTGAAATTTAACGGCAACTCTGTGTATTTTGTTGTTGGATTTTGCAAAAAAGCTACGATATTTTGCATTTGCCTTTTCGCAAGAGCATTTGCACCAAACACTGAATACCGCCATTATAAAATTTTTTGGTGAAAAAGTGTGTGTGTATTAAAACCTGATAGCCCGAAATTGATCGTGCAACGCCTAAGTTAGAGAAACAACTCGTAATTTGTTATAGCTGTAAGTTAGAAGTGCAAATCAATCGATATTACTATCGCTAGCACTGATCGGAAATGCATCGTTTTTCGCTATTCATGCTGACTCATGAAATTTTAAATATAATTGAGTTGACATCATTTAAACTCAACTACTTTGTTTTAGTCATACCCACGATAATGTTGACTTATAAGTATAGGTTGCAATAAATATGAATGCGACGTCGACATCATACTCATACCACATCCGCACTCATAAATACCTTCAGTTTCAATTTCAGGAAAATACTTATAATACTGACTAGACAAAAACGTGTGATCAAACTCATGTAATTTAAATGGGTTTTATCAGAAGTTTTTGTCTAAAACGAGCAATTGAACGAGTTGGACCCAATTCTAATACTTACATTGATTCAGATCACTCAACTAATCCATACCAAATAAGCAACACAAATCTACACATATGTATATGTATCTTTATTTAACTTCAGTAAAAAAGAAATAGTAAAAAAGGCAATAGAGCAAACACACAATCTTCTAATGAGTATTTTAGAGTTCGTATGCGAAGTTCTCATTGCGAATCATACTTATTTTGCATCGTCTCGTTCTCGATCTCGGTTCAACTCGTTAAGTCGCTCGTTTTAGACAAAAACCTTTGATCAAACCCATTTAAATTTTATCAAAGGTTCTTGTCTAAAACGAGCGGCTGAACGAGTTGGACCCAAGTCTCTTCTAAATCAACAACCATGGTGGAATAATACAGGTGGTGTCGAAGTTGCAATAACACTGCTTTTAGGTTCGAAGCTGTCAAAAAGTACAAAAGAAAAATGGCAAAATGGTTGCATTTTCTGTTCTATAAAGAATTTTGTTTCTTTTCCTTTTCTTATTTGCATTTGAAACAAGTGATGAAGTGTGCATTTGTAGCAGTGTGGGCGTTTGTTAGTAATACATAATCAAATTTTGACAGACTCGAACCCAAAAAAAGTCCGTTAATGCTTCGACACTACCTGTATTATTCTACCATGTCAACAACGTCATAAATGTTGTTATGTACTAGTTCGATGAGTACTTCAAACTTTCGAGTGAGCATGAAGTTGGACAACAATGCAATAAGTATGAGGGCGTATGAGTACAATAAATTATAAGTCATGATTCAGCACTACATATTTTTTCACTACACATTGCTGATCACTGATCGATAGTATCGATAGATTTATTTTTAATGAACTACACAGAAAGAAAAACGCCGTACTAAATTCATGTGTTTTCTACTTACTTTAAGTACGAGTCATACTCATAACTTTGAGTAGAAATAACAATAAAATGGTCTTTAATCAACCCGAAACCGGGATTAATTTAGATAAGCAATCCTGGAGTTTCTTAAAATGAGTACAAAATTCTTTAATCACGTGGAAAATCTGAAATCAACTAAAAAATTCTTTAATTAAATTGAACATATAAATCCGTCTGTATTTAAATCAATCATTCTGTTCTTGATTTTAGTAAATCTGTGATTACCGTACTTTCAACACCGCTTGGGATTAATTTAAGTACGGATGAATCGATTTTTCTTTTGAGTGTATTGATATTTTTTCTCCGATACCAATTTATTCGAAAGAAGGTTGTTTTAACAAACTAAACGCAAAGTCAATAAGAAATGGCGTCTTTGAAATGTAATCTTGTTGTTTCCGTAGTTAAAACTAGATTTTTTCAACGAATTTGATGTTATCGATAATATCGATAGTTTCATAACGAATTATCGAATGTGGTGACTATCGATAGTGTTGCAGCTCTACTGTAAGTTTAATTATTTAGCAGTATGTTGCATGTTTATAACTACAAATCAGTATAATTGATTTAGTTAACCGTGTAGTTGCCCATCTCTGGCCTGCATTTGATTTAAATTAACATTTTTGTTTAATAATAGTTTTTTGTTTTGCTTTTGGCTTGTATTTTATTTTGTTTTATCTATTTAATTATATTCAACTTTAAGAGTTATCACAACCAGTTGTAATCTATAGTTTCAAATAAGAATATAAAACGACTCCCATAATGATTGACTAATTTGGAGGCTTGTCCGCAAGTTGTGGTTGCACCACCACAACTTGTTTGCGGAGTGTGTATCGCAATCAGTCAGTCAGTCAGTTAGTAAGTTAGTTGTCGCATGCAATCTAATAACACGTTGAACAAACATGATTGTTTAAAAAACACCATGTACGACTTTAACATGAATACTCCTCGTATGAGAAGATTGTTGAGAAACAGTTGAGGTTAAGGTTGTTTTTTGTTTTTTTGTTTTTCTTTTTTTCTTCTTTTTTTTTGTTGTTTTGTTGTTTTGTTTTTTAGGCATTATTTAGTGAGTTTAGAACAAAATGCTAATTCTTTTGTTTGTGTGAGATTTTTGTCGCTCTCTAGAACGATAAAATTTATGTAAAATTAAAAAGTTGTTGAATATAAATATACTTGTTTTAAAAATAATTTAAATTTAATGTGAAACGCTTTTTGGTTTTTATAAAGTCACAGAATGACCGAATATTAATTAAATGCGTCAAGGGTTTAATTAAGTAAATACATTGTCATGATTTTAAAGTTTTTTTTTTAAATTATGTAATGCGTTTTGTGAATATTCTTTTATTTAAATTCATTAGAAAAGTATTTTTTTTGTAAAAGTATTGCAATGGGAATAGAATTTAGTAGCCCTGCTTTACATACGATTTTATTTTTAAATCAAATTCGCTTAGTGAAACTTAATTCAGAATCGGAAAAACAGAAGAAAATTTATTATTTAGAGTGATTATTTTTCGAACAAATTGGATGTTAGTGGTTTCGTAAGAGTTCAAAGGCAGAATTAGTTTGTACGTTCTGTTCTGTTACGAATCAGCTGTTTTGTTTCTGTTCAATTGAAAAACTGTATGTTAAGTTTGTTGTTACTTTTTCGTTCTGTTCTGTTGCGGACTATTCTGACACGTTAAGTGACAGTTAATATTTTGTGGTGTGAAATATTACAAATTTGGGTTTAAAAGTGAGAATATTTTATTTTAATTCAAATTATTAATATATATATTTTCGTCAAGTAAAAAGCATTTTGCAAACATTTACAAAATTCAATCCTATAATTACATCGTCCACATCCGAAAGTTCAGACACAGAACAAGTAAGTAAGAAATATTTTCTACAGAAACGAACGGCACAGCACGGCAACGAAAAGTAAAAACTAATGAGGCCTTTAGTCAGAAAGAATTGGACATGAGACAACATTCCAAAGCAACAAGGGAACATTTTAACACTAATTAATTTTCAACTTACAAGGGAGAACAGAAACAACGTTGTTTTTCGGAAGCCGCTATACTCCCATCATCAGTGTTCATGTGAGTTTCCATGTATTTGCCACTGTTTAGATGGCTCGGTTGAATGTGATTTCCGCCCCTATTACGGTTCACAACTCAACCCAGTTGAGCTGAAGTTGAAACAACTTAACTCCTTTTTGGTATTACGAACTGCAACTAATTTCAGTTGAAATTGTATTGATGTTGTCAGCCTAAAAAAGTGACATTGAGGAGGAAAATTAAAATAAATTTTAGTTAAAGTTTGTGTTTTTTTTAATAGTAAAATAGTTATTTGTTTTGATTTATTTTACAACGATGGAAGTGTTTGTACTAATATTAATGTGTTGTTTTTAATATACATTTTTATGTTTTTTTATCTGTAGCAATTTCTTTTATATCGTAATTTTTGTATACGCTCTTCTGTAACTGCTCAATTTTTTTAGCACTTCCTATTGAGCTTGTGCTTGCATTTTTAACAGCTCTAGATACTCGGTTTCGAAATTGTTGCTTCTGCGGTGATGTTGAGGAAGAGGGGAGGTCTTCAAGAATTTGTACTGAGGTGCACATGGCGAAGATGAGGCTGGGACGAAAGTGTCTTCCGTTTCTTCGTCATCCATTGCCGGTAGTATATTTTCCACACGGAAGGCAAAAACACCAGCTGCAACTTGCTCCTTCATTTGTATAACTTGCGCTAAACTTTCCTTGATGATATTTCTTGCGAGGGACTTTGATAAGATTTCTCTCAAGATGACTTCCATGGTTGCTAACCAGGTTCCTTTTCAAATTTGCCTTTATAGTATATCCAAATCCACAATAGGAATAAATCATCGTTGAACTCTCATTGTAGTGGTCTAATTTCATGATAACTACTTACCCGTCGCCACTCGTGAGAAGTTCTTGATCGTGGTCCTAAACTATTTATTTGTATGGAAAATTCCTCCCACAATTCATTGGTTTTATTTTTGCTGCATCAAAATAGAGGCTTTCGTTGTCCACTTTCCATGAGTTCCACAAGATTTCAAACTATTTTTGGTTGTTAGTTAATTTTTTTTATAAATTTGCTCGAAATCGACGATATAAAATCAACTTGAACATTTTTGACGGGTTAAGTTGTTATCGATAATACCAAATTAAAAATTTTCAACTGAATTAGAGTTGAGTTGGAAACCGTAATAGGAGCATTCAAATTTGTATTTATACAAATAATGACTCGAAAATGGAAACGAGAGTTATTTGTATTTTTTAAAGAAAACACAACTTCACCACAATCAATACTCAAATTTATTAATTTTTATATTAAAATTACAATATTATTGTGATTTTTTTCTAAGTTTGAGAATTTTCATTATTATTATTATTATTATTGCTGAATGAACTAGATTTTGTGCCGTGAATATTTGACCCTTCATCTTTTAATTTGTTTGTTTGTTTGTTTTTATTTTCTAAAGACGATACAATTATTTGCTGTAAATATTTTTGTTTTCTTCTCTTAAATATTGCAATTATTTGTATTGCTTTCTTTTAACGTTAAACAAACGCGTCATTTGTTGCTTAATAGTTTCTTAATTGTTTTTTGATCGATTTAATTTTTTTATTTTCAATTCTCTATTGTTTTTCTCAACTAATTGTTGACAAATAATCAACAATTTCAATTTGCGTGTTGTTTTGATTGAAAGCATGGGGCGGGTTCGAGAATTATTCGAACGTGCAATGGAAATTTACAAAACGAAAAAAATGTATTTGAAAATAACACTTAAATTTGTTTTTTAAATCTCTATTGTGGCTTCTGGGAATTCTCAATTAGATCGGCTAGACTTAAGTGCATTTTCTATGCCGTCACGTAATTTATCAGCGGCCATCAAGAATCCACTTACAATTTGACGCACAAAGCTGATTCGAAAAAGCGTTTGTGAATTTGAATGTATTATTTAGTGCTTTAACCCTTTCAGATTTTATTATTATTTTGGGTCATTATTTCACATGTTATGGGCGAGACCACACAATATTTTGCTATAACCTGTTCACGAAAAGGGACCTATTAAAATACAGCAGTTTTCCGAACCTAATGGTTTTCAGGCCTGTTCGTTAAAGAGAATTGTTCGTTATATCCAGTACTAAATTATAAAATTAATAGCGTCGTCTATTGTGATCATAACTATAAATATGTATAGTGTTTTTTTAATATTTTATTAAAATTATAGTAACCTAAAATAAATATATATTTAAAAATATGTATAAGGAAAGGAAAAACTCATAAAAACCTGTTGTACAAAAATAATTTATTTAAAAAATTGTTTGAGCACTTGAAGAACTTATACGCAATATGAGGTACAAGTGTGAAAGGGTTAACTAAATGGGCACTTCCAAAGAAAGATACACTTGACCCTCTTTAATATGGTGAAAATCACAAAAAACATTAAATTTTTTTTTCTAAATGTAAGTAACTCAACATTTAGTAAAAGAAAATATAAAACTTAAAGTTTTTAAAGTATTATACGAGCAATTAAAGATGATGTCGAATGTGACAAAAAGTAGATATTTCTGTGGAAATGCCCATATGTATGTATGTTTTATAAAAATGTAAATTTATTACACTGTTCAAAACAATTTATATTTTTTCTGCAAAATAACAAGGTTCTGACAACTGATTTTGACAGAGAAGCAGGGAAACATATCGCTCATTTATTGCAAGGTAGTCATATCTCAAAAATTGGGATTTTTGAGTTAAGAATGTAGAATTATTCTTCGTATCGTTCTTTATATTGTGTGAAAAATTCATATAAATATCTTGCTTACTCACCTCTTGAGGGGAGAATATTTTTTTATTTTTCCATTGAGCTGTAAGTAAATTAAAAGCTTTAAATCCGTCTTCTGAAAAACGAGTCTTTATGAGATATGACAACGTTGCAATAAAGGAGCGGTAATATGTCTGTGTGTATTGGCGTTTTAAAGGCTCACTTCCGGCCCTATCTTGTCTTAGGGGGTTAAACTAACTCCCACTTTGCAAATGTTTATTGTAAAACAGTATGGGGAAACCAAGTGCAGCTTCTTTTTTAAGTACATTAATACACAGAAAGAAAAACGCAGTACTAAATTCAAGTATTTTCTACGAGTACGAGTTGTACTCATAACTTTGAGTAGAAATAACAATAAAATGGTCTTAAAACAAGTAAAAAACGGGATTACATAAATAACCATTCCTGGAGTTTCTTAAAATCAGTACAAAATTCTTTAATCACGTGAAAAATCTGGAATCAACTAAAAAATTCTTTAATTGAGCATTTAAATCCGTCTGTACTTAAATCAATTTTTATGTTTTAGATTTTAGTAAATCTGGGATTATCGTACTTTTAACACCGCTTGGGATTGATTTAAGTACGGATGGATTGATTTTCCTTTTGAGTGTAGTATTTCCTATGGGGTAGCAAGAAGCGATTGCTTTGTCCGAAATTCCCAAGCATCTCACAACTTCCGGTCTTACACCAAGTGTTCCCTGGAAATGTCATTCAGGCACCCGTCTGATGGCAGCTAAAGTTGAGAAGGCGTGCAGGACTGAGTGCAGGCTAATGCCGATGCGTCTCAGGAAACTAGGTGACAACCGGTGATATTAAGTCACTGAAACTCAACTGTATTTAACCCGGCATAGCGGCGTTGGCAGCCCCAACTCTAGGATCGGAAGCTTTGGCCTAATCAGTCAATCTTCTTAAATTCAAATGATTACAGAAACGTCTGACGCCCTATGTTCTTCGTGAACATTTTATTTAAGTATTTTATGCTACAATTTGTATTTATATTATATTTAATTAAATAAAGGACATTTCCTATGGCCAGTAGCACTTTTACTTGGCTCTCTCTTATTGAAAAGTAGATATAGAAAAAGCTCTGTCTCATTTCCTTGCAAAAGCAAATTTAACAAAGACACAAGCACACTTTCTTTGCTTTTTAACTTCAAGCTGATGCGTGATTGTGCAATAAGTGTGCAAGTGTTAGTAGCAACTTCAAACGCTTGTAGCTTTCAAAACACTAAACAAATTTAAATAAAATTAAAATTGTGCACATCTATGTAAGAAAACCTTTGAAAACATATAAATCTTTCCAAACTCCGTTTAGTATTATGGGCGTAATAGGGATCTACAAAAAAAATTTTGTTTACTTATTAATTATATGTGTTCAGCCATTTTATGTAAAAAACTATGGGGCACATTTTCTTAAAAGATTTTAACCCTCCAACTTTTTAATTTAAAGGACCTTTTTGGACCCCTTTCAAAAACGAACCGAAAACACATGTAAGTTAAATAGTTAGAGGGATGAAATGTTCTACAAATATATTTACGATAAAATTCTACTATAAGTCTCTAAAGACACCAAAACTCAAAATTTACCTCCAACGTCAGAAATCTGTAAAAACTATTATTATTATTAAAATAATTATTCAGACATTTTAAATTTTGATTTATGTATGTTACTAACGTTGAGTTTTGGGCTTCGGTTTGCTCAAAAATTTATATAATAGAGTTTAAAGACAAATATTTTTGCGGGGAATCATAACACTACAACACTTCGTCTCTTGCTTGAAAAAGTTACAAAAAACACTCCTTCAGCAGCGATATGGAGCGGGCTACATTTTACATTTAATAAAATCTATTATCAGAAAGTTTCCCAAAATTAAAGAATGCAATCCAAATCACTTTTAAAGAAACTAAAAAGCAACTTTCTAAATTACCAAAAAAAAATTAAATTAAAATTGAATTACTCGCTTTATGGTCTGCGCCTGGCAGCAGCCCGCTGAGGGAAAAATAAAGTTCTGTTTATAAATAATCATTTAGTGTTGAAAACAATCCAAAATGAATTTCAGCTTTAAGCTAATCACTTAGTAATTTATTGTGTTACCACCAGGGGTCCCATCAGCATGCAAGGGTTAAGACCAAACTCGCGTAGATTTAAGTTCAGTATGTTTGATTGCAAAAAATATTTTTTATTATTCCTGAAATACAGCCAACTAAGAAAAGCCACAATGAAAATAGTAAACATATTTAAATTTCTCAATTATTATATTTTCTGAATCGCCCTCGTAGACGTGGAATTTTCCTTTTTAATTAAACAAAAAAAAATATGACAACAGCATACAAGAATTGATTAATTGTTTATTTTTTAAAAATAATTTACAAGGTTGCAATTGATTGTAGTTTATTAAAATAACCTCATGCTTGAGTCTATTTTCCGTTCCACCCCCAAAAAAGGTGTTTGAATGCGATAAATTGTTTTAATTTTCCCGCAGAAAACTTTTGCACGATTATTTTCGGGGTTTTAAACTCAATTTTCCTTTGATTTAATGTATGAGTGCGTGTGTGGTGTGTTAAAATTTGTAATTAAGATATTAAAAAATTTTGCTCATAAATTTTATGAAAAATAAAAATAATTGTTGTTGTTGTTGTAAACTTTTTTTAGTCATGACTATAAATTTTTATCAACAACTTTTATAATGTTGCCGATGAAGTTTTGTTGTTCTATTTTCAACTTTTTTGTTTTAAATTATTAAAGTTGTTGGTGTTTTGTTGTGGTTCTTTGTTGTGTGCTTATTAAAGTTTTTATTATAGTGTTTTTATGTTGCTAGTGTAGTTTTGGGACTTAAGTCATTTTAACCCTTAAAAAAGGGCTAAAAATATGTTTCCATGTAAATATGATTTTAAGATCCCTTTAACTTTGTCTGCGTTTTAACTTTTATTATTAAACAATTTGGCGCACAAAGCATACATTTAATATGTTTAAATATTGATTAAATTAAACACGCGGACTGCTGAAAATATTTAAATTTTCGAACATAATAATTCTTTAATTTTGTATAATTTTTTTTCTTTTAATTTAAAAGTATTTTAAGTGAAATTTACATCTAAATTTTTCTTATGCTGTTTTCTTTTTTAACAGTAATGTAACATTTTTCTTTTACTTTTTATCAAAAAATTGCTACTGAAAGTTTTCTTAAGACAAAGATTTTTTATCGCAAGTGATGATACAATAATTTCCAATAAACTCAGTATTTCAAAAGACATTTTATTGCATTTGTTAGCAAAAGGAAGCTGAACGTTTTATATAATATAATATTGTATGATATGTGTATGGCCTGAGAAGACATGATCATGTGTCACATGTTTCCTCAAATCTATATGGCGTTTCATTTAACAATCTTTTAAATATTCGTGTACTCTTACTATTGCATAAAATTATTTATTAGGAAATTTCACGATATCTTAGTGATAAAATTAGGTTTGCAGGATCACTTAGAGCGAAAAAGATCATAATTCCCCCGCACCGCCTTCTTGTATCTTGCGTCACGCCTTTAGAATTGTCTTCCTTATACTCAGCCACTTAATAGCAACGCAAGTAGTTTTAAGAATTTTTTATTTAATTATTTTCCACCGTAGTGCTGATTTGCTGTTACAATAGAAATAATTTATAGTTTAATTTAATTTTATTCCTACAAATGTGTGAACTTCTAATGTATCTTATAGTGATTGCTCCCTTGTACTTTAAATATAAGATTAAATCTTGTTGTAGAGGAATTAAATATATAATAAATAAATAAAATAAATAAAACATGGAATGCCGCCAGCTCTGTTGTTGTTCATCAACAACTGGCTTCGTAGACTTCGACAAATATTCTGGCCAATTGCCATCTAAAACTCCTAGACTTTTTTTTTTTTTTTTTAAAGAACAAACACAAACCGCGAAGCCATTTTGGCTTGTCTGCAGAAACACCCAGGGTCTAGGCAGGAATCGAACCTGCGACCCCCGACTAATAGTCTAGTACGCTATCTACTAGTCTACAGGGCTCCCCTTTAGGAAATAACATAACAAATTCCAATATAACGTGAAATTTGTAAACGAAATTGGAATCGGATAGGGCGGGCATATCCTCCAGAAAGATGAAGCTGATATTGCCAGGCACGCAATCGAATGGAACCCGCAGGGAAGCAGTCGAAGAGGCACCCCTGTTGTTCATACATGGAAGTGCGAAATCCGTAAGAAATTATGAAAATCCAAAAAAGCTGCAAAGAAATGAAATCAATCGCGCCTTATAGATCCTTATGGAACATGTTTATTACGGCCCTAAACTCCCTATAGCAGCAACAAGAACAAAAATATATTTACTGACCTTAAGTTTGAAGAAGTTTTTTAATAAAATCTATATTATTAATAGGCAAACACGTTTTTAATAAATCCCTTTTACGCCCGTAACACTAAACAGATTTTATAAAGATTTATATGTTTTCACCGGCTTTTTTACATAGATGTACACAATCTTAATTTTTTTTGAATCGGTCCAGTATTTTGGGATCTATAAGCGTTTTAAATTGATACGAACACATCCACACTTATTGCACATGCATGTAGCAGCTTCAACTTGAAAAAATAAACAAAGTGTGCATGTGTGTTTGCCCAATTTGCTTTTGTAAAGAAACGAGACAGAGTTTCAAGTTGTTTATTTAGAATGTTTTTTGTTTTTATATTTTATCGTATGTATTTATGAAAATGTTTAATATTAATTTCTAGAATGCGGTCGATTGAGTCGACGGCTGGATACACTAGTATTAATAAAAAGGTCGAAAAGTGGGAACTACTTTTTTGTTGAATAAATATTTTATGATTTGGAATGAACTCCAAAACCATATCTTACAGTTTCCTTTCATAATTTCAATTCGCTTTTTCGTAAAAAATAATCAAAGTCGATATTTTGAAACAAGTTTGAAAAATTTTAAAAATTTCGAAAAAAATCCAACTTGTTTCAAGTTTTTCCATAAAAATTAAACAAAAACAAAAAAAACATGTTTTTATAGATATTTAAAAAGAACACGCTTGAAAAATAATTACTAAAAAATTTCTAAAAGATGTAGGCACTCTACGTTCAGCAGTGTTCGAAAATTGAATTCTTCAAAACTTTTCCGTAAAAAATGTCTGAGAATTCTTTAAAAAATCGTAAACAATAATTTGAAAATTTTGAAATACGAATAGAAATCGTGCAAGTCTTTAAGAAGTAATATATTTTCTATAAAATTCTTTTTTAAATCCCGTTCTCGCCTTGGAGTTTTAGTTCCTGTTAAGGGTTAAACACGTTAAAACTTTTTCTTCATGTGTAATGTGTCGCATTAAATATTTAACATGTTCACTGAATTTAAAAAAAATTTAGAGCATTTTTCTCTCTAAGCTTGGGTTTTATTACTGTTGTTGTTGCAACAAACTCAGTTTCCAAAGGTGACCACAATCATTTGGTTGGTCATCAAAAAGTGTGCGTTAAATTTTAACTTTTAGAGACATTTTATATTATTGTTGTGTTTTTCATTACCGCACAGTGGGACATTTCGAGAGTAGGCGGTTAGTTAAACGTTTTTTTTGTTCTGCATACTGGTAGTTGTATGATTTTTATACTTATTTATTTTTCTTTTGATAGATGGTGCAGTAAGTAGACTTCCATATTAGGTATACACACTCATATTAAAATTGAGTCACATTTCCTAATTTTTCCATTAAAAAAATTCAACTGATAATCAATTTTAATAAAAAGAAAAGGACAAAGAAATTATTTATACTATTTGTTAATCGATTTTTCATCCTGAGAAAGTTACACACGCGAAGGAGTAGTGAAATATCGATAATAAATTTGGATGTTTTTTTATGTAAAAGTGACCTCAAGCTCGTTAATTAATTTGTAAATTATATAAATATAAAATTTTGAATATTTTATTGCTGTCGATAATCACATACGCAAAAACCCTGATAACCCGAATACCATGAACAACTTAAGCATTTGTTTTATAATTATTTTTTTAGTTACTTGGCGGCTACACGTTCAATTTTTGCCTTTCAATTCCTTTTAATTTGTAATACACTCACACTTTTTTACTGACACAGTCAAACTTTTTAAATTGAAAACAAGATTGCTATGAATTCCATCTATCAATTTATTTAGCAATTTTGTTTTCAATTTAAAATTAATTTTTGTGCTTCCTTTCAAAAATAAACAAAAATTTTTGTGTTTTAAAAAAATCTTATTTTTATAATTTTTTGGTTTATTTTTTACAAATTTTCTGCAGAAGTTTAATTTTCTAATTAAAATAAAATAATAAAATTTTTTTGTGGACAAAAGTAATAAGTGTAATGATGTTGTGCGATGAGCATTTGAGGGTGTTTTCTTGACGATGACATCTTGAAAAATAAAATTGCGTGCAGCCTACGACACAACTATCAATTTAAATGAATTTTGATTTAAAATTTTTCCTACACAACAATACTCAACAAATTAATATTTGTTATTTTGTTATTCAACTCAAACTGTAAAAGTTACCAATGAAATGGCAAATGTTATTGAAAGTTATGGTGTTAACCTGTTCTTTTTTGTCTGTGGCGAGACTGAAAGAGAAAAATGTAAAAACCGCAAAATGCGCCACACTTGCAGTTGCAACATTAAATTGTTCAACTGCAGTATTTTATACATTAAAATTGAGTGATAAAAAAGCAAAACCACAATCAACTTTTTAAAGAATTCAAAAAAGACTTTTTGAATTTAAAAAAAAAAAATATCGAGACCTGTCTCGAATAATAAATTTAATAATTAACTTTTTAAACTCATCAAAGTTTCGATTGTCCAACAAAATAAAAATAATTATTTATATTCCATGTAACTAATAGAAACATTTTGCAAATAAACAATATTTTGTTAATACTAGTGGAGTGACAAGGGTTCTTAACCCCGACTTGCAGTTACAGCGAATGAAATATTAAACAAAAATGTGGAACGTAAATTGAAATTAAAAGCTTGTTGTGATCTTCTATTATATTGTGCAAAATGAGTAACAATTGCAACCGCATTTAAAACAATTTTTTTGTAGATCATAAACTCATTAATTCTAAACTGCTTTATTTTACAAGTTTCGATTGGGAAATGAAATGAGCTCCGCTAGTAAAATAACACAACAATCTATCTATTGCAAAACCTTACTCGTATTTTCTATGGCTATTAGCAATATTTTGCAAATTAAAAAATAGTTTGTTAATGATTTCTTGTAAATACATAGATAATTTTAAATATTTGAATTTTTCATTAAAAATCAATACGTTTATATCCTTAAACTCCAGCCTTTAGAGTAATGAATAAGAACTAGTTGTTGCTCTGCTAAATAAACACTTAATGGATGTCAATTAAGTTTCCTAAACTGCAAAAAAAACACAAAATAGATTTTACCTTTTCTTTGTGAGGTTTTGTGTTTTTATAACTTTTTGATTTAAAAAAGAAAATCTTATTCCAATGATTGATTAAATGTGATAAAATCAGTGCAGTCAATCACTCGCTACTTTATGCCTTTGACATAAAACAAATTGAATTAAATAATCCGATAGTCTGAGGAAAGTATAGAAAATCCAAAACAAGTAAATAATCAAGCAAAAGTTTTAAAGAGAATTGGTCATCAGGTGCGGTTGCAAAGGAAGGAATAATAATATTCATGTCATTTATGCTTTATTCACAATCTGTACTTGAAAAAGAATTCAAGCACGAAAAGGATTTAATTATAAAATACACCGCCCCTCTTTCTTAAGCTGCAGCCGCTCCTGTCATATTTACATAAATAATAAAATCAAATTTTTGATATGACGTTACCACATCTTGAAGTATTTTAAACGATTTTCATGATCCGGCAAAGCTGGTTGCGATTGTGTTTTAAGAAAATATTATATTCTGCTGAAAGGACAGTAATAAAAACAAATATACAATTTCTAAATTATTCTTTAAAATTTTTATGTAACTTGGAAACTTTTTCGTTTTGCAAGTTTTTTAAAATTATTGTATTGAACTTGTGATGAAATAGCTTTTATTTAAAAAAAAAGATGACACCCTTGAAAAAGTCAACATAAAATTAACGAAACTTTTCGTAAATATGTAATAGAAAAGTTTTTTATTGACATAAACCAAGTTAGGCCGTATTAGCTGAATAACCATCAACCATCATCAAAAACAAATAACTATATTTATTTTGTATGTCATCCATTTCGGACTATTTTCTTGCACACATTCAGGAGTTTCCAGTTGACTGAAGGACACCAACTTAAGTATCACTAAAAAGACAAAACCATTCCTGCTCGCAATCCTCCGTCTAAACAGAGTGCTAATTTTTTTTTGATTAATTAAATTTTATTCTTAAATTGCTTAAATTAAATTTGATTTAATTTTAATTAAAATATACATGATACAACTAGACATTTTTATTGCAAACACTTTTCAGTTTTATAGCTTTTATTTCCAATATCCTTTTGTTTATGTTTGAATTAATTTTTAAACAGTAGAAAAATGAAAACAATATGATACGAGTAACTTTTGTTGTGAGAAAAAGTTTCACTTTTTTAAGGATTCCAAAGGACATGTTGAATGTCTCATGTCGTTTTCTTGTTTTCTGCGTTGTTATTTTAGGTTTCACATTCGTTTGTATGATGTTTTTGTTCTGCAAAAAAGAAAATCAATTTGTTTTGATTAAATAAAAGAAAAAAGAAATTTAAAAAAGTGTAACTTTGTTAAGCTAAGTTTAGACGACATGTTGAATCAGCATATATATGCTTAAAAATTTGCTACAAGTGCTTGCATATCGTGCAAACGCAAAATTTTTTCAGCATACGAATGTTTAACAGCATTTGCTAACAATTTGTTAACAATACCAACAAATGTATGTTGGTAATTTCAGCATATTGTGTAACAGCATATTATTAAGCTAAGATCCCACTATCGTCTCAAATAGCACAATTTGCAGCAATTTTCATCGTCCTATATCGGCACACAATTCAAAACATTGTACAATTTATTTTTGGACAATCTTTTTCGGCTCATATCGGGCAAAACAAAACTGCGACAATAATCGGTTCAATTCGGTCACACTATCGTTCTTGATTGGGAAAATTTAATCACATGTTTTTGTTTATTTTTTGTTTGTAATCGGAGTTTTAGTTTTGGAATGGATTACCGCTTAAAACAGAAAACTGCTATGTCTGTATATATTTTTAGCAAATTAATAAGTAAAAAATGATAAATTTTAGAGAAAACTTACCGCACTTGGTTTTTTATTTCTTCTGTTTTGTAAACAAAACAACCAGGGATGGCTAGGTTGATTTAATTGTAATTTTTTGGTAAAACCGACACACTTTCTTTTGTTCAACAGTAGAAATAAAGATAAATACACTACTATATGATTTTAATTTATACGAATAATAACTAAAAGGATGAATTATTAGTAATATTAAGTTTAAACAGTTAAATTTAGAGGCCAGATTGTACAATTTTAAAATGCCTTTTGCCATGCCTGTGTATCGGCGCTGATTGTCGACTTTGATCGGCGCACGAGTCGCTGATAAAAATCGGCTCATAACTTACAATTTGATTGCTTGACATTGTGACCAAGAGTGTTCACATTGTCGGCGCATCAATGCTGATTTTGATTGCTCATACTCAGCACGATTTCGGCACAGATTGTCGCACTTGATAAAATTGTGTGCGTTCACATTATCGGTATATGAATTGTGACGAAAATCGGTACATTGCGCCGATAGTGGGATCTTGGCTTTAGTGCTTAACAAATTTCCTGCGTATGCTGACAGATATGCTATTTGTTGAAAAGCGTATGCATATGCCAAATTCGTATGCATATGCGCCTGATGTCAAAGCCCAATCATTGACAAATTAAAATGTTTAATATCATTTAGAAGTCGATGAAACAATAGAAATAGAAAAAGTTACCCACATTACAAAAAAAGAGAATGTGAATGTGTTTATATCTTAATTTATCTCGATTTTGTAATTGGTAAATTTTGCAATAGCTTGTGATATTTCCTCCGACGACATCGTTTATGTTTATTTTTATTTTTTATTAATATTAATAAATTTGATTGGAAAAATTATACGTATAAGTACATAAGTTGAAGGATAATTAAAAATTGTTGTCCAACTCACCAATTCCACAAAAAAATCTTTATACGAATCATCACATGTAGCACCACATAAAATTCAACATATCGTATAAACACAAAAATCGTATGCTAACTCTTATGTTGACATTTCATTTGCTTACATATGCCGACATCAAAAAATTTGCTACTTTTAACATATCATGCAGACGCCAAACATATTGGTTATGCTGATAGAGGCATTTCTATTTATTGTCCACCATATGAGTGGTTAGCATACATATGCTGATTCAACATATCGTCTAAACTTAGCTTTACACTTGACTTTTCATAAAAGAGCCAAATTATTGTAAAATACTTTATATTTAGTTTGACGTTTATCATGCAAAAATTATCAGTTTTACACGTAATTAATATCCATTAAACTTAAATTTAAAACGAGACTAAGTATGTCATTTCATTTCTTTTTATGTTGTTTTATGTGTAATTTTTTCAACAACAAATCTATCACGAACTGTATCAGAATAATAGATGATTTCATGACAAATAAAATATCAGATAAACTAGAAAATCTTTTTAATGCAATCCTATTGGTATCGCCAACGTTTTCAACGTCAAGTTTTATAAAAACTAAACAAAACAAAAAAATCGTTTAAGAAGCAAACATCTAAGCTGTTTATTATTTTTGAAAGACTGTTTTAAAAAATGTGATTCAAATCTCGTCAACAATTTTTCTTTAAACATAATTTGTATTTGAAATATATTTTAAGACGATTTTTTTTTAAATTTTCTTTAACATAGCACTTACACATGAAAGTAATTGCATGAAAGTCGCAATACACTCACACTTTTTCACTAACACACTTGAAGTTTTTTTACTTTCCACTCAGCTTTCAACGATATTTTCAAGAAAGTAATTTTTTGACGTTTTCAGAAAGTAAAATGACAAAGACTCAAACACTGTTATCCTCATATAAGACTTATACCAATCAACAGGATATTGGCAAAATTGTAATTGCAAATTTAACTTATTTTATAAGTATATTTACGGAATTGTTATGCCTTTTAATAGCAATAATCTCATTAAAATATTAACAATAATAATTATTCCCAACTATTGCCCGATAAATTTGTTTACGTGATAATATTGGTAACTCTAATGAGTAGAAGTATCAATTTTTGCAACTCTTCGCTTCGACGACATTTTTAAAATGAACTTTCACTTTCTTATGAAAACGAACAACGAAATTTTCATGAAAGTCAATTATTTCGCAAAAATTTTTATTTATAATACATATAAAAAAATTTCAAGAAAGTACTTTCCTGTGTAAATGCAGCGTAAAACACATTTCCAATCCAAATTATTTTTTTATGAATACGGCAGTATTAATTTTTAAAAGTTATGGAACTTTATGTGCAGTACAAATTAATTGTTATTTTATTGTTTGTTTTTAACTACTTTTTTATTTTATTTATTAATTTGTTTTTTTTTGTTTATTAGTATAATAAAAGTTATAAAAGATTTTTCCAAGCTTTAGGTCAATTTGTGTGTATTATTTATTTTTTTATATAATTTTTAAAAATATCGATATTTCGCCAATATCTTTGATTGGCTTCTTCAGGAAATTATAATATTTTTTTTCAGTTTAATTTACATTATTTTAAAAAATTTTACATTTAAAAAAAACAAATATTGACAAAATTAGAAATGAAAAAAAAAAAAAAAAAAAAAAAAAAACAAAAACAAAAACAAACAAAAAACGGATATAGTATTTTCTATTTCCTGTTTCCGTTTTTATATAATAAATATCTATAACTCTGCGCAACATTTGCCGTATCTGCCCTAAAATTCATCCTCTGAGCTGTTGGAACATTTATAATCCGTAACATCTCTAGCAAATATCTACGCTTATAATTAGTTTCTGTATTTAAAATTGAAATATTATTAAAGTTTGGATAATGATCTGAATTGAAGCAATGAGAAGATAACGCCGTCTTTTGTGAATTAATACTCCTATATTTTTGATCTGATTTGTGACCAGCTATTCTAGTCTTCAATTTTTTTTTTTTTTTTTTTTTTTTTTTTTTTTTTTGTTGTACCTACATATACTTTATTACATATCTCATTTGTATTTCCACTACATGGTATCTGATAAACTACATTAGATTTATCCAACTTCTGTATCTTATCTTTAGTTCTATTAAATAACTTTCCTACCGTTTCGTACATCTTATATGCCATCCTATATTTACTTCTATCATATATTCTTGATTTTTCTAATTATAAGCGTAGATATTTGCTAGAGATGTTACGGATTATAAATGTTCCAACAGCTCAGAGGATGAATTTTAGGGCAGATACGGCAAATGTTGCGCAGACTTATAGATATTTATTATATAAAAACGGAAACAGGAAATAAAAAATACTATATCCGTTTTTTGTTTGTTTTTTTTTTTTTTTTTTTTTTTTTTTAAATTTTTCATTTCTAATTTTGTCAATATTTGTTTTTTTCAAATGTAAAATTTTTTAAAATAATGTAAATTAAACTGAAAAAAAATATTATAATTTCCTGAAGAAGCCAATCAAAGATATTGGCGAAATATCGATATTTTTAAAAATTATATAAAAAAATAAATAATACACACAAATTGACCTAAAGCTTGGAAAAATCTTTTATAATTATTAAAAAAAAGGTCGAAAAAATAAGAGAATAGTATAATAAAAGTATCAAATCAAACACTCATGTATATTTCTTCCATTGAACACAATTGTTTGAACTTTTTTTTCTAATTATTTGAATAATTTAAAACCTTTACTCGATTAATCGAGCAGTTTTAAAATCCCAAAATCAATTAATTCTTCCTTACTCGAACAAAATCAAAAATCAAATAAATGGATACTCTAGTAAATAGTTTGCCGCCCTTCGTTACGTCTTTTTATCCTCTCATTCACTTATTAGACCAGTAGAACAGAAGAATAACAATATTAAAAAAACATCCACCCTGCGGCTTCCTCCCTCCTCTCTCAATCAAACATCAGAGTTTTCTTTTAAGTTACACTCTGCCAGACACGCATGCTTAACAGTATTGTTTGAAGGATTTATGGCCTTTTATCTTCTTACAGTTATTTCGCACAAAAGCATACACGTACACACACGCACATACACGCACACATACAGCCTTAGCAATATGTGTATGCGTATAAGTTTGTATAACTCTTCAAGTGTAAGAAAATATTTGTATGAAAAAAAAACTACAAATTTAATTTGCAAAATAATAAATTTAGTGTTTTACTACTTTCCATTGCACTCTCTCCTCTCCCCTTCGCCTTACCCACGGCCCACAATAACAATTAGAAATTTTTAGTTTATTTATCTACTACTCAGTTGAAATGCAAAGCAACAGAAATAAATAAATAAATTGTGAAAAATCAAATTGAAAAACATGAAATTTTATTCTTATAAATTAATTTTTCAAATGAGCAAATTTATTTCAAATGCACACACACACAAACGCACACACACGCACGTTTACTAAAGCAAACTCATGTATGTAGAAAATTTTAATTGAAATTTATGTCTCATTTAGAATGTAAATTTAAATTTAGTATATAATTTAACCCGAATGTGTGATTGCATTTGAGTGTGTGTGTGTGTGTGTGCGTGTGCCTAAAAATTTGTGTGCATGTATGAGCTAAAATGCGTTTTAATTTAGTTGATTTTTGATTTAACTGAACAGGTGCCCCTGAGGAGGCTGAGGCAGAGGCGGAGATTGAGGTTGGTGGTTCGTTTGGGGTTGAAACAGCAGCCAGCATCAGGCTAAATAGACATTTAAACAAACTTTCTCATTCATTGCAAATTAGTCGTGCATTAAGTCATTGAAATATTCATTTATTCGTTCATTTCATTTGATTTTGGATGTTTTCAATTGCATTGTAGTTTGTAGAAAACTGAAGAGATTTATTATTTTTGGCGCACACTGGCACAGAGGCACACATACACATGCACACCCACACCCACAAACGCATACTAATTCAAGTAAATGAATTTTATAGGGGCGTAGGGTTTGCAATGTCCTTAATTTAAATTTACATTTTATTTAAAAAATTAAAATAATTTAGAAAAATCGCATGGAAAAAGGCGAAACTTAGCGTAGAATAATCTCCCTGAATAATTCCTTTCAAGCTCTTTGAATGTAAGAAAGTTGAAAGCGATGTCCTCATTCATTATAACATGCTTACTACAGCTATATTATGATTGAATCGAAAACTATACTGCAGCATTATATTTATGTTTGATGATGGTGTGAAATCATATTTGTTTTTGTTTATTTAAGCACAAAATGATAATTTTGAATTTTATAAGTAATTTAAATTTTTTTAAAACATGAAAATCATCATACTCTCAAAATTGTAATAGAACTTTTTTTAAAAACTCGGCAAATTTATGATTTAATAAAAAAAATGAAGAGCTTTCGAAAATTTTGAAAAATTATGATTTCATAAAAAAAATTTAAATTTTGATTAATTGCGAACATGTCGAAATTTAATACACTTCAAAATTCAAGAAAACGGTCTCAAATTACATTAAATCTAAAATCAAAATAAAAAAATATTAATTTTGGGAAAAAGTACGAATAAAAAATTTAAAATACCAAAATAAATAAAATTACTAAATAAACCAAAAGTTAATGTTTAAAAATATAAAAAAACTACCAAATTATTTGAATTCAATTTATTTTAAAAACAAATAACAAAGTTTCTTTAATTCCAAAGGAATAAATAGATTAAAATCCATGATTTCAAAAAGAAATCGAACACCGAAAAGAAAAGAACTCACCACATTCCCATTTTGGAAACTCGTAACCAGAACACTTTCCCAAATTAAATTAAACTTTCTTAAATACACCGAAAACTTATTATGTTCTTATGAATATTTCCAATAAGGTCTCAAAACGCGAGATGAATTTCAATTTTAAATGCAAGTGAAAATTTATAATTTAAGAAAAATTCGAAATTTCCCACATTTGTTTTGGAAAACATATAAATTCACCTTACTCGCTTGCTGTTGCAGATTTGGGAGAATGATTTATTTAACGTTTTTATTTTATAGATTTGAATTATTTAGGTGTCTACTCTGGTTTTGGTGTCAAGTTGGTTGGATTGCTTGTATGGCAATCTGATACAGGTTGAGTTGATGACAATTCCAGAGTAGACGCAGAAGGATAGAGTTGAGTGAGTGTATTGTAAATATTAAAATTCTTATTTTATTTTAATACCCTGTGAAATTCAATTATATGTAGATAATAAAACACCGAAAACTAAATTAGACACTCAGCTAGCGCCACAACTTCCATTTTATTAAAACTCTAAAGTAGTTACTGCAGTAAAAATTTTTATTAAAAGATGTTAAGTTTTAGCTGTAACACTCACAAATTCAATAAAACTGTTATAAGCACATTGAAAAATCAAGTAAAATAATGAAAAAAATCAAGTAAAAATATTTTCATTTTCGAAAAATTCGGAATTCTTCTCAATCGTTTTGGAAACGTTGAAATACAACGCACTCACAAATTGTATAAAACACATGAAAAAAACGTTATCAAAAAAATCTACACATTTTCGAAAAATTCAAAACTCACCACACTCCCGATTTGGCAGGTTCCAACCCACCAAACACTCCAAAATCAGCTAAAGCTGTCCCTATCGATGACTTAATATTTCAAGTAAAAATTTAAGGTTTACTAAAAATTATAATTCACCACCTTCATTTATTTAAATAATATTCACAATTTCGAATGAGTCAAAATTTACCACACTGTCAATTTCGAAAAAATCGAAGTTCACCATTCTCAAAAATTCCAAAAAAATGTATTAAATTATTACTAACAATTACCTTTAACAAAGAAAGTAATAAAGTTAAACTTATTTTTGCAAAACTTACGCAGAACGGAATCACATGCTGTTTTCGAAGGTCGCTACACTCCTTCGTTAGCGTTTTGGTATTTTGCTTAATCCTCTTTTACTACTTGTTGTTTCCTCATACTCGTTTTATAACATCAAAAAGTTCGGTTAGTATTGAAATTAAATTATATTCCGCTTGTTTTTCGTATTGAGAATGACTTCCATTTCCGAGACTGATTATTTCGGCCAATTATTATTTATTCGTTTTGTAGTAAATTATTGAAATATTTGAAAATCCCACTGAAACCCCAGGTATTTTATAAAAACAGGCAGCAAGTTTTTTAAAATAAAATTAAAATTTTCACTTGGTAGTTTGTATTTAAAAGAGAAACAAAATTTTATTATTTTTATTATTTTGTTTCAATACAAAATTCCCAGTTAATGCGGCCCAATAAAATTTTGTTGATATCAAAATATTTATTTATTTCATACATTCATGATATTCACATATTTCGCATTAATAAATATTTTAAATTTAACATTTTACGACGGTTTCAATAACAAATTTAAATTTCAGCAACTATAATTTCTACTCAGAATCCCAAATAATTTACAGGCAAATTTAATTTTTTGTTGACATTTTGACACTTTTAACGACAGGGTGGTAATAAAAAATTAAATTTATTTAAAACACACACACAAACACACACACACACACACACTCGCAATAAATAAATAAAATATGATACATTTTTAAAAAGATTTTCTAAATTGGAATGTTATCTCAGATTTTAATAATAATAAAATACTTATTTAAAATTTAGATTTCAATTAAAAGTCTGTTCTGTTTTTGTTATAAATATTTAAAAAGGGGTTTTTCAGTAGGGGAAATAATAAATGGGGCTAAAGTAGGCCAAGGGTTTTTATATAAATCAAGCTTAAATAGAAAACATTCAATTGCACTCAAAAATAACAATTAAAATCAAAAACATGTTTGCAGAAAATCGATTTTTAGCAGCAAGAAAGCATCTTTTTATTATTTATTTTCTATTTTTAATTCAAGTGACCTTTCCGAAATTCCTTTTTTTGGGTAGTGTTTTGGGAATGTGACATGTTTTTACAAAAAACGTATTTTATTTAATAATTTAAATAAAAAAAAGACAGTGCAGATTTTCATTAGTTATTTGAATAGGTCCCGCACACCACTGTTGGCTAAGTTCCCCAAACTGTTAAATCAAATCAGTTTAAGATTTATCCTTTTTTATAGAAAACAAAATAAATAAATTTACGTTTTGTAAGAGGTACTTTTTGTTGGAGGTACTTTTTACAAAACATAATTTTTATAAAAGGTATTTATATTTTTAAACTACTTTTTCTAAGAGGCACTGTGTATTAAAATGTACTTTCACAAAAAAGGTACTTTTTATAAAGATGCTTGTTGTAAAAGGTACTTATTACAAAACATGAATTAAACTAAACTTAATGCCAGGCTCACGATGTACCGTGTATGTACGTGTGACATCGGGGGCCTGGCAGTTACTTCTTATAAAAAGTTGTGTTCATGAAAGGTTCTTTCATAAAAGCTAGTTTCTTGAGAGACACTTTAATGAAAGACACTTAATATAAAAAGTACTTTCTAAAAAAATACTTTCACAAAATTTTTTTTTAACAAAAGGTACTTCTTACAAAAGGTACTTCTTACAAAAGGTACTTCTAACAAAAGGTACTTCTTACAAAAGACACTTTTTACAAAAAGTACTTCTTACAAAAGGTACTTCTTACAAAAGGTAGTTTTTACAAAAAGTACTTCTTACAAAAGGAAGTTTTTACAAAAGGTAATTTTTACAAAAGTTACTTTTTACAAATGCTACTTTTTACAAAAGGTCTTTTTAGAAAAGATACTTTTTAAAAAAGGTACTTTCTGAAAATGGATACTTTTTATTTACTAAAAAGGTACACTTTTTACAAAAAAATACTTTCACAAAAGGTACTTTTTACAAAACATAACTTAAAAAAAAGTTATTTATTATAAAACGTAGTTTTCAGGAAAGGTAATTTTATAAAAGGTACTTTCATTAAAGATACATTAAAGAAAGGTACTTTTATAAAAGAAACATAATCAAGTACAAATGTGATAGAAATCTATCGATTTCAAAAGAATAGTTTTGTGTGATACAAAATGTGTGATGAAATTCGAACGATTGTGAGAATAAATTTTTGAGCCAATCTCAAGTTATTAACTTGAGGAAATCAGTCCTGAAAATAAAACACAAAAAGTTTTAACAAAATTTGAAAAAAATACCAAAAATAAAAAAAAAAATTATTAAATAATATTTTAAAAAATACTAACAAAACGAAAATAATCAGCACATCACAACTCTTTTCGGTTTGAAATCGTTTTGTTTTTAAAATCGTCATCAATAAATATTTATAAAAAATACGTTCATAAAAGGTACTTTTTACAAAAGGAACTTTTTATAACAGGTACTTTTAACTTACTTTTCACAAAAGTTATATTTTACAAAAAGTACTTTTGACAGAAGGTTTTTTAATAGAAGGTACTTTTGTACAAAAGTACTTTTTGCAAAAAGTACCTTTTACAAAAGGATATTTTACTCTAACGTGGATTTTATAAAGAGTATTTTTTAAAGGGTAATTTTTATAAATGATACCTTTATAAATTTATTTCTTATGGAAGGTCCTTTTTGTAAAAGATACTTGTTTTAAAGGGTACTTTTTTTGAAAGGTGTTTTCATAAATGAAGGTACTTTTTATAAAAAAGGTTCTGTCTTGGAAAGGTACTTTTTACAAAAGATACTTCTTTAAAATGCACAATAAGGTCATCTTTTTTACAAAAGAGTATTTTTATGTGAGTTACATTTTATAAAAAATACATGTCGTTGGCTTAATATAGAAAGCACGTATCTCGATTTTTTCTCGAGACGTCGTTTTTAATCTTTTCTGTCATGGCACTTGCAAATACGCAAGAAAAGCTTAGAATCAAGAAAAAAAAGAAATCGAGATACGTCCTTTTTATATCAAGCCAACGATATGTAGATAGATATGCATGTATATTATTATTTAACAATAGTGCGTCATACAAAATTGTATTATCAGTAGTTTATTTATTAAACTGATTTAATTAAAAAAGAAAGTGACAAAAACATGCTGCAAAGTTTTGTTTTCTTTTCTACTAAAACAATTTCAAACAAAACTTTTTTCCCTTTCTCCATCTACGAAAACTTAAATTGATTCCTTTTGTTGATTTGTTTTTTTGTTTTTGTCTTTTTTTTTGTTTTTGTGTTTTTATTGTTTCAACATCAATATGACATCATATGTCAAAAAAATTTCATTCGTTCCATTTGTGTCCTCTTGTTGGCAAGACAAGGCTATTGAAAAAAGGAATGATAAAGAAAAATTATTCTAAGAACAACTAATTTCCTGCGAATGGTAAAAAACAAGGACAAAAGGGTTTTGTTCAACTGCAAACTTTAGATTAGTGTCCTTATAACACATCACATGCGGATATGACACGCTGTCGTATATTCCCGATTTATTTTTTTTTATTACTTTTTTTTTACAATTTAAGACGTGACATCTAAAATTAACAGAGAAGGACCACCTTTAATACGCGTAAATAGATCAGTGGTGTCAGCGTAGATTTTTTGAGAATAATAAATAGGAGTACCATGTAAAAGTAATTTTTAGGCTCTAAGCTGAAAAAGTTATCTCACATGCACTAAAATGAAGGATTAAAAGGCGATGTTTGTAAAAACGAATTTTATTTCGAGGCATTAACAGTTTGATAACAAAGAAAGAGGGTGGCGTTGGCTCAGGTAGTAAGCACGTTGACTACAAACCGAAGGACCTGATATGCTGGTCCAAGATAAAAAAGGAATAAAACTGAAACAACGTTCTTCAGTAGCTTTTCCGTTTAGGGGAGTAGGGGGATGCAGTTTTATTTTTATACTAAATGAGCCCTGCCGCTGCGAACGCTTAAACTTCAGTTAATGACTTTAAAAGTGTATTTCAATACACTCAGGTATGTGATGAATGAAAATCGATCGATTTCTACATTATTGTTTTGAAGAAGTGTAATGGATTTCGGATGATTTGCGAATAATTTTTCCTCCAAACTCAAATTTATTGACTTGAAAAAATTGAGAAGACGTTTGAACAGAAATTCATAAAAATTGATTGAAAAATATAGTTGGTCAATTTACAACCTATTCTCAAAGTTGTATGTCAATATGTTTTACAATAGTTTTGAAATGTTGTTGGTATTTTTTATGAGTATACGAAATATTTGTACGACACATGCAACTTTTTTCCCCATGTTTTATAAAAAGTCGCATGTTAAATGCTAAAAAGAAAAATCAATTGATAATATTTGAAGTTTTTAGTACAAAAAAAAATCGGAAAAAATATTATTCAAGTCAGTTTAATTTATTTGTAATCCAAATCGATTATATCTCTTCTCGATTTCATCTTCAACAAGTCGCCGTCTCGAAGTTATCTTCAAGTCTTTCACAAAATCAAAAAAAAATAAAATAAAATAAAAAATAAAATGAGATAAGACCGCTCCTCCGAAAAACTCAAGACTTTTCAAGCCAAACCTGACGTGTGTGAAGCGGGTCTAAGATCCTGAAGTTGTTCTTCGGAAGTAGTGCAAATTCGGATCATCAAATCATTTTTTTTGTATATAATGTTGAAACTTTAGACGAAATTTCCCAAAGAATAGTTTTTGGAGATACGTGAAGATAACTTCGGTGCGACTAAGTGTGACGTTTGGGCGGAGGACAACGTAATCTTGCAACTAAAATAGTGATGCTGCATTGTTATATAACGGTTGGGAAGACTTCGACTGACTGATTTCTCGCAGAATCGCTATTGTGTCTCTCGTGGTATGAGCTGCACTTCCATTTTGCTGGAACCATGTGGATTATTGAGAATTACTTAAATTAATTAAATCATTAAAATTGCGTCTTTTGCCCATTTCTATGTTTTTGCTGTGCAAAAAAATGACATTTTCTCGCAGTAAAAATAATGTAGATATTAATCAAGGGGTGCAGTAGTATCTCGATAGTCCGGAGAACTGAAATCCTGAACGTGTTCGTATTAGTGGAGTGTCCGGATTATAGATGTTGTTTATTTTTTACTATAAATACGAGTACATGTGTGCGAAAAAACCCTGTTTTAATAAATTTTTATTAAAAATATAAATTCATAAAATTTTCCATTTATTTATTAAAAACAGTAGTTTAATAAATTTTACATTTATATGAGAACCGAACACAATTGAAAAATTGCCCTCATTATTACTGATTTTATTCAGAGTTCTGTAATTGCTGACATCTGAATCAGTTGCACTTTTTACATTAACATTTTCGTCATTCATTTTGACCCGTCCCGTCGCGACGCATCGCCCTGTCGTGCCGCTAATCTGGATCTATGAAATTGATTAATTTGCAAATTGTATTATTTGTCTGTTTCTGAGGTTTGAGGAAATGCAAGACGTGTTTCATCTTTCTAGTTCTATTCTTTGTTACTATTTCTCCGAATGCATTCAAAATAAAGCAAAATTACAGAAATTTCAAACGTAAACGTGTTGTTCGGTAAAAAATTCCATTGTTACAAAAAGAGCATCACATAAATGAAAAAAGAAAATAGTTGCTGTCCGGATTAAAAACTATTATTGTGTGGTAAGTAAAAGTGTCCGGATTATAGATGTATCTGAAGAACAGCATGTACGTACGGATTATCGAGATAGTACTGTACTAAAGTATCTCCACAACAATTATTGTCAAAAGTTGTACAGTAGTTTTTCGCGCGATGCGCGTTGGGACTATTGCAGACCGGCAGACAGACGGACAGACAAAAAACGGACAATAATTCTAAAACTAGTGTTTCGCGTTCTAAATCGATTACTAAGTATACCAACACCAAAATGTTAATATTTATTACACTTCGGGAGCCCCCATAGACTAGTGAATAATGTATTAAGCTATTAGCTTGGGGTCACAGGTCCTCTTCCTGCCATCAGCCTGGGCACGTCTGGAGACAGGCAAAAATAAAAAAGCTTAAATAGTTATATATATAAATATGCAAAGATTTTTTTAAAAAGGCTGGAGTGTACCAAAACAAATATTTGTATATTCTGGCGGGCCTCTCGTGTCCCTTTTCAGTTTTAATTCTTTCTTCTCAATGTTTTTGGACAATAAAAAAAGAAAACACAAAATGTTTCATTTAAGCTGACACTTGTGTGGCTCTTCATGTTTCGCCAGCTTCATAGAATTGTTCTTTGAGTAAGTGTGTGTGTACGTGTGGGTGTGTCTGTGTATGGCATCCCAGTCACGCTAGTTAAAGTGTCAATATAAACCGGCGTCAAGGCGGATGTGATAAGACGGAAGTAAGCTTGTAGTAGAAAGTAGAAAAACTTCATTTAGCTTAATAAAATGTATGAATTTTTGTAACACTCGTCCATATGCGGATTTGGAAGCAACAACAGCAACAACAAAAAAATCACCATAACGAAGCACACCCTGGGCTGGAGTCCAAACTGGAGAACATGCGGGTTGACAGGCGAAACAGCAATCAAAAATTGGTTCAATATGTAAAATTAAGATTGAAAGAAAATTTTGTTAAATGAACATGTTGCTGCAGCAAATACTAAAAAGTGGATGGGAAGCGGGTGTTAGAAATTGATTTTGAAGGTTTTGATTTTTGATAACCAAAGAATTTCAGTTGACTTAAGAGCTTTTATCTTATTTTTAATAAACTTGAGCTTTAAGGTTTTAAGAATATTGCTGCAAATAATTTCATAAAGAACAAACAGAAACCATAAAAATTCGATGGTATTTTTATATTTTTTTTAAGAGTTTACCCACGTGACCAAAGATCTAAAAATAAGAAGCAGCTCCCTGAAATGGAAAAAAAATTACAGACCAAAAGTACTTGACAAATTCTAGGAAAATTTATATAAATGAATTTTTAGCAGATCGTGCTGTTCTAAATAATTTTTTGGAAATAAACTCCCGCAAAACTATAAATTTTATACTTTTTTATAAATTTATATTTAAAAGCGAACAACTTGAATTGCTTCAGTGGTTTTCTTTGGGTATTTGTAAAGCCTTGCTATTGCGGTTATAAGCGATCCTTCAGTTTCCAATGATTTGCTGCCGCAAATTCAGCTATTCAGATACGTGGGCGGATCAATAAGTCCGTGTGAAACACATTTTTTTTGCAAAATAAAAATTCATTTTTCAACATGATCTCCTTTCAACTGAATACACTTAATCCAACATTTCTCCAGTTTTTGTATCCCTTCCAAAAAATAGAATTTTTCGAGGTCCTTAAAATAGCTATTTGTTTGGTCAATAATTTCATCGTTGGAGCTAAATCTCTTTCCACCGAGCCATTTCTTTAGGTTTGGAAATAGAAAGTAGTCACTAAGGGCTTAATTCGGAGAATATGGCGGATGAGGTACCAATTCGGATTGCGGTTCAACAATTCCAAACAATGCATTGAAGTTGTCACACGTTTACGTTTATGGTCAATTGAGAGCAAACGCAGCATCCATCATGCAGGCAACTTTCTTAAACCCATCTGATCATTTAAAATCGAAACCACACTGCCATATGAAATGTCTCTGGCATCAACAATCTCAGGCACTTTTACTCTTCGATCGGCCAACACCATATCGTGGATTTTTTTTTCGAGATTTTCGTCCAGAACGTGCTGCGTTATTTCTACTTGTGCGACCACAACGAAAGTCAGTAAACCACTTTTTTACCATTGAAATCAATGGTGCAGAGTCTCCATAGTATTTATCGGGCTTTTCCTGGGTTTGATTGAGGTTTTTTTTTCGCAGAAAATAATTTTTAATGAGCACTCGAAATTCACTTTTTTCCATTTTTAGAAAAATACACGAGTTTGTATGTTTTGAGCAGCTGTTAAACACAAAGTAAATGACGACACTTGCGCAAAATTTGACAGTAGTCTCTTAACAGGTGGTACTTGAGGGGAACAGTGTTGCATTTCATATAACTACGAGGCAAGTTCGAAAAGTCACGGACTTATTGATACGCCCTCGTTTTATATATAAACTTTTGCCGCCTTCGATAGGCGTTTGCGTAATTTTGCTCAAGAATTGTGTTCAAACTCTTGAAGGGAATATAGACAGCGAAAATATGTGATATAAAATTTTTAATTTTTTTTTTATTTTTCTTTTTGCAGGAAATTTAACAACCGAATGCAGCGAAAAGCAATTTCAATGCGGCAACGGTGATTGTATAGCGATACGTTACCTGTGCGATGGTGATTCTGATTGTCCCGATCACAGTGATGAAATGATTCCCGAATGTAAATTTACAGGTAAGTGAACAATTTATTATTTAAATTAAGAAGAACATCTAAAAAAAAAAACAACAAAACAAACAAAATGCCACGAAATTTTTAAATTGCACTTTTGCAAGGGGATTTGCTTCAGATAGTGATACTCAGATGCATTTACTGTCATTACGTTTTGCTGTCTCATTCATAATTTTAATCCTGAAGGTATTTGTAATTAAATGTCGTCAACATGACATGACTTGTGTGAACAACAATGAAAGTTCAAATAGCAAAAAGTAAGAATCATGTCAATAAGACATGATGCGTCTAAACGCAGACTGTCAAAGATAAATGGATTATTGTTTTAGAACCACTTAAACTGCAATCTTATTATACTTTCATCAGCAAACTGTCAACGTAGATATGCAGAATATATTTCGATATTGATATTTTTTGCATTTATGATTTCATTTGTTTGAATAAAATTCATTTTGTTTGTCAATTAAGTTTAAATTTTAGATTTTAGTAATTTTTCGGTCGATATTTAGCAAACATTTATATGCAAATAAAGTTTAAAGGTCGAGACAAGAATACACACAAGCCCAATTACTTTTTGTACAAACACTCACGCGCACACACACATCCTTGCACAAGCTTAAAATTCCATATGTTCAGACGACTATCAGTTGTTTATCAGTCAATTGATCACCGTCAATAATGTTACCATGTAGCAACAACAACGACAGCGACAACAACAACATCATCCACCTCTACAACATTCCATCATCATCTGCATCTTCTCGTCAACATTTTCATCAGGTGCCTGATATTTATGTAAATGTTTGTCAGTATTTGTCAGTGTTTGTCGTTTGGCTTCCACTCTTCTTTTTACTGCCACTCATCTGGAATTTTGCCAGTTGTAATTGAAGAAAAAATTAAAAAATAAAATATAAAAAATAAACAAATGTTACAGCATTCTTACACTTACATTTTTAAACTTCCGCTGTTTTTTTTCCTGCAAGTGAATGTGTTTGTAGGTTTTGTTTTATATCTTCTACCGAAAAGGTTTTAAATTTCTTTTACATAAATAACTTCCGTTTTTCTGTTGCTGTTACTGTCTGCTACTACTGTTGCTTGCTTTTGTGGCTGCTCTGCGATATTAAAGTGTTTTATTGCGCGTTTTACCTCTCTCTTGGTGCCAAAACAAACAGAAATAATGTTCACAATTGTGTTGGAACACAAACAAATTGTTCGATGTTAAATGGCAGCGTATTATATTTTTTTGAAATATATTTTCTGTTTACTTTCGGTGTCCGTCAATTTTTTTTTAAATACACAAGCACAAGTTAAGAATTGCACCTGTTTGCTTATTTCTGGTTTAAACATTTGTACTCTTAAAAGTGCGTTCATTCCCATACACACACACATACAAAAGTGTATTTTAAAATTTTATATTTCATAAAAGGTTCATTGTCCTTTAAATAAAAAAAATCGCAAGAGAACTTTTGGCAACTTTGTAAATTTCATTTTGTTTAAGTAGCTTTTGAAATAAGTTCTTGTAAGAAAAGTGCATTTTGTAAAAGGACATTTAAAAAATCCTTTTATAACAAGTACGTCTTAACAAAAGTACATTTAAAAAATACACATTTTAACAAAAGTACATTTTAAGAAAAGTACATTTTGGAAAAAGTACATTTCAACAAGAGAGCATTTAAAAAAAATATTATTCAACAAAAGTACATTTTAAAAAAGTACATTTTGAAAAAAGTACATTTGAAAGAAGTACATTTTGAAAAAAGTACATTTAAAAACAAATAACATTTTAACGAAAGTGCATTTTAACAAAAGTACATTTTAAGAAAAATACTTTTCAACAAAAGTACATTTTAACAAAAGTACATTTTAAAAAAAGAATATTTTAACAAAAGTACATTTTTAAAAAAGTAGCTTTTGAAAAAAATACGCTTTAAAAAAACCAACTTTACAAAGGACCTTTTCAAAAGCTTTTAATAAAATTAGCTCTTACTTAAAACTGCCTTAAAAATATCCTTTTAAAAACTGGAAGTCTATGAAAAATTACATTTTTGTAAAAATACCTTTTTAAAAAATTACATTTGTAAAAGAAGAACATTTATTAAAAAAGTATGTATGTACCTTATATGAGGAAGTCTATATAAGAAGAAAGTTTTTATTTAAAGTAAATTAAAAAAGCATCTTTTTAAAGACATCCTTTTAAAAATGAATATTTAAGAAAATTGAATTTAAAAAAATATCTATTAAAACAAGTATCTTTTACAAAAGCACCTTTCAACAAAAGTACATATCTACAAAAGGTACGTATTGCAAAAAATTCCATTTAAAAGAATATCCCCATAAAGGAGGTTTTGGAAAACTTAAAAAAAATTACTGTTAATCAAAGTCTCTGTAAAACATACATTAAAAAAAAATAACTTTTAAAAAAGTAACTTGAAAAAGCACCTTTTAAAAAATGCACTTTGAAAAGGTGCATTAAATTTTTTTTTTAAAAGTTCCTCTTTGAAAAGTTTCTTTGAAAAAAGTACGTTAAAAAATATCTTTTAAAATAGATACCTTTTTAAAAAAGTTTATTTAAAGAATTTTTTTATAAAAATTTCCGTTTAAAAAAGTACTTGGAAAAAAGTACCTTTAAAAAATGCATTTGAAAAATATGCATTTAAAAAAAAACCACTCCAAATAGTTCCTTTTTAAAAAGTGCCTTTGAAAAAAGAATGTTAAAGAAAAATTTTATTAAAAGAGATAACTTTTTATAAAAGTACTTTTTATAAAAGTTTTTTTTATAAAAAATATTCTTTTAAAAAACTTCATTTCAAAAAACTATATTTAATCAAAGGACCTTTTGAAAAAATGCATTTGAAAAGGGTGAATTTAAAAAAACTAATCCTAATAGTTTCTTTTTAAAAAGTGCCCTTGAAAAAAGTACGTTGGGAAAAAATATCTATTAAAAAATATATCTTTTACAAAAAGTACCTATTAAAATACGCAGCGTTTGGAAAAATACTTTTTAAAAACATTTTTATTAAAAAAAGTACGTTTTAAAAAATTTTATAAACTGCCAATTAAAAACGCACATTTACAAAAAAGCATCATTTAAAAAGGGTATCTTTTAAAATAGTGCGTAAAAAAAGAACATTAAAGAGTACAATTTAAACAAATTGTCTTTTCAAAAATTTACCATTCAAGAACTTAACCTCGTTTTAAAATTTTAGTTCATACATTACTTTTCACACTGTGTTAACCGAACGAATTCAGCTTATCATTTTACACAAATTATCCCTTTACATCAATGTGTCTTGGGGATTTTACACAATATTATTATTTATTTTTTCATTTAAAAGTTCTATTTGAAATTCACACACGATTCCTTCTGCTGTAATTTGGCGCAAATTACTAACAATAAATTCTCTATGATAATTTTATTTTTACACACAAATAGTTTCATTAAGTTGACCGCAAAAACATAAAAAATTAAGCGTCAAAATATTTATATAGAATATTAATTTTTCTGTTCATTTTTTTTCGTTATGATTTCATTCAAATTTCATTCAGCCTTTTTTTCGTAAGTAATTTTTGCAATACCGCTGAGATTTGACCACAAAATGGAAATGAAATAAATGTACAAAAGAACGAAAAAGTCATATTGATTTGAAAGTACACATGGAAAAATTTTTTCTTGGCCTAAAACTTTAGATAGTTTACAAGGCCAGCCAAGGGTGTGGCCGAAATTCCAAAATTGGAAAGCTGGAAAAGTTCTTGGGGAATTTTAAAATCCAAAAACAAACTTCGAAGATGATGAAAACATATTTAATTACAAAATGTATTAATGCCATACAAAATGTATTACTTTCATACAAATTTTATTAAAAAAACTTTTCCTCATTTTTGCCCATATTTTTAAATTTATATTTAGCTATGGGGTAGGGTACATTGTTCCCGTTGAATATGACAATTGCATTTGTTTTTTGGAGACATCTTGCAGTTTTGATTCCATTTCTTACACCTTTTAGATATTTCAAACTACAAAAATTTTTTTTTCAAAGAATCCTTTAACAAAAAATTTATATTTTTGATTGCGAGTTTTCTCCGTGTTGCATTCTCAACCTCAAACTTAAATGTTTGTTGGGAAAACAGTTGCCCTTTGGCTTTATTGGGGCTGTTGTTATGGTGTTTGTTAGTGTTAAGTAGTGTTTAACAACAATGGTATTAAATTTTATTGGTAAGTTTAGGTATATGAGTAAGTGTTTGCCCTGGATGTTCTAATTGTATATGTATGTGTGTACGTACACCTATTCCAAGATTTGCACGATGTATTCATCTGCTTTTAATTATAATCTAAAAGTTTGCTAGAAGTGTTTGATATGTGTCTTTTTTTATCAGGATTCTCATGCTAAAATTTTTCTTTGTGATATTCAAGATCAGTATTAATATCAGCATAAGGTTGTTTGGGAAGCTGCAAGTCGAGAGTCAGTAGTAGTTAAAGGCTGATAGTATAAACTAAATTTTGCAAAAGTTTTATGATTACAAACTACCAACAAAAGGATCTACGCAATAAAACTTCGAAGCTGCAAAATACTACAAACCGAAATTTTACAGTGGGCCCTGTGATAAACTGGTAGCATATTAACTAAAAATATTGAAGGAAGTAACATTCAACTGATGAAGCAGAGATGTATGTAATTTCGTTTATAATTCTCGTATTATTTCTTCGGCAAAGAATATGTTGGTTTTTAAAAGTAATCTTGTTTGAATAAAATCTAGCCAAGTGCATTGACTAAGATGCTGATCAGGTGTTTTGCGTCACCGAAAACATGAGCGTGTTCCCCCAGCTATTATTTAGTCAAATTGGCTTTTCCGGTGTAGTATGATTTTACTTGAACCTCCCTTAATCCCGCGCCCGTGCCAAAAATATGTTCACTTCATTTGGGTTAAAATATTTAAGGTTTTTAAAACGTCTATCTATCGATATTATTAAAAGGCAAACAGGTTTTTGGTGATCCCTTTTACGCCCGTAACACTAAACAGATTTTGGAAAGAATTTTAAGTTTTTACAGACTTTTTTACATAGATGTGCACAAACTTGAGTTTATTTAAATCGGTTCGATATTAAGGGAGCTAGAAGCGTTTAAACTTGCTACTAACACATGCACACTTATTGCAAAATAAACAATGTGTGTGTTTGTCCAATTTGCTTTTGCATAGAAATGAGACGGAGTTTTAAGTTGTTTATTTAGAATGTTTATTTGTTTTTGTATTTTATCGTATGTATTTATGTAAATGTTTAATATTAATTTCTAGAATGCGGTCGATAGCGTCGACCGCTGGATACTCTAGTAAAATATTTATTCCATACAAAAATATGTTTCATAAACTTTTTATGAAGTAAAAATATTTTTTAAGAATTAGTCCGAAAGTATTTAAGTATTTTTTTTTGTTTTTTATATTTAATTCAGAATTTAAATATTTTTAAGATTCAAAATTGTTGGCCCTCATTTATCAAAATACCAGGATTTTTTCAAAGGATTTTTTTTCAATTTAATAAGTCTTTTGAGACAGGATACAACAGGAAGGACAACAACTTTAAGCAATTAACTTCCTGAAAATGCCGGCATATTTGGGGTGTATAAAGATCTCCAAAGCCAGGCACTACATGAACTTGTGAGAGCTGCAGAAACAGCAATTGGAAATGTTGGATCTGTTCTTCCCGTTTTTGAGGGCACAGAGCGAACGTACCTTTTAAATAAAACTTTTTTGAGTACCACATTCCATGAATCGCATCTTTGACATGGATGTGGACTTTAAATTTCTGAAATCGGTGCAGTAAAATTTGGCGAAGGGTGCTCAGAAGTTAGTTTTAAGTAGTGAACCCTTCGGATCTATTATACCGTAGACAGCTAACCCCTCTATGAAAGCTGGGGTGTTAACGTCGCTGGCGGTCACGATCTAATTCAAACGAGTTTTTTTATGTACACACATTTTTCGAAATGGTTATGCTCCCGTGGACTAGTGAATTGTGTACTAGTCCACTAGCCTGATGATCGCAGGTTCGATTTCTGCCCAGATCCAGGGGTTTTCTTTAGACAAGCCAAGAAAGTCTTTCCAGTTCGTGTTTGTTTTCCATACAAAAAAACTTAAAAATCTTTGAACGGATCCACCATGTAACCTCTGTAATATTAGAAATAATACTGCTAATTGACAGCAACTTTGCTGTAGAGGGATATTAGACTCTAAAAGCTGATTTGGCATGCAAATTATTTCTTGGGTAGATTTCGTTTTTTGTTTGTTTGTTTGTTGTTGTTGCTGTTCGCCTTTTTGTTATTGCCAAATTCCATACTTGGCTCTTTTATCCTCTTAGTTACATATTTCTATTGTTTATTCTACCAGCATGAATGAAAATTTGGATATCGAAAATGTGTACGTTTGTAAGTACAAAAGCAATTTGCACATAAATATGTTTTTCGTTGAAATGGAGAAAATTTTCATTCAGAGAATCAACAATAAAACAAACTACTTTTACATGTACCCCCCCACATTCAAACGAACCAGACTATTATACTGCAGGGAATTAATTCGTTTCTTTATGCTTTTGTGTGTTGAGCTTTATTCGTACGCAAATAAAATGCAAAAAAAAAAATATGGAAGCAAACAAACCTCGTTGGCATTAGGTAACATTTCCCCTAATATTTGCTAAAAATAACTTAAGGATTTGCTGCCCGAATATGTGTTAAATTAAACCGATAAAATTCTTTGAATGCTAAATACTCCAAAGAACATTTAGAAGTTAAAGATTTCGTTTAAAATACATTTCTGTAATCACGTGTAAACCATTACAGATGCTGTTGGCCAAACAAAAGAAAAACTGAAATTAAACAAACTGCTATTATTTGTATTTTCTTCAGTTACTTGCAGTTTTTTTTCTCTAACTTGTGAGATACCCAACAACAGAGTGATTCTAAATCTATTTAATATCACCTCGGAGATATGTACAAAATCTACTCATTTCTTAACTACAAATATTTATCTCTAACTTCAGTACATAAATATGGGGCCAGGAGTACGAATAGTTGTGTCACATGAAAAGAAACCTTAAACACTATTTTTTCTACAAACAAAATCTTGCAATTTACTTAAAATACGAGTCCTTTTCTTTTTATTCTTTATTTTCGTGTCCGTTTTACTACTCAATAAAATGTAGGAATGTGTTTAAAGTAGCAAAAAAGTAAGATTGGTAACTCGCCCAGGACCAGTTAACAAGAACATAAATAAAAAAGAAAAATTTGCAAAATTAATAGTTTAGATTAGAGCATTTAGTTGATGTAAAATGTTGCAAAGGAAAGTAAGAGGGAATCTTTAAGTTTGTTAAATAATATCCTTTCCTATAAAACCAAACCATTTTTCTAACTGGAATATGAAAAGATAGACGCATTTTAAAAGTTTTTTTGTGTTAAGAATATCAGTAGCCTCGAAGAAAGCACTTTGCCATGTCCGATGCATACATTAAATATAATTTTGGGTTCAAGGTACTAACTTGGGGAATCGACAGAAGTTTAGTTTTGAGTTTATCTACTCTGAGGATAAGTTGAGCAAGATTTAAGTAGATTTATGTGTGTTAAAACGTAAAAAAAACACCGAAATAGACTAAAACTGTTTCGAATCCCATTCGGCCTCCTGCGTTACTCAGATATGGCTGGTCCATACAAACCTTATGTGGGGTCCTTTTTTATGAACACTGAGCGGAGCGTTATCACTACAGAATTTTCCGTTGTTATAACTGTTGGTGCAAATACTATCTTTGTAAATCATATGTGATATTGACAAATAGATTTTTTCTGCACGAAATATCAGTCAGTATCTTATCCTCTCGAACTTATTATCGGACAGCGAATTTGACCGAAAAATCTTCAAACCTCTTTTATATCAGCCATCTTGGCAATGCCATGCCATCTCAATTAATTTTATTTCGTTTTTAAAAATATACTTGTATTTGGACAACCCATTATAATTGATATGTATTAAATTTAAAATAAAATAGCCAAACAAGATTTGAAAATACGTATTAAATAAAAGGAAAATTCGAATAAAGCTGTTCGACTAAAAATAATTCTTATAAAGTTATTAAAATATAAAATGTTGAAAGAAATTTTAAATAAAAAAACTATCACTTTTTCTATTTGTATTAAATTATTTGAATGAAAATTTCTCCAACAATATTAAATTATTCGTACACAAATTATTCGTATACAAATTATACAAAAAAAATATTCGAACACAAATTATTCGAATACAATTTATTCGAATACAAATTATTCGAATATCAATTATTCGAATATAGATTAAACAAATAAAAATTATTCGAACACAAATTATTCGAATACAAACTATTCGACCATAAATTATTCGAATACAAATTATTCGAATATAGATTTTTCGAATAAAAATTATTCGATTACTATAAAGTTATTCTTATAATATGTAATTATTCGAATGAAAATTTTTTGAATAATTTTAATCTATTAAAAATTCTAAGAATGTAATTATTCGTTTAAAATTATTTAAATTCAAAATATTCAAATGAAAAATATTCGAATAAGAAATATTTTAATAAAAATTAGTCGAAAGACATTATTCAAATCGAAATCATTCGCAGCAAAATGGTTAAATAAAAATCATTCCATACATAATTATTAGAGAAAACTTATTCGAATAACAAATAAACAAAAAAGCTCAAACACAAGCTATACGCAAAAATATTGTTAAACAATAATTTTCGGTAAAATATTCAAATCAAATTTATTCGAACGCCTTTATTCATACAATAATTATTTGTGAAAAATAAAAGCCAAATAAAAATTGTTTGAATAAAAATTAATCGAATAAAAATATTCGAATAAAAAATATTGAAATAAAAATAATTGAAATCGCACTATTGAAATAAAGGTTACTCGTATAGAAATAATTAAGTAAAAATTATCCGATTAATAAAGTACTCAAATGAAAACTAATGGAAAGACGTTATTCAAATAAATGTTATTGGTATGAAAGTAGCAAAAAATGAATCGAATTATAATTAGTCGAATTATTTGAAATAAAAAGATTTAATTAAAAGTTATTTAAGTGTTATTATTTAAAATTTTTTTTTTCGTATAGAAGTAGTAAAATAATTATTATTGGAAATAAATTATTTGAACTAAAAATATTTAATTAAAAGTTATTCGAATGACATTATTCAAATAAAAATTATTTGTACAATTATAGTTAAACAAAAGTTATTCGAAACAAAAATTTCAAATAAAAGCATTCAAATGAAATTTACTTGCAGAAATTTTTCAATAAAAAATTATTCTTATTAGATTAGTTGAATAAAAATTATTCGAATAAAATGTATTCAAATAAAAATTTCTCGAATGACTTTAGTCAAGTAAATATTACTTGTAGAAAAGTCGACAAATAAAAATTATTCGATATAAGTTATTCCAATAAATAAAACTTGTTCGAATGACATTATTTAATTAAAAATTATTTTCATTAAAATAGATAAATAAAAAACATTCTAATACAAATTTTTCGAATTAATATATTTAAATAAAAACTGTTCGTTTAAAAAATAACTAAATTGGAATTGCTTGAATAAAATTATTCAAATTAAAAATATTTAACTAAAAATCATTTGAGTAAACATTATTCGAATTAGTTTATTTAAATAAAAAATATTCGTTTAAAAAAATAACCAAATGAAGATAATTCGATTTAAAATTGTTTGCATAAAATTATTAGAATTAAAAATATTCAACTAAAAATCATTTGAATAAGCAAACACACGCTATTAGATCAAAAATTTTTAAATATAAATTATTCGAATAAATATTCATATAAAAATTGTTCGGATAACATTATTCAAAATCAAGAATTATTCTTGCTAAAAAAGTCAAATAAAGATTATTCGAATTAGAATTATTCGAATAAAAGTATTTGGAAAAAATATACATTTTTTAAAACCATAAAAATTAATTGTATAAAAATAGTTAAATAAAAATGATACGAATAACAGTTTTTGCTTTACGATATTTGCTTGAAAGTTATCTAATGTTATTCGTAAAAAATAATTAAATAAAATATATTTAAATTAAAAAATATTAAAATAATAATGCCTCGAATAACATTTTTTGATTAAAGATTTCGATTGGATAAAACTTATACGAATAAAATTATTTAAATCAAAATTAATTGTTAAAAATAATTAAATAAAAAATATTAAAATTAAAACTATAAAATAAAAATTATTTAAATAAAAATAAGATGCATAAAATATATTAAATAAAGATTATTCGAATTAAAATAAAGAGTATTCGAATTAAAATTGTTTGAATAAAACTGCTCGTGTATTGAAATTGGCCGAAAAATAGTATTCAAATAAAATTGATTAGTATTTTAGAATGTTGTGCGACTTTGGAAGAGAATTTTCTAATTTTCTTTACCTTCTTTATACGCTTTGTCAAGAACACTTGATTTGTTCATTGTGGCACTGGTGCAACTTTAAGGTATTGACGCTGTGGTTGTGATTGCAGCGTTGTATTCGTCGACAACTGCATTTCCTGCTCAAAGAAACATTAATCGGATTTTATTCAAATTTGTGGGCTGAAAGCAACCAGCCAAAGAAAAATGTTATGCATATTTTTTCTGTATGAGAAGTGCCACGCCGCGGCCGTCTATCTCAATTTCGCCCATATTAAAACTAGTTGTGGTTGAAAAAAATGTGTAATAAATTGAAGATTTTCTCTGATATATATATACTATATGCCATGCCCTCCATTTATACTGCGCCTATTTTTAAATTACTTCTGTGCGTAAATTGCTTGCAAACTGATGCAAACTTTGAGACAGAAGTAGCGTTTTCAGTTTAACGATAACAAATTTTTTTTCAAGCTGCTTGTTCAATTACAATATTTTCTTACATTTCGCTAGCAGTCGTCTGCTTACTTCAATGCCACTTATTTTACCGCTAAATTACCTTCAATTATTAATTTTTTGTTTTCTACCCCGTTCATTCCCCCTTTTTGTAAAACATTCAATTGCAATTCATTCAATTTTCCTGCTTTCGTTTATTCTTTATTTTTTTGTCTGCTCGAGTATAAATTTTTCGTGCAATAAATTTCGAACATTATTTTCCTTTTTTTATAAATCAATTTTTTTATTTTTTGCCATTGTAAAGCTATTTATAAATTTAACTCTTAATACAAATTGAAGATAAAATTGAATAGCATAAAGTACTCTCTTTCTCACTCTCTCCATCTTTACATTTACACGACGCAAATTTGTTGCATGCAATTGTCATTTCATTATCAAGCGAGAAAGACAGAAAAAGAAATACAAAATGTCTACATTTCTATTTCAACACTCTCACTTAAAATGAGAATGGAATGCAATAATATTGTATAGTGTAAACAGGGAATCAGTATTATGAGGAGGTTAAAAAATAATATGTATAAATGAATAATGAATTTCACACAGAAGGAAACGCTAAGAGAGATTGATATAAAAATGAACTAAAAAAATAAATCAACAGGTTTATGTTCCATTTTATATGATTTTCCCAGAGACGTTAAAGAAATTGCTTAGAAAGCAGTGTCTACTTTTAGGCGCTATTTGAACTATTACCTCAATGTTGTGTTCAAAAATTAATCGGATTTAAAATGAATTTACTTTTTTGTACTATAAAAATAATGTATAGAACATTTTCTAAACATTCTATTGAGCAGATACATTTTTCCGTCCGTCCGTTCGTCCGTCCATCTCCTTAATTTGTTTCCTCATTCATATCATTTTTTCATTCATTTTCATTCTTACATTTTTAAATTAAAAAAAAAAATCTAAAATCTTTTAAATTTGTAAAAAAAATATAGAGGGACAAAATAGCGCAAAACTAGTAACGAACGAAACCCAGCAATAGAAACTGATGAATAATTTCTTTTTCATCTTTTTTTTGCATTTTTATTCTCTGTAACAATTTAATATACAATTGACTAATTTAAAAGAGCAAAACGAGTGAATGAATGGATGGTTTCGATGAATAGAAATAGAAAGGAGTTCTAGAAGAAAGAAAGAAAGAAAGCATTAAAAAAGCAGTTAATTTTTCTTGGAGTTTTTTTCTAGATTTTTTTTCTCTTAAGTGACACAGTAACCTGAAGTTAATTTGAATTTAATGAAAGTATGGAAAGAACGTAAAGTTATAGAAAAATGGAAAACATTTATAAAGGAATTTTATGGCAGGCGGTGTTTTTTATTTGCATTACAAAGTTGTAAATATGATGTGGTTCAAATAGTTCTAGATTATTTTAATTAAATTTTATGCTTTTATTTTTTTAAATGTAGAAAATTTCATATTTTTATTAAACTAAGTGTTGCTCGTTCAGTATATTACGCCGTAACTTTGAACTGGTTTTATTGCAGAGCTTTTCTTTTTGGAACCACGTTATTTGTAAGAAGTTAGAAAAAAAAGCGTAACAGTAAAAAAACCGACACTTTTGCCGGTAGAGCGATTTCTGTAGTGACGCATTGTTGTGGCCCTGCTGTAATTTTATTTATTTTAGTATATTTGTTGCGAAACATTTCAAAGCATATTTTTGGGATAGTTATTTCTTATATTTTTTTGTTCATTATCAGCGTTGGAAACTAGTAGAATGCTGAAGAGGTAAAAAATATGCCAAAAATCAGTGTTGGCAAAAACCCGGGTTTTTTAATAAAAACCAGCCCAGTGGATTTTTTGGGTTTTGTTGGGCTTTATTTTAAATTAAACTAAGGATACCTGGTCTATACATTTTTTATATTTTTTGCATAAGTTTGCATTTTTAGTAAAAAAAATTGTTTTAATTTTGAACGATTTTCGTCGGATGCAAAAATAGATCAAAATACCTTTTTTTATTTAAAGTGATTATTTTCCGAACAAATTGGTTGTTAGTAGTTTTTAATCCAAAATGATTATTATTTTGGCTAATGTTCGTAACATTTTTAGTCAGAAAGAATCGGACATGAGACAATATTCCAAAGGAACAAGGGAAAATTTAACACTAATTAATTTCAACTTACACGGCAGAACAGAAACAACGTTGTTTTTCGGGAGCCGCTACATTCCCATCATCAGCCAATCCTGCCAAAAACTAAAGCTTAAGGGTAAATTAATTTCAGTTTTCAGAATGTTGTCTAGACACCTCTCGTATTTGTTTAACTTATATTTTTATTTAATTTTCGTTAAATGTAGAACAATAACGCAGTAAACCACCACTGCCCCGAGTTGGATTTTGACCCTCTTTGTGCCTTAGTGACTGCTGAGTCAGTCAACCGTTGTTTTGGTTTACACCACAGAGTAACCCACCATCACCAGCGTTTGTTGTTAGACTAACGACTGCCAGCTGTCGAGTATTATTTTTATTGCTGAGTCCTCCGATGTCGTTAGCATCTGCTTTAATCTGTGAGAGTTAAATTTAAGATGTGACTGTATGTGCTGTTCAGTTTTCTTCCAGTCAGATACCGAATTTCACGCACAACATGAGCTCTTCAGTCTTATTACTTTTTTTCGTGGTCCTTATGAAATTAATGATATCTGGTAACGCTTGCCATATGTTTTATATTGCAATCAATTACTTTCGACTATGATAACAAAGGTGCTAGATTCTTTCAAGCACTTCTGTAACATCAGTTTTCATCAGTATCACCCATGTCAAAAAAAACATACAAAAAATTTTTTTTTCGGAATCGAACCAATTTTAATTTTCGGTTTTTTTTTCTATTAGAATACTTGCAGAAAAAGTACCAGGTAAACATAATTATAGAAGTTGCATATAAAAAGTTGTTCATAAGCTTTGCATGTTATGCGAAAACTTAAGAAAAGCTTTGCACGTCAAAAATAGTTTCCAGTGCTGCAAATTAAAAATTTGAATTTTAAGTACGCAATTAAAATAATTTCGAACAGAATGCATGAAATGCCTGCATGTTAGAAGATATGGCTTTGAGTCGTGTAATCATATCGTAATAGATTTTTCGCTGTCCTGTCCATTAAAAAATTTACAAAATTGTTTTATTTTTCTTTTTATTTCAAATAAATTTTTCAGATTGCTTCCATTTTAGTCCGGACTCGATATTTTCTTGTGTGGCTGTCTGTCTATTTTGGAATCGTTTTTGCTGGAATGATTTGGGCATTTCTTATAAATTCTGTCATCTTTAGATTCTGGTATAATTAAAATTTCTTTCTCTAAGCTGCTTTAGAAATTCATGTGCTTAATTTCTCACTGAAGTCTAAATCTTCTCTAATTCTCAATAGTTCTTCTTGGCCCTTAAGCGACTTATGTTAATTATTTTTTTTTTCTTTCAGTTTCTTTATCGTCCTTAAACTCCATAATACCTGCCCATATTTATGCAAAGATTTCCTTTTTTTCTTCTAACAAACCGGCTTGTTTTGTGCGAATTTAGAGTTTCCTTGTTGTGTGTTTTTTTTTTGGTTTTTCTACTTTTTCAAGAAATAAGAAGAAAAAAAAAGGACTTTACAAAATTCTAACATTGTTGCTTTTGTTACCTCTTCAAAAATTCTAACGGCCTGGCTTGGAGCTTTTAAATGCAAAACAGTTGGTATGTGTGTACATTTTGGAATACAGGAAACATAAATGCATGAACATATTTCTAAAAGAGTAGTTTTTGCATATTAGCATACAAAAATTTCGAGGAAAAAAAATGTAACACAGTGAAACCTTTATAATAATAACTGTGCAACAAATAAAGTTTTGTTATTTTAAAATACTTGAGATTTCAAAACTAATAAGGTGCTTACAGTTTGTTTTTTTTTCTTCTTATTGTAATTATTTATGTATTTGCATGTGCCAAATCAGAATTTTCGTTTTCTCTAGCACACAATGACTTGCGATTTGAGTATCTTTTGTGGCAAAACTACTTTAAATTGCATCACAATAGTTAAAAGCAACAGCAACAACAACAACAACAACAACAACAATACCAACAACATCATCAATAGCTGCAATAATAATGAAAAGTATTGATGGCAGGTTGTTAGTGTTGCATTAGTACAATTGGGGTTAATTGGCGCTGCTCTGATTTGAATACGATTTGCAGTTTGTTGCTAAAAATGGAACTGTATAAATTGATAAATCCACAATATTTTTTTTTAAGTGCCACATCATAAAATTTAAATTTTTCAGAAATTAAAAATAGTCATAAGTGGAAATAAAAAAAATTTATTAAATTAAAAATGGCTAAAAAAAATTTTATTAAACGCATCTAGACCCACAGTGATTAATATGGTAGACAGACGACAGCGTTAATTTGCATTAGTAGCCTTAATTCAAATTAACTTGTGCATTAGCTCCTTCCAAATGAGTATTTATTTAACGTAAATGCACGAAAGCAAATTGAATTTATACTGAATTTAGCTTATTTCAATTTGACAATACCGTCGACAATCAGTCAGTTGTTGGAAAAATTTTAAAATTCCAAAAAAATTTTAAATTTATTTTGAAATTAAAATGGATACAAAGTCAGCAAAAATAATTTTAGCTTTCTATAAAACGAATGAATAGTGATTTTGCACCAACACAATAGCTGCTAATCGTATTTTCCACCTTCTATCCATTTGATCGCGATGTAAATTCCAAAAAAAAATGTTTTTTTAATTACTAAATTTAAAAACTATCGTCTGTCAGGGTAAAATTTAAATTCACATTAATAAGTTTTTAATGCAAATTAACTCTGCCGTCTGTCTTCCCTATAAGTGAAAGTCATTTAAATATATTTAAGTACAGTACAACCTCCATAATCCGGACAGATATAGTTTCAGCTACTGTCCGGATTAGTGGATCATCCGGACTACTGCTAAAATAAAATTTTAAACGCACTACATGAATGTTCATAAATTCACTCAAAATATTCTGTACGTAAAATTAACTGAAATCGTAATTTAAAATAAATGAAAGTTCACTTAAAAACCGGTCTACTCATTTTTCATTTAAATTGAACCAAAAGTTCATTTAATTTTTAATGTTAAAAAATTAATTGACTTAAGCCCGTAAAAATAAAAGATTTTTCCTTTGTTTGTGTAGGAGAGAAAATCTCAAATACATAAATCAAATAGACCTGGCAAAAAAACAGCACTTGCAAACAACGCACAATATTGAATGTAACCGAAAATCCGTATTAATATGTCCTTAGTTTTTTGAATGAATGTTAGAATCAGTTAAAAATAAAATTGCTTACAATTTTTGATGGTTATTCCTTTAAAAATTACTGAACGGATTACTTCTTGAATAACGTACAGTCCGTTACTGTAATAATATTGTGAGTGTATATATAATTTATTTTTACTACCGAAGAGAATAAAATAAGAATTCATTTGTATATATTTTATTTACAGACAACATTAAGAAAAATACTAAAAGTGACCAAAAATATTCATTTTGAAAAATAAGAATTTTTTATTGTAGTTTGTCTGCTCTATTTTTAAATTCTTTTGAAAATAAAATATCCTTTGGTTTGTTCAGCCCATAAAATAGCCACGCAAAATTTTACTGAGAAAAAAAAAACGGTTGTCCACAGACTAAAGGAAAAGTCCGAAACTGTCCGAAAAATTTAAATGCCCGGATTACTGGATTGTCCGAATTAGCGAGCGTCCGGACTAGGGAGCTTGTACTGTATTTCTAAAAGTCGCTCTTGTGAGAGATTACGTGTCCTGTTACCTACGCAGTCCTCTTGTTTTGAGTACTTAAATTATATCGAAGTAACTTTTTCGCTGTCCTGCCCATAAAATAATCAGCAAAACTTTTTTTTTGCTAATAAAACTTCCAGATTCATTTTTTGAGTGTATGTCTGTCTATTTTGGAGTCAATTTTGCTCGCATGATTTAAACTCTTTTTCAAATGCTGTCCTTTTTTGATTCTACGATAATTAAAATTTATTTTTCTAAGCTGCTTTAGAAATTAATGGGAATGCGGCGTACGCCGAAAACTGCATGTTATTCCGTTCGGCTTTAGTGTATTGAAAATACACTGCAACAATTTTCCTATTATTTTCTTCAATATGAGTAATTTCGTTTGTGTGTCAGAATAGTTTTTCGTTCTTAAGTTTTAAGTTTTTTTTAGTCCTTCAATATTTCCTGCATTGTTATTAAATTTGTTTTATAAGTTTGTTACAGTTCTTCGACCTCCTCTGGCTCTTGTGGCTGTACACTGGCTAAAAATTCTTTTTACAATTATCTATGTAAAGCTGGATAAAGAAAGCTGAAAAAGCAAAAGAATTCTTTAGATTTTTGGCAATAAAACCTCACAAGAATTTTAACAAAGTGCGAGTGGTTTTACTTTAAGGTATTATTACTGCTACTTCAACAACTACCTTTACAATTGTAGTCGATGGAACAGAGAGCAGGTGACGGCAAACTAAAGCACCAGCGTTTCGTATACAAAGTGTTTTCGTTAAGATGTCTGTCCGCCTGTCACACAGGCTTCAATCCCTTGAAATTTTCATAGTACAGGATCATCCATTTTATGGTTTCAAAAGTAAAGTTAAACACATATAAAGCTACCATTTCGATGAAGTTTTTATTTCATTATTATAATCCTTGGACCTCGTCGTTATGTACGAAATACAATGTGATTTAAATGACCGGCTCTAGATTGGTTACAGCAGTCGATCCTTCTGAGCTAGTTATCAACCACTTGTTCGTACATTTTGGGCGTTCTCTCGTCTATTAGTTGACAAATGTTGAATTTTAAATGCTCCAACGTTAGATGATTATTTGTATAAAAACGGTCTTAAAGGTAGCCCCACAAAAACAAATATACCGGCGTCAAATCGCATGATCTTGGTGGCCAATTGACGTCCCCAAAACGTTAAATTATGCGTTCTATAAACTTCTCAAGTAATTAAACGAAAATCTGTCGAGCTGTGTGACTCGCGGCACTGTCCGGTTGAAACCACACATCTTCCAGTTAATAATCTTCAATTGCAGGCAAAAAAAAGTGGTTTATCATACGGCCATAGAGCTCCTTAATTAGCAAAGCAAACTATCAAATGAAGTTAGTTTCCTTGTGCTCACCCATTAATTCGATTATTTCTTTTGAAAATTGTAATGCTTCCAGCTGGTCTGGCGTATAGAACTGTAAGTATGGCGGCTCACTGGATTCAAATATGGTCCAATAATTGATCATATCGATGTTATGAGTCACTCTCGAAGTTTATGAAATTATGAACTTGTGGACCGAACATTTGGCGAATGCATCCCGTTGCTTCATTTCGGGCTGACAAAATCTTAGTGCAGCCATCTGAACGTACTAGTGGGTCCTTGGTCTGTTATCATCGATAACAAAAAATTCTCCAAAGTCCACCACTACGTTCGGCAAAAAAAAACAAAAATTTTTTTTAAAGAGTTCTACTGGAATTATCGAAATACTTCCTCATCAAAAGTTTAATGATTTCTCGCGAGCTTTGAAGTAATGATATTAGGGTTGTACATTAGGGCGGTGGGAACTGAGATCTGATGGGTAAATACTCTGATTTATTCGACCTTTTTATTAAATTTTATTAAATAATTTATTAAATAATTTATTCAAGCTCTACGTCCCGAAAATAAATATAAATGATTTATTTTATCCTTTTTATTTTTTTTTTGATATTTCGCTTTTTCAGTGGAAAGCTTCTTCAGGGATATATTGAATTAAAAATTATTAATAACAGTTATTATTTTCACAAACCAATAAAAACTTATTCTAAATTTGTTTGAAAAAATTATAAAAAATGTAAAAAAAATTGATAATTAAATTACACAAAAATACAAAACTACTTAAATCTATTACAAAGACATAAAAAATATTAAATTTCCTTTTTTTTATAAATTAAATGTCTGTAATTTTGATCTACATTTTCTGTATCCATTTTAAAGTTAATTCTTTGTTCAGTTGGTGTATTTATAATCTTCTGTAACATTTCTACCATGAAACGACTTTTGTAGTTTGTTTCTGTGTTCAAAACTGTTGTGTTTTCAAAATCTGCTGTATGGTGAAAGAAACATTGCACAATGTGATGTTAATGCAGTTTTCTGAGTTGATCTGTATTTGTATTTCTGATTAGATTTATGTCCGGCTAATATAGTTTTTAGTTTATTTTTAGTGGTACCTATATGTACTTTATTACACCCTCCGTTATTATTTCCCTTACATGGTATATTGTAAACTACATTAAATCTGTCTAATATTTCCGTCTTATCCTTAATTTTACTGATTAAATTTCCTAATGTATTATATGTCTTATGAGCCATCCTCTAATTATTAAAATTATATATTCATATGAACCAATTTCAAATATTAAAAAAACAGTTTCTTTAAAATTACTTCAGAGTAGTACTGCAAAATTATATATCATTGTTTATATAATATTCTTAAGGTAAAATTCGACATGAATTTAAACTTGAGCTCTAATATACAGTTCCACAGAAATAGAAGCGAACTTGCTGCTACACTCACAAAATAACAAAAAAATTCGATCATCTGATTAAGATGGAAAAATCTCGAAGATATTTTAATTAATTAAAATTATTTTTCATCCGCAAAAAATTGCATAATTGTACAAATAACTTTCTCTCATTTGAAACTTAAAATTAATCACGTAACCAATTCACAGTCATGTAGCCAGTTCAAAGTATTGCGAACGGCCTGTTGTATTGCCATATAAAAACTGTCATAAAGGTTTAATTCAAATGACAGAAAAAACATAGAAATTATTATTAAAGGAAAACAATGTCCACAAAACAGACAAATACTTATTTAAAAAATTATTACTAAGTAAATTTTAAATGCACACACTAACCACCTTATTTCCTTGTTTCCATTTCAGACATTGCTTTTATATTTTTATATACAGCAAATTCTTAAATAGTTTTTTCATCAGAATTCTATGAATTTTTGAATGATATTGAAGTAAAATTTTTGCTCGAATTAAGAAGAACATAAAAAATAGCACACTGAAAAAACATAGATAACAAAATTTTAGCATATAATATTTTTATATGAAAATATTATCAACATAACATTTTACCCCACAGTATAATTATGACACAATAGAACACTTTGTGAATTGGCTAATAGTATTTAAAATTTAATTGAACATTAAATTTTTCTTTTATAGAACATTTTATCATAACTTTTTTACCCACATACTCGTATATAGCATTCTACCATTTTCCATATTTGGCAACACTTATTGTGAGCAATCATTTCAAACTAAAAAACATTAAAATTGTTTAATTCTGATGATTTTAAATTAAAAATGGACAAAAAAAATAATTAAACGTTTTTTATTATATTAAATATAAACGTATTCTTGGCCGCGCATTTCATTTTTTACAAATGAATAGTTATTATGTACATGCATACACACACAAATTCTAAAAACAGCTGATTCCGTACGGAATATGCATTCAGTTTCTCACTTTGCTTAAGCAAATGACAGTTTGTTAAACTTAACGAAAAGTTTCCTTAAGCACATTTTAGTTTGTCCCATACATTTTATATGTAATCGCACAGTTGCTTAAGCTGGCTTAAGCTAGCTTATTCATATTATGGTTGGGCCTTTATAAATTTTTGGTTCATTCCCAGTGGTCGTACTATTTATCCTCTGTCTTTTGTATTGTCTAATCAATTTAGTAGAAAGTTGATTAGGGAAGTCGTTATCTTCCAACATATTTCTAATTCTCCTCACATTCTTCCCATGAAATTCAATATCACTAATATTCAGTACTCTTCCTATGAGATTTTTTGCCGTATTTATATTTATTTTCTGGACCTAAAGCTTGAATAAATAATTTAATAAAATGGGTAAATACTAGTACGGGATATTTGAGGTCAATGACTTCTAAGGCGAAACATTGTACCAAAAGATTGATATATCACACTTTAAGATCCGACTATAAATGCCAAAGATATAACGAAAAATATATTTTGGCCACCCCTACGTGCGGCAATAAAAAAAATATTTTTTTTTTCGAAACTGCCTTGCAACAATACTTTATATTCGGTGGTTACAAAGAATTTTTTTGCCTTTAAGTAGATATTCTTGCAATAGTTTGCATACAGGTTGCGCAAATTTGCTGCATTTTGTTACATAACTTTTTCGGCGTGGTAAAAGTGCACGTTTATTTTAGTGTTTTTAAAGCAAATTTTTAAAAATAATTTTCTTCCTTAATAAAAACATTAGATTATGTATTAAAATAAAAATCCTGTCAACCTTCCCATTCCTTTTTTGAGGCTGCCACTTCCCTGCTGTGTAAATTATCCTTTGGGCAAACCACAACAAAATGTTTCATAAAATTTGTTCATTTCTTTGACTGTGTAGTAATTGTTTTCGGTACATACCTGAAACTCAAGTGGCATCAGTAGTGGGTTGGTCTTTTTCTATTTAGCACCCCAAACACCCACCTTTCCCTTCCCCTTCCACTTCCACCTCTCTCATTCTGTGTGCGTGTGCTGGAGTATATTAAGCTTTAGCCAATGACTACTCGTACTATAAACAAAATAATCTCAAATGAACAGGATACACATGAAGTGAATTTGCAAAAAAAGAAAAACTAAAACAGGTGGAGAGATGAATGCTAACGATATTAAATAAAAGAATTCCCTCTCCTGTCTGGCGAAGAGGCAAAATTCCTGTTAAAGTTCACATGAGAATTGAAACAAGTGTGTAAATTATAAATAACTACTCGTACTAAGAATTTCAAATATAGTTACTTGAAAGTCCTAAATTGCTTATCTGTAACTTAAAACCACAATCATTTCTAAACTTCAATTACACATGAATTTTTCGTTTTTTCGTTCCTTTTTTTCTTAATTCTAAACATATTTTGTTATACAATTTGTTTGTTTGGGAGGGTTTGGGGGATTAAGGAGGAAATCGTTGCAATATAAAGGCAGCCTAAGTGATAAGAGCAATAATAATTTCTTATAATTCAAGTCTTTAAGTAGTTGACGTTGACTTTGGTAAACTGTTTTTATATTTGTTTATAAAGTTTTTTTCTTTTGGCCCTTTTTTTTTTGTTGTCCTACAAATAACTAACAACTTAAGAAATCTCAGAAATTTGTTGCAATTACTCACCAGCATACTTACCTAAAGTAAACATCCTTAAAATTCTATAAATACAAAAAAGATTTTTGATTACATATTTATCCTTGATTGCTGCCATTGTAATTGTGAACAACTCATACACTGAAATATCAAATAGAGTTGTGATTAAGGGGTTGGGCCAGGCATTCAGTGAAGGAAAAAAAAAATCATTTAAATTAATTTTTTTTATTTATTTGTAATAGATAAAAATACGGGAGAGGTGCCTTGAGGACACCCTGTGAGAACTACATATCGCCATATGATTTCAAAAAAGCCCCAAATTACAAAAAACTCCAAATCGGCTTCTTGATTGATTACGATGCACCATGTAAAAATATATGTTGATGGAAAATTTTACATTTTAAAATATTACTAATTCCTTAATAATAATAAGATTAAATTGAAAAAGATTTGAAAACTCTTGGTTACTTTTTTATATGAGAGAGTTTTTTGTTCAATATAACTTAGAGCTTTTCTGAATTCATATGACGATATGTTTATTCGCTATTAGCTTATGCCTTCATATTTCATTTAATAAATGCCACTATTATTTATTTTAACGTTTAGTTTTTTTCTGCTGTTTTTCTAATTTAGAATAATTTCTTTTTACCTGTTCAGCATTCTTGAAATTTCATTTCCTGGCAACACTGGCAACGAACAGATAAAGTAAAAAAGAAACATCCCTAAAGTATGCTTTGGAAATTTTCACAAAGAATAAAGAAGAACCACAACAACAGCAATAACACATTTTTTGAACGGCAAAAGTGTCGGGTTTTCGATTGCTACATGACAAAGTTGTTTATGGAGCATAGGTCTTAAAGTTATCGGGAATGTTCTGTAAATAGAGCGATATCAAATCGTGCGATTTCATAAGACAAACAGTCGTCCAATTGCTGTTTTTACTGCCTATTCCTCGATATCGAAAGAACATTTTCTTTCGAATTATTACATTTGAAACAAAAACATTTTTTTTAAATTTTGTTTTTCTTTTAAACATAATTATACGAAAGAAAATTTTCTTTCGATATCGGGGAACAGGCAGTTAATATTTTAATATTTTGAACATAAAAATCATGGAAAAAATTAAAAATGTTACAAATAAGTCGTGTTTTTACTGCAAATGTTTTAGGAAATCGTACGATTTTAAACTAGAGAAATGATCGCCAATGACTTTTCGCTCACAACTCATGCACGCTCACAATAAAAAAATGTTTACTCATGCATGTACCTGTACGATTTTATTTTTTTACCATTTTTAGTGTTGCTAAATTGCAAGAACGTTGCAAAAGCACATTCTAATATTTTGGTGTTGAATTGTAAAGAAAAGCTACGATATTTTGCATTTGCACTTATGCAAGACCGTTCCCATCAAACACTGAATACCGCTATTGTATTGCAAATTTTCAATAGAAAGGGCAAAAAATGTTGCACTTTTTTTTAGAAACGAAAACACCATAATAATTTTATAATAATTAAAAAAATAAAAAACAACGAAAATAACTACAATAAAGAAAAAAATTTCGAAACGATCACGCCAAAAATCTTCTCAAGCACGATCAAGATTTTTATACTCACATTCTTGCTCACATGGTTAAAACAAAAAAAAAAGTTATCACGATCACACTAATCACGTGAGCAGTGTCCATTTATATTTAAATCTCTCGATTAACAGAACATGCCGGTATGAAATACATATTTTAAAAAGCGAAATATTTTGAATTCTTGAAATTTTAAACAACTTTTGTTAAGGCATTCTGCAAGGCTATTGAAATTTGCGCATCTGTCTTTCACAAAATTTCTTCGTTTGCTGGATGGCCGTTTCCCTTAGTTGAGAAATCAAATGATTTTGTTTAACAACTCGAGTGCATAACTCGACACAAGTGCACTTTATGGATACAACAAACGCGATCAAGTGCATGTGTGTGAATGCACACGCACACATTTCGTTTTATTGAAAAATATACACACACACATACACACACACACGCGCATGCAACCAAAGAAAAAATCTGAAAAATTCTAAATACATATGTGTGAGTGTGTGCACTTATGTACATGTATATGTTGTATGTATTTTTCTATTGTTTTTATATAGTGCTGCTGTTGTTGTTGTAGTTGTTTCCATAAAATGCATCAGCTATTTTTTTGTTGTTTTTGCAGTTTAAAAATACAACAAAGTAAACTTCATTGGTATTTGCAGCAGCAAAAATGTGTTCTACATTTTGTTGAAAACTCTACAGAGACTAGAGAGGGCATCGTGCGTTCATATACAATTGCAAAAGCTCACGGTGATTCTCCGCAGACTAGTGGATAATGTACTAGACATTTAGTCTGGGGCACGCAGGTTCGATTCGCATTTCGCAGATTGTGTTTGTCTTACAAAAAGTCAAATATGTTGCTAAAGATTGATCATGCAGGATCTTATATTTTTTAGATAAATCTAACGTACACGCAATGATTTAGTATAATAAAATACAATCACCCTGATTTTGCATGTCGAAGTCGGATTTTGCGGCTGTGAAAATTTATCCTTGATTAAAGAAAACATGCACATATTTTCTTTAATCTGTGGACTCTGTAATTAGCACCTCTTTGAAAAATTTTTTAATCAATCGATATTTGCTTAAATTTACTTAACAGGCGAAACCTTTCATCAGCTGGGGGCAAATTACGGCATTCGATATCGAACGAAATTTCCATACAAATTACAAAAAAATTTTTATGGGATCTGATCTGTTTTGTAACCACGTGACTCATAAATTTTAAAAATATTTTATTCTATTCCAAATTTTATAATAATGTAGTCTGTTAAAAAAACTCTCACGCCGAAAATGTTGAATAATAATACCAACGGAATTTAAATTTGGGTTCGACTGCGACAATTGTTCATATTCGACTCTTCAATCACATGAGCGTGAGCATAATTTTTTTGTATGATTGTTTCGTAAGTGAAAAGTACTGAAATGTGGCTTAAGTTTTAGCAAAAATAAATCAACAATTCTGAAATGCAAATACAAGTGCCGCCAGTCTTCAAAAATTTTCAGATTTTGTTGTTAAAATTAAAGGAATTAATTAGTATTAAATAATCTGTTTTTTAGGTGAATTTTTTTTCGCGCAAATTTTATTTATTTGATATAACGCGGTCTAAAAAATGTGAAAAAAGCGTGGGAGAAACTTTTTATTATGAACTGTATCGAACATGTTAGCTTAGCGCTACCAGAATTGAAGGGTTCAGAGCTGAAGTGAACCAAGTCACAAAAAGACAATTCAAAGATATTTTGAGTTTCAATAAATGATCTGCTTTGAAAAAAGTATAAAATGAAATAAATACTTTGCCTTCCTTTTTTTAAGAATAGAAAAAGTGAATATGAAATGTTAACCAATAAAGAAAACGTTAAAATATTGTCATCATTGGTGGTGGTTAACAATAAATACTACTCTGATCGCATGAAAACTATCATTTTATGGCAGATCGTGCGATTATGTAAAACAGTGAATCACGGTCTTAAGGGATTACACAAACATTTCTAATAAATTCACTATTTAAAAAACACATTTTATTGCAAGTCTTCATTGAGAAGTGCAAAATATGTTGCATTATTTTTTAGAAAAGAAAATGTCATAAGTGTAACCATATTTTACAACTGACATGATCATTTTCACACTTTATTATAGCTGCGTTCGACTAACCAAGACCTATTAATATGATTTACTGAGCTTTACTGGACTTTACTGGTTTTGCGTTCGTTAGTACTTTTTTTTATAGCATTTGATCAAATGAAAATATTAAGAAAACAATGAAAGATTTCAGTAAAACTTTAAAATACGGCTGCTTTTTGCTCTATTTAGCTGTTGATATAAGTATTAAAAATAAAGCTGAATTAAGTTAGAGAGAAAGTACTTGGCAACACTGACCCCATCTGGAGTTAAAATCCAAACTCAAGCTCACATGATCGAATAAATTTTTACTCATAATCATACGATGATAAAGCGTGAGTCAGTCGATCACTGCCCAACTCTAGTAAATCCTCAGATATGTGTCTTCGCTATAAAGTCACAACAGCATTAACACACCCATCTAAACACACATACACACACACATACACACTCGCCTAGTCGCACACTTGTGTACATTTGTATTTCTGCATTTTTTTAAGTGCACAATTTTTTCTGTTTAAGTAAAATTCGTGCTTCAAGACCGCCATTTATACACTTGTACCTTGTTTTATTATCGTACTTCCCGTTCCTGCGATTTCTTGTTGTTGTTCTTGAAATTGTGATTAAAAAATTATTAAATTCTTATACAAATACTCTTCTTAAAAGCGAAGACATTAATAAATAGTTTTCTTGAATAAAAGTGATTAAAGAAATGTGTTTTTTTTTTTAAGAAAAGTTTTTATCCAAAGTTCCTGGCAAATAATGCAATGAAAAGCAGGCACAAAAATTCAATTGCAAACTCAAATATTATTTTAAATAAAAACTAAAAACCGCTTGCCTGCAACATCTGTTGTCCAAGGACACTGTAAAGCTTTCAGTGGTTGTATGGCAAATGATTATTGAAAAACTTCACAGCCGTAGAAAAACAAAATAATTTTAACTGAAATTAAATGAAATTTAAAGAAACAATTAGTTTAGAAATGCTTAAATTATAAAATTTTCAAGATTTGAATAATATTCAATTTAAAATAATTACTTTGCCAGCTCGATTTCATGTTTGTTTTTATTTAAAAGGTATTCAACTGAAAAGTAATTTTTCTCTTCAGCACATCATGTTTTAAAAATTGTTTCAATAATTTGTTAAACTTACAGTTTAAATATTGATAAATTTGAAGCGTATACATAAATATATGATTCGACATGTTGCAAGCAGATTTGTTCACCAACATTTCCATGACTGTTTAAATTTAATACAATTTTTTGAATACAAAATAATTTTTGAACACGTTGCAAAAGATGTGTAATTTTTTTTACCATTTATTTATAGCAACAAGTTGTAAAAATGTATCGCCACTCAACCTAATAATAGTTTACTATAGAAAAATGTATGGCATCGTGTTTAAGCTTTCATTTAGTTGATCATTATTTCTTTAATCCATTACAAACAACATATTGTTTGAATACTAAAGCTCTGCACAAGCGAACTTAAACACGTGTTTATTTTATTTGTGTTTTTTGAAACTTTTTGAACTACATTAATGTTGTTACAAACATTGAATACATTTTTTACTTCTTTAATGTGTCCGCACCTACTTTGCGTCCTACTAGTTCAATAAAAAGTTAGTTTTTTCAATGTTGATTTCTAGTAGATGTGCTTTGCAACATTAATGTTGCAAAAGATTGGCGACAAAACAAATGTTTGTTTGTCAGCCTTTTCGCATATTGTTCTTCCTTTGTCGAACGATATTGTTCTTTTGTGAAATTACATTTAAAACAAAAACAATTTCTAAAATGTTGCTTTGGTTTAATTTCATAAAATAACGATATCGCCCGAAATCGTGGGCCAGGCAGAAAAATAAGTTATTTCAAACTTGAATTAATTAAATTGATGTTGTCAACTTAATGCCGGTAGCATCGCCTTTAAAATTATCATCTTCATTTAGGAGATTTTCATGGTAAAGTCGTTAAACTCATGTGGTGTTGAGGGCAGCATGCTGCGCAACAAACTTGTTACATACACCCTGATACTCTGATCATATATGCGTACACGTGTACCCATTGTCAACTATCCCCAGAAAGTGTGCTACAAAATAATACAACACACAGCTGCTCTTGAAAATTCAATTAACATAAAATGTTGCTAAACATTTCGCACGTTTCTTCAAAACGGTACTATTAATTCTTCAACATTTCTTTATGAACAATTTATGCCAATTTGTTTAACATGTTTTGACAGCATTTCACATTAAATGTTCAAAAGAGCACCAGGCTTAACCTAATAAATAATAAATTGAAAGCTGTAATAATTATTAGTAAAATATTTTAAAAGTACAATTTGCTTAGCAACATGTTGTAGGGAAAAATTTTCCAACAAGACAATGCAGTACAACACATGGTTTTGATACTCAATTCTGAGAATTGCTGAAGTTCTTATTTTTGGGGCTATTTTCACGTGCAATTCTCAGAATTGAGTTCCAAATCAACGAGCTGAAAAATGTTGTACTGTGTAAATCTGCTTCTCAAAAAGTTTCAATAATATTTTATTGAAAACTTGTTGCAAAAACTTGTGTATGAAAGAATTTGAAACCTAAAATTGTATTTTTCCTAACTAAATTTAATGTCCAATTCAGAACCTATTTTATAGGTTATTGACATTTTTCGCATAAACATGTTTCTAAACAAATATGAATACATTATACAGTTCATATACATACTTAAAATGGTATAAATTTGAAAGCTGTCTCAAAAGCGTTATTATAAGAAATGCTAGTTTAATTTGTTTAGTTAAATTAATTTTGCAGCAGCTCAACTTTAAACACTTTCCCATATTTTAGATCCCCGGTTATAAGAACTGGTGAAGTTTTTTATTTAGTTTTTATTTCTTTCCCATTTGCTTAAAAAGTGAATCAACTTTATTGAGAAAATGTATTAAATCCTACTTTCTTTACCTTGACACACAAAATAAATATTTCACACTCTGCCTACAATTTTTCATTATTTTACCAATAAAAAAAGACCTTATTTTCTTAAACCCATTGAAATTTGTTTTCTTTACTCTTCAATACTTAAGTTTATTGACAATTTTTCTACTTTTTCCACGTTTTGTTATCAAATTGAAAGAACCTTGTTTGCTTCATTCTATCGCTTCAACGTTTATTTTCCTGTAATATTTTTAGAGCTTTTCATATCAATGTGGCTTTAGACAGCCAAGCGGCGGGCGGCTTTTCCTTGCAAATATATTGAATTTTTGTTCGGCTTTTCTTTTTAATATTCTGCTACATATTTTCTATAATTGTGATTGTTTCTATGAAAGGATGCAGGCAACAAAGACAGTACATACATCTCAACAGGAGGTGTTAAATTTTCTATTACATCGAGTTTAAAATTTAAATCCTTAAATCTGCAAGTTGTTTTTTGTGTGCCTTATTGGTTTTGCTTATGGTTTTTGGAAGTTTTTAAATGAATAAGAGTTCAAGTTATCAGAGGAAATTTTATTTATTGGAAAACTTATAAATAATAATATAAAAAATTCAGTTTTTGATGTCTTTGTAAACTATTCAAACCATTTTTTCTTCTCTAAATTACACGCAGTATGCAGCTTAAGTACTAATGTGTAGAAAAATATGTTGCTAATTTGTGTTTGTGCTAATGAATATAGTTTTGTTGCAAATATTTTTAAGACAAATTTTGTAAAGCTTTAAGCCACAACAATAATTTCGTGGAAATATTAACATGCTACCAGCAACATGTTGACATAAACAAGCAACAAAAGAAAAAAGTAAATTTACTGAAGCGTCTACTGGTGTCAGCACTAAAAAAGAAAACTTAAAAGAAAATATTTACTATATGCATTTTCCATAGATAAAGAATGTAGACAAAGCTGGAAGAGCATTCTCGACAGCAAGCACTATTATAAGCAAAGTGTTCAAGAAGTCTGGAAGTGGGTGTGCATTAGAATTAAACTTATGTTTTTGTGTACAAAAGTCGGTCAATGTTGCATACTTCTAACCATTAAAGACGATAATTTTTTCCGAAAAAGTAATATGAGCATCAATTGTTACGTGTCAAATTTTTCACTTGAAATAATCAATGTTGCTGAAAACTTTTCACAACTTCGAAGAGAGTACCAGGCTTTATATTAAAAAAGATATACAATTTTTCTTGCTGCTGACATTTAACAAGCAGTTGGTTACAAATGTACATAAATGGATAAATAAATGCACGCTTACAAGAGCTTGTATATTATACCAGTATTTTTTTAACCCTTTGGATTTGCTTCAGGATTTTAATAATAATGCTTTTACTTTTGTGCTATTTGTTTTTTACTTCTCATCATTTAAAGTTCTATTTATTTTTGCATACATCTGGTTATAAATTTTTTATTCTGTGGTAAATCCTATTTGTTATATATTTTTTTTTATTATTACTTTTTTAATCCACTCCGAACAATATTAGCCCAATTCACAATCTTGTGCAAATGGTGTTGCCTCGTAGCATTTTCAAAGTAGTGTAGCATATTTTTACTCTACTGCACTTGCTACTCTTGCATAAATAAGCCACACCTAAACGTAGTCGTATATATTTGCACTCTACATATGCAACACTTAATTGCAAACCCGAATACCGAAATGTTCTCTCGCCGCTCAATCATGCATGTGTATGTGTAAATGTAAATAAATAAAGGAAATATTTTTTCAGAGCTAAAGCTTAGTATTCTGTTTGAATTTACGAAAAATGTTGAGCAACATTGATTATTTCGTTTAAAAATTTTGACAACTGATCAGTGGTGACAATACTACGATTTATAGAAAATTTATCGGTTTTATTGCCTTAAAATGAACAACATTGTTTTTCGTATAAAAACAAAAGAAATGTGTTTATTAAAAAAAATTAAAACACATGGACAACAAAGTAATTTTAGGAGCTTGTACTACAACGTATCAATTAACGCAAATCGCAGCTGCTGCAGAGGATCTCATTGAAGACACACGTTCTGCAAAAAGCACTTACGTTCATTTTATATTAAATTAACATTATTTTCCATTATTTCAATTATTTCTGGGCAGCAAACTTAAAGTTAAAACCGCAACGCCCAGAAATATCTGATCATCTGTTTTTTGAAATTTCGCACGAAATAACTGGTGCGTACATTGTTTCACAGTTGGAAAATATGTTGCCAGAAACATGTTGTGGTTGAAAAAATAAAGCTGCCAGAAACATTTCGTATGTTTTCACAAGATGAACAGAGTACAACTTCGGCCATATTATTTAGCAATTATTTCGCATTAATATTTTTTTATATGGACTTTTGACAGCAGTTCGCACAAAATGATGAACAGAGTTCCCTGATTAAGTGTGAATTTTGTGTTTTTTGCCAAAAAGTATTCCAAAATAAATCAACAAGTCCGTTCACGTTTGATGGAAAATGTTTGCAATTGCAAAAATATGCAATCTCAAATGCACAAGATTGTGAATAGGGCTATTGTTTATTTATTTGTCTCTGAAATATAAAATAAATATTGGATTCTTTTAAATTTCATGTTGCTACGACAACAACATGATTTTCGTTGCTGCTGTTTGCCTTATTCCATTCGATTTATTTTTTAAATAAATATTCAGATTAGACTTAAAATTTTCACATGTTCGTTTTATATTTCTAAATGGAATATTTAAATAAGATTAAATATTTTTAAAGTATATTTTTAATTGGGATTTAAGATTTATTTTGTTTTGTAGTTATATGTTTTTTTATTGTAAAAGTTTATATATAAAATGTTTTGGTTTCAATGTTCACAATAGATCAGAAATGCGGAAGGTTTTGCGAAACAAGTACATAAAACTTAAAAAATACGTTAATCTGGCTGTAGGTCCTTAGAACCAGATTGTAGTTGGGGGCGTGTGAGATGCTGCAACCACAATTACAGCATCAACATGGGCGGTATTCTGTTCTCTAAGTTGCTGCTGCTACTGCGAATTCAGCTGCTGGAAGTTGAATTTTGAATTATTACAGGGCAAGCGACATTTCCAGCAACTGTAGATGGCATAAATGGCTTAAGAAAGAAACAGAATACTGCATTATATTTTGCTAGTTGTCTTCGGTTTCCAATTCACTGTTTTAGTTCCACCAAATGGAGACATAGAATGCTATTTTGGAATATAATCCTGTATATAGAACTGCGAACCGAAATTGTGGTTGTCTGTCTTCACGACACAGTATGGAACATTAATTATAAATTGAAATTTATAATGCTTGGTCCTCTAAGCTGAATCCAATGCCTGGCATTCCTGCTGGGCAGAAACTATTCGACAAACACTTGTTTTTGTCCTCTCATTCTGGAAATAACGAGATAAAAATTAGACCAGACAATCCAAGAAATACGAAATCATGAATTTGACTGAAGATAAAACAGCTGCGATGATCATTCTTTCTAAAAGTTTTTCTATATTTTCAGCACCACCCTCGTATCTTTATGTGTATGAACAAAAATGTGAAAGCACTTTTTTTCTTAAAGTTTTTTTCTTTTCACAAATACCTTTTTCTTTACTTTATTGTAAAATGTTTTTATTGTTAATTTGAAATAAAAACTTCACGTACATTTAATTTTATTTATTAATACTATTTCTTTTCCTCAAACTTGTTCATGTTCCTTTTGAAAGGAAAGACACTTTCTCGTTTTTCGTAAAGAAAAATAAATAAATAGACAAGTTTTTTTTTGTAAGTGCTGCCCAAAAACAAGCAACTTACAAATTAGTTTAAAATTTTTAGTGGAAAAGACGAAGAGACGTGCAAATATCTTTGAAGAAATAGAATGATGATGGCGATGATGATGATACTGGTTGCTATAACTGGGTTAGCAAGATTTCTATGAGAAGGGAAACTTTAAACAAATTAAGTTTATTGCAAATAATACTATAAAAAACAAGTGAACAAAATTAAGGAAATGTTATGAAAGGCGAAATAGTTTTCGGCAACCTGTAACTTTGTGGGAAATAAAATAACTAATAATTATGATTTAAAGTGATATGAAATGGAAAAGAAAAATATAATAAATTTGGTAATACGATTCTGTTACTCAATTCAAGCGAAATTTTGTTAAATTCTATACGAAAAAAAATATTTGTGGTTTTGATAGTTCGTTTATAAACATGTTTCTTAACAAATGTTTATATAGAAATTACCAAAAAATTTTTGTAAAATATACAACTAATACATTTGATAGAGAATTACTAAATAATTAAATTTATATATATATTTTTTTATAAATAAAGTTGCAGACAAGCAGAGTACACGTTCGTGTTGTGGAAAATATATGAAATCTTCCCGTTAATATTCTAGCAACATATTTTTTTTTGTAAAACAGTTTGAAAATTCTTATTTCACATGAATTTTTAAATTCACTTATTGAAGATTCGACTACACAAAAGTTTACACAAAACAAACATCTTTATTACTTTGAGACATTTTATATTTTTCATACACATTTTATATGATGTAAAATTTTAATTTTTTGCCTGGTAATTCTCTTCAAGATTCCAAACGAAATGTCGTCAAATTCTATACTAAAAAAAACTAATATGAAATATTAATAAAATAATTCTATAGAATTTGTATTTTGTATTTATTGTAATAAACATATGAAATGTATCAGACAAAATTACAGCAACATTTTTTAAAGTGCGAACTAATAAGAAAGCCTTGTACAAACCTTTTTCAGTATTTTACCATTTTATTTTTCATATCAAATTTAAGTTTATTTAATTTGTTCTGTGTGAAAATTTTCAAATTATATATGCAATGTTGTTCCACACATTTGCCGAATTCTAACAGAGTACCAGGGTAAAGAATATGTTGATGCAACACGAAATAGATTTTTAAGATTTAAAATTTTTTTTTAAGAAACTAAGTGCATTACTAAACATTTCAAATTTGTTATTTTAATAATTTAACTTTTAATCTTTTAATTTAATTTAGTATTAATCATTTTTTATTTATTCTAAAAGCAAAATGTTGTAAACAAATTCATTATTACTTTTTTATATAAAACCTGGCACAGCGTGGTAACTTTGTTCAACATTTCATGCTAAATGATGTAAAAAAGAAAAAACAAACAACAAACAAAAAATTGGTGCAAATAGGTTAATGTTGCAGAAGTACATATCTGCAAAATTTCAAATCCGGCGGCGAAATAATATGAGCGGCGTTTATTTCAAACACAATTTTTAAGAACAGCTGCATATTGTGTTATTTTGAAGCAGACTTTCTTAGGATAATTCACGGCGACACAAACAATTTTTCGTATAAAAGAAAATGTTGCTCAACATTTTTACAAATTTTAAGAGAGTACCATACCATACTTAAGTCGGTAGGTTAAGGTAATTCTGATGAGTTCTTTGAATTCATTTTAATGCTGAAATAATTTCATTATGTTGCTTTATAAAAAAATATTAAAACAACATTTAACAAAAAAGTTTGCAAATATTTAGATACATTTCTAATCATTTGTGTTGTTTGCAGCATGCTCCAGTTGCATTCTGTGTTATTATAGTAATTCCCCATAAAATTTTATATGTAATAAAAGCCATTCGAATTGTTGCACATTTTTAAAAAATGTTGCATGAATGTTGCCAGTTAGATTTCATATGTTTTTCCAACTTAAATAGAGTATAGCAACATTATTCCTGAAGTACGAATTTAATAATAATTTGTTAATTTGGAATTTCTCTGAATTTTGTGTGAAATGCTGAAGATTCTATTCAGGCTGAAATATAAAACTTGCTCTCAGTTTGCTCAAAATAACTTCTAATGAAATATTTGTCCTTGCTGAAACAGTTTGCCAAGACCGATGGCTTTTTTAAAGTATTTTAGGGTTTTCTGCAGAAAATCAACCAGAAGTTGTTTGTGTTATAGTGAAATATTAATTTCCTTCATAAACATTTTGCTTAACTTGTTCCACGTGAAACCAATAATTTTTTAATTTTCTACTTTTTATGTCCTTAATTTCTTTAAACTCTATTTTCTCATTTGCCACCCTAAATTGCGAAAAAGAACTATTAAGAAAAAAGTAAAGTTTATATTTATATCCTTGTCAAGATGAACCAGAGGTCCAACCAATCCTTAATTTTGCTCAAATTTGGGACAAGAAAAATAAAACATAAAATATTATAAATCCTCGTAAAATAGATTGTTAACAATTTTACAGCAAAATAAACTACAAAACATGCACAAGCACCAGCATATATGTACATACTAAAGCCCTGCACAAGCATACTTAAACATGTGTGCAAAACATTTATTTTGTTTCAAATAATTATGCAACACTAACATTTGCGACAAACATTTACTGAAAAGCACAATTGGAAAATATATATTTTTTTATTTGTGGACAGTGCAGAGCTTAATCTGTGTCCTACAAAATGTTCTTTCAGTAGTAATTTTCTGTATACATGCATTGCAACATTAATGTTGCGTAAGAGTTTCACACAAATCAAATATTTTAGAAACATCTTTAATTAATTATGTTTGTGCAGGGCTTTAATACATACTTATGTATACATACTTAAGCTGGACCACAGATGCATTAAAAGCATATAAATAAACAGTTGCCCTTCTATGGCTGCATTTTCCATCTTGTTTTTTTTTTCTATATTTATTTTTTCTTTGTTTAATTTATTTAACTAAAATGTGCAAGCTGTAAATGACAGTATAAAATCCATGTCAAAAAAATAAAAAAATCAAATAAAGCTTGAAAAGGAAGAAAAAGTACTTATAATATAATAAGCAAACTCTTCTCTTGCTCTTGTAAACACAGACCCACACACCCACCAACCCCCACACGCACACAGCAACCAACACTCTTCACTTCTTAAATAATGTTTATAAACATTTGTAGTTGTACAATAATATCCCACTTGCCATTTTGTAAAATGGTCAGCTACTAAAGCACAATATGTTTGGAAGAAGACTCCTTTGCTTCTAGATTAAGATCTACAAACTTTGGTGAAACAGATTAGTTGTGGTTGCCAGTATGTTGCTTCCTTCGTCCTTATGGCTTAAAGACGAGAGCTGCAGCAGCAGAATAAGATTATTTCAAGAAATAGAAGAAAAATAAAATAGAAGGAGAATTGAAATTAAAACAGATGTGACCGTAAATGTCCTTTCAAACTTAGTAGATTTAAACTAGATATAAACTATACATAAGAGGGTTATTAACAAATATCTTGATGTTTTCAGTAGAACAAAAATAGTTATTTTTACAAAAGAAACAAATAAATTTATTTGCACAACATAAACTTTTAATAATTTTTTTGCACAAAAAAAAGACAGAACTTAATACGATAATGGAGAGACTGAATGAAGTGATAAAAAACTGATAAAAATAAGTACTCGTACTTGCAATAACATGATAGTTTAGTTAATGAATAAGAAACATTTTTTTTCTGATTTTCTCACTTAGACAAATGTGGCAAATAAATGATAATCATTTTGTTTTTCAATGTATTAAGTCTGGTATTCTGTGCAATTGTCCAATTTGCAAACTATTGCTTGTGTTGTAGATTGTATAAATGTTGTTGTTAATTTCCACTTAAACATGTTTGTAAACAAAAGTTTATATAGCAATTTGCTAGAATTTTTGTACCACATACAACTTAGAAAATAGAATAAGAATTAGAAAATTATTTCATGTGAACTGCTATCAAATTCTATATAAACAAAAATAATATGGAATAATTGTCCACTTCACAACTTTCTGTATGAGTTGAAAGTTATATAAATGTTGTTGTTTATTTGCACTTAAACATGTGTCTAAACAAACAACATTCAAAGAACTTGCAACTTAGGCATTAGTTTGAGAATTGAACAAATGTTGCAGTAGTTGTACTCTGTTTATATTGTTAAAAAATATATCAAATGTTTTTGAAAATATTCTAGCAACATTCTTCTCAAAGTGTGAAATAATGCCAAATGGATTCTCTTCCTTATAAAATTTTATTATAGACCATGTGATGTCTAAATGTTTCCGTAGGAACAACATTGTTTTTCGGGAGCCTCTACACTCCCATCATCAGTGTTTATGTGTGTTTCCATGTATCCGCCACTGTGATTTCAAATGTTTTGTATTTATACAAATAATGACTCGAAAAAAGCATACGAGAGTTATTTCTGTTCTGCCGTGTAAGTTGAAATTCATTGATGTTAATTTATCGCTTGTACATTTGCAATATTGTCTCATATCCAATTCTTTCTACAAAAATGTTGCATCGCATCATTAATGTTGCGGAAGTGATTCAAGCGAAACAAAAATTTTAAACGCGTGTTTAAGTGTGCTTGTGCAAATTACATATAAAGCTGATTGCTCTGTTCAATATTTGTGAAAAATGTTGAGCAACATTGATTCTTTCAAACGAAAAACCTGACGTGTCGCCACTGCTATATATTCCTTGAAAGAATGCCAGAGAAACACACAATATGCGCAGCTGTTCTTGAAAAATTTTGGCGCAACAAATGCCGCTCATACTATTCTCATAATAAATTATCTTTCAGTCGCTGTAGAATTTGCTGCAATAGAAAAATTTGGGGGCTATAAAAAAATTTATATGAAACCCAACGGCTTCATTTAACAAAAAAAAAGATAATAAAATAACGAAAAAATATGTTGCAGGCAGCATGTTGTTAGCATCATGTTGAGTTAAAATGTTTCTGTTACATTTTGAATGTTTTTCTTAAAACAAGCAGAGTACTACTTCACGCTCATTTTTTATGTGTATTTTGACAGCATTTTCGCTTAAATTGTTGATCAGAGTACCAGGCTTAATGCAAAAAAATAAGAATAAAATAAAAGATTTTTGGCAGAACGAAAAAAAAATTTTAAAATTTGTTATTTTATTTTTATGTTTTAATTTACAAGAGATATAATATTTGGTTTTTGTTTCTTGGCAACATGCTGCCAAATTATTTATATATTTTAATTTGCTTTAAACTAAAACTATTCTCATTTTCATAATCCTTTAACATCATTAGCATTTCTGTAGCAGTTTACTCTTTTAGTTGATTATTTTTCTTGTTGGACCTGGTTTTAACACCTCCATTCATCTTTAACCAAATGTTGGCACCTTCTAACAACAGCACGTTGAGTTCGCTAATTAGCTCACCACAATAATAAACACACACGTACACAGCAGCACTATTACTTCAACCTTCCGTCGATTCATTCTGCATTTTTGAGGAGTTTTTATTCACTAGTTCTTTGAATATTTTATAGCTGCAGTTGCTGACTTTTTGTTGCTTATTGTATCTACACTGTACATTTCGTTAACTGTTTATCATGATATGTTCGTTCACTCTTTTTTAAATGATACTTTAAACACACTTACACTGGCTCCACAAATTCTGCACACGCATTCATAGAACAGGATACTGGCATTCAATACACAAACAATCATACACACATACACATAGACACGCATACTCCCAGGTATTTGTTACATTGTTGTCAGGCTAATTAATGAGTTTAAAACGTGTTGCAAAATATCATTTTTACACTGAAAAATGAACAAACTATTTGAAAAAAAATTAAATTCACAAAGTGTTAAGAAAAGCAAAACAAATACGAGTGGAAACTTTTTTAAACGAATTCATAGTCAGGTATTTTATATCAGTGTAGTTTTTCTTTGTAAACAAAAAAAAAAGAAGAAAAAAAATAAATCTTTGAAATCTAAAGAAGGTACCAGCAGCAGCAGCAGCACAGCAGGAGCAACATGAGTAAAAAGAACAATTCTTCTAACTTGTACTCGGTGTGTTGGTATTTTGTGTCGTATATGAATTACTTTGAGTTTGTTGCAACTTAATGCTTAAACGTGCATGTATTTTGTTTCCCGCATGTGAATTCGTTTGTTTTGCCACATTTCTCATGAATAAATATTCAACTAAACAGCAAATTTGTAGCACGTAGTTTTATTGCTTTTTCTCTTTGTACTGTGTGCTGTTTCTATTGTTGTTTTTCTTCATTTATTACCTTTGTTTTAGGTTTTAAAATTTGTTGTTGCCTTTTTTTACATTTGAAATTGTTTCGCAAAAATATTTATGCATGTACGAGTAGTTTACGCTTTTGAATTTACTCGTATATGAGTAAGACAATTTTATAAATTAAATTATCTTTCAAAGACGCTGTAGATTTTGCTGCAATAGAAAAATTTGAGGGTATAAAAAATATTTATATAAAACCCAACGGCTTCATTTAACCCAAAAAAATAAACAAAAAATAACAAAATAATATGTTGCAGGCAACATGTTGTTAGAGTCATGTTTAACTGATAACATATTGCTGGCAATATGCTGCTACAAATATATAAACAAAAATTCTTAAACAAATAAACTACAGGGTGTCCGCCAGGAAGGTATACTACTTTGTTTGTTCATAATTTTTGACTAAATGAAAGAGAATGGATCTTATATTGATAAATGTTTTATTTAATGTCGGCAATTATGCATGGAATACAATATCAGATAAATGTCCGCTTCTGTTAGCCTCACAAATGCGAGTCCTTTGAGCACATTTTTCTTTACATTCGCACACATTTCACGCGGTGTTTCATTAATTTCATCACGAATATTTTGTTTGAGTTTTTTTTATTTTTTTTATCTTGGACCAGCACTCAGGGGATGACCCCTACACATGCAATGCATTGTCCTGGAACTAGTGGAAAGGGATAATGATAGATATGAAAGGTGTAGCTTCATTCGTTCTTTACAACTCTGCTTTTTTTTTCTGCACGTTTATTCGTAGAGCAGTGTTGCAGCGCCTCTGGTGGCGAGGAGGACATTACGAGGTTTGAAGCTGTGTTTAGTTTAGTAGCCACTTCTTTTATTAATTTTATTTTACTTCGCCGTTGATTGTGCTACTCAGTACCAACGAAGGAGGGCGCTCTGATGTTACATTGGGATTAGTATCAGCTGTAGTTGGTACTGTTCAGTGACCAGTGACCATGCCTTCGCCACTGAAATCTTCCGCCAACAACTGACACAAAGGCACACCAATGCACATCAGAGAAATGCGTGGTGTTTTTATTTCATGACTCTGTCTGACACTGGGTTTGAACCCAGGTCCTTCGGTTTGTAGTCAACGTGCTTACTACCTGAGCCAACGCCTCAAGCATTTCGGGTTTGTTTGCATAAACCTTGAATTTCAGATATCCCCACAAAAAGAAGTTCTGGAGCAGTCAAATCAGGCACCGTGGAGCCAATCAACATCACCATTTCTTGAAATAACTTGTTGTGCAAAGAGGTCTCGCAGTAATTCAATTGTAATCCTGGCTGTATGCGATGTGGCACCGTCTTGTTGATGCCAGATGTTAATTAAGCCCAAAGCATGCAGTTGTGGCGTTAAAAAGTTTTCAATCATATCACGAAATCGCTCACCATTCACAGTTATCGTTACGTCGTTTTCATTTTCAAAGAAGTAAGAAGGTCCAATGATTCCTCCTGACAAAATTGCACACCAGACTGTCACTTTTAATGGATGCAAAAGTGACTGATGAATAATTTGAGAGTTTTCCATTGCCCAGAACCGTTTATTCATGCATCCATTCAAATGAAAATGTGCCTCGTCTACTCATTATGATTTCTTCATGAAAATTGGTGTTGTCATGGGCGAGCTGTTGTACGGCGGCGTAAATGGTCTTGCAGAATAAGCTTTTGCGTCAACTGAATCTTAAATGGAAACAAATGCAAATCCTTGTGCAAAATTGTGGCCAAAGTTGTTCTTTGAAGACCAAGCTCCTGAGCACGGGATCGAATTGAGGTTGATGGATTGTTTTGAACACCTTCTTGAGCAGCAGTAATGTTTTGCAACTGATCTTGCAGTATGTTGTGTTCCATGCTCGGGCCTATCACCTACAGACCATCTTTCTTCGAAATCATTCACTACACGATAAATAGTGCGGTTTGTTGGCACGTTGTTTCTCCAAAAAATTTCACGTAACTTTCTCATCGTCACAGTAATCGATGATCGATTTTGATAAAATGTTTTAACGATTAAAACACGTTGGTTTCTCGAATATTTTCTCATTATAAATTTGCCACATGTCTACTTCACGACAGCCAAATATGAACTGTCAAGATTAATGTTTACCAAAATGGCGGCAAAAAAAGTAGTATACCTTCCCGGCGGACACCCTGTATTTTGTTGCTGAATTTAGCCTGGTGTAAAGGATGTTTTTATTGGATGTTATTTAGTGTAGGATTTCCATGTAGAAAAAGTGGTTGCGTTGATTTCCTTAAAACCATTTATTTATTTTAAACAGCTGAAGGGTTCCAGCTAAACACTAGGCGTTAAAAAAAACTGCCAAAAGCAAGAGACTTAAATAAAAATACAAAAATACAAAAATACAATCGGCAGATGTGGCCGATTTAAGTGTCTTCAAATAAGTCTGACTTTATTCCAAATTCTTTCTACTTATATACTACTCGTACTTATGAGAATTAATCTTAACCTTTTTAACTTATTCTGGGTTGTTGTTATCAACACGTTTATTTCTTTTTGGCACCATGAAAATAGTAAAGGATTCATATTACATTGTGCATTGACCAATCGTGATTTGGTGCATTTGAATGCACTCAATTTACATTTGACACTCAAATGTGTGTCACTCAAACATTTCGATTGATCAGGACATGTTGTTTGTTAATAATTATATTTGTTTTTATTGATACTTGACAAATTTATAGTGTATTCAGTGGGTTGTACTACATTTTGCATTGTTCACATGTGAGGTACACTACACTGGTATTCTGATTAAATTTGTGAAAAATGTTAGGCGACATTATTCTTTTCATAGGAAAAATTTAACGTGTTGCTTGCCAGTCCATCCCCGGAAATTATGCTACAAAAACTAAGAAAATGCAGCGAAAATTTCAAGCGAAACAAATGCCGCTCTTATTACTCGCATGTTGCAGAGACATTTCATATGTTTTTTTTTTAAAAATGAACAGAGTGCTACTTTTGCAACATTTTTTCATGGACAGTTAATAATAATTTTTTTTATTGATCAGGAAATGTTGAACAGAATACAAGGCTTAAAGTAAAAATGTTGTATGTTTTGATTAAAGATGTTAAAAAATAATGTATTAAAAGAATTTTGATGCTTGTTGCTGCCATTATAGTCCTGTCAACTTGATTGTCAACATGTTGCAAATGATATTGAATAAATTGCATTCAATTATAATGGCAATTTAAAGAAATACTTGTAACATTTTTTTATATTGTTTAAACTTTTCATTTTTTTTTAAATTAAAATTTAATATAAAATCTTCATTTGTTCTAAGAAATATTTAGGTAAAGCTTCCTGATGATCTGCATTAGTAACAGTGAAATGCGCATAGGAACAAGCTATACTCCTCAATAATCAATTTCAATTTGTTTTTAACGAAATTATTAATATTAGTATTATTCTTTAAATTAATCTTGAGGTCACTTTTTTATAAAAATCATCCAAATTTATTTTATTTCAAAAGAAATTGTTGACTAATAATTTGTTCAATTTTGTTATTAAAATTGTTTATTATTTTTCCTCCTGAAGAAGTTAACGAAATATCAAAAAAAAACGAGATAAAATAAATTCGGATGATTTTTATAAAAAAAAGTGACCTCAAGTTTAATTTGAAGAATAATACTAATATTAAAAAATATCGAAAAATTATACATTAATACAAAATTATTAATGTTTTACTAAATGTGTAAAACATTAATTGTGGAAAAAGAGCGAATAAAAATTTAAAATACTAAAAATAAATTATAATTTCTGCAGTTGTGATTTTAAGCAACATGTTGCTGATAACTGTTTCAAAGTTGAAAAAATTTTAAACATTTAGCTTTTTTTATTTCACAATTATATTTTATTTATTTATTTTGCAAACAAGCACAACATTTTCAACTAGAAAATCAAATTAACTCTCTTTTTGTGTATTTAAATTATCTGCCAAAAAAAATAAACACAAACATTTTAAACTAATTTGCTAAAAGTTTTTGTAAATGTTTCTTTGAAACTTAACACACCAGCAGACACGTTGCAACATGCTGCAAAAGATGTGCGGTTACAAAAGGAAACTTAATTTGACTTCTTCAGTCTAAAAAAGATTGTTTTCTTCACTTATTTCACGCACACATGCTCTCAAGCAAAACTTTCGCAATTATGTGAATGCAAAAAAAAATTGGATTTTAAATTTAAATTTCATAAAAGATTTATAGTGATGCGTCACTTTGCCACCTAAAGCAGGTTTAATTATCTTTTGCTAGCATCTAGGATTTCCTCATAATTTAGTTCGCACATTTCTCTCAAGGATGAACTTTTTAATTCATAATTGTGTGAGCCATTCTTGGAATTTCATTAAGTTAAATACCATAATAATATTATTATGTCAAAAGGCTTTTAAATTAATATTAAGGATTTTTTATTGTTCTGTGTGAGACAGTTTTGAGCAACGAAGCATTTATAGGAAAATGTCCTTCATAAAATTAGCAAGAGGTACCTTTTAAAAAATGGTAGTTTTCTTGCAGAAAGTCCTCTATTGAAAAGTTGGTTATTTAAGAAAGTTGTATTTTTGTAAAGATATTTTTGTAAAAAGGTATTTTCGTTTTCTTTTGAAAAACGCAAATTGTCGTTGCAGTTGTTGTGCTTAAAATATTTAAACTTCTGGCAATCGCCTGTCTCTCTCTCTCTCTCTCTCTCGCTCTATTTATTTTACAAAGAGTTGAAATATTTGATATGAATGAAAATTGTGAAAATGACTTTAATTAATTGCTTTTTATGACATTTAATGCATCACAGAATACAGCAGCAATAACAAAGACTCAAGACACATAAAGATGAAGAGGGCGGGGAAAAAATATTAAAATATAAAATTGTCAGCAAACTGACTGACTGGCTGACTGACTGACTGACTGTCTATCTGTTCTTGTGCCGCAGGAATAAAAATAATTTTAATTTCTCGTGTTCGCTTCATGTGAAACTTGAAAGTGTTGACGTCAAACAACAATAATAAAAATAGTTTTGCACTTTTCTGACGCATGATTGCAATATGCGAAATTTATTGTTAAATTTAACGCATCGCAAATGTCTTTTTCATTAAGTCAAATGACAAGAGAATTCAAATGAATAAAAGGATGTAAAGCAGGGATATTAAACTATTTGCTGGTGGGAATTTTTTGTGAAAACGTTGATTTCTTCAGAAGAAGTGGATAAGTTTTAATCTTAAAATATTTTGTACAAAATTATTCGCCAAATTATTTTCCAAGAAAGAAAAATAATCGAAAATATATTATTTCGCTGTTGTGTTTTGCAGTTTAGGAAGATCGGCCTTAAATTTGCGATTTTTCTGGCTGAAAATTGATGAATCGTTTATTGAGGAGTTCAAAATTAGTGCTATTAATAACAATGCGAAGTAACGTTATTTTTGTTAATAGCACAACAGTTTCCAGCATTATCCTGCATCTATATAATCCTTTTTTTTAACCACTTCTTAATGAAAAAGTATGACATTGTATGTGTGTCAGATATGTGTGCATGTTTGTCTTTACATCATATAACTTTTGTTTTTTGGCCAATTTATCGTATCTGTTTGACAATTGTATCGCTGTGTTGTTCCTTGAAATCCTTGTAGTTTTTTCTTTAATATAGATTGGTTTCATTGCTTTTTGTATTGTTGTCAATGATCTTGTCTCTGGCTTGCCCTTTCCCACGTCCAACTCTTTGCTGGCAGTTTTGTTTTTTCATTCGCCTGTTGTTGGCAAAAAATAAAAATAAAACAATCACCATGTCTCGTTTAGCTCAACCACTGTGGATAGTTTATGGTCAAATTTGTGTAGTTTTCCGGCTGTTATTCCCTCTCCGTTTTCATTTTTGTTTAATTCTCTGTGCCTTTTATCAAAAGTTTAAGATTGTGTATTGGTTTGGTTGCTGTAGCTTTTGTTTTGTTTTTTGTTTTTTGCTAAAGCTGTTTTGTGCATAAAACAGTAAAAGTTTGTTTGAAAAAAATTCGAAAAAAGTTCATATTTTTTTGCAGTTTGATTATTGTGTTCTCAGTAACTTTTGATGGCTGATGGAAATTTTTGATCTGTTTTTTTCTTTTTGTATGAAAAAGCTTATAATTTACGAAGTTTTTTCCCACAGGATATTTTTAAGGTTTTTGGAATGAGCATAATTTATTTAAAAAAAGTATTTTTTTGTTACCCAAACTTTTTAACCTTTCTTGTTGTCTTTTTGCATATTTTCGCTCTGTACTTGCGAACGGCAAAGTCGAACAAGTTAATAATAACAACAATTCTCGTATTGTTTCCTCATATATGATTAAGGATTGAATTTACATACAACCTACGACAACTTAAAAGTACATGAAACGCCCATGAACTCTGAATGAGAGGATGTTGCGCCCTTCGATAACAACGTTAATTACACTGTGTTACAAAAATGAACGAAGTCGAAATACCTGGGATGCGATATTATTTTTCTTGTAGGTGCTGTCGAGTAGATCAAGAATCTGTATTTTAAATTTTCGGGACACCCCCAAAATATGGAGTTACGGGTAAAAACCCGGTTTTTCGTACCTCTATGCACTTATAGGTCTGTAACTTAATTGAATATTAACCGATTTAAAATTTTTGAAGGGACTTAAAAAGAAGAGACTAAAGTCTTTAAAATAATGTATATGATGTTAATGTTAATTTTAAAAACGTGTTAGTAATTCATATTCGGGCATGTTTTTTTGCAGTATTTTGTAAGAGAACCCCATTCTTTATACACAATATATGAAAGTATATTTTATAAGGAAAGAAATGATATTTTGTTTTTTATAATTCGTTAAAAACTAATTAAGTGTAATAATCATAAACCAATAATATAACCATTGGTACACCAGTTTTCGCCAAACTTTTTGTATTCCAGAACCCTATTTTTTATTTATACAAAACTTTATATTCGTTTAAATTAAATTAGTATTAAAATGGAGTTTCCTAAAGATATCATAGTTAATAGTTAACATTGTAATAGAAAAAGCAGGAATTTGTATAAAAATGTGGGCTGAAAATTTCTCAGCAAAAAACATTGGTCGGGTTCATAAGATGTAGCTGTTGATCTCAACTGTTATGAAACTGTTGCCAACTGTTGAGCCCAACAGTTACGCAGTTACGTCTTAGAAACGGCTTGATGAATAATTGTATAATGAACAGCTGATTAATTTAAACAATTCAAAAGGGCTGCAAAAGAAATAATTTAAATTTGCTCAATTAATTCGTTTGGCTTATACTAAAAGGCATGGACAACACATAATTTTTCTTGGCAGGAATTTTAAATTTTTGTTTTTAAATCTGCACAATCTTAATATTCACAACATAAAAATGCACAGCAAAACACTCCAATAAAATGATAAACCTGCGCCGATAGTATTTATATTTCAACGCTAAGCCGGCAGTGCTCAAAAAATCGTTAAACCTTAAATTGAACTAAATATATACATAACTAAAATAAATAGACACCATAATAAACCGAAGTATATTTAATGAAATAAGTATTTTAATTTTATTTCTTTATTTTCGTTACTTTATCGCATTTGTACCGCAACATTTAAGAACTTAATTTGCAGCCGCCACCTAACAAAACGGCGTTGAATTACAATATGAAATTTCATAACTCTCTTGAGCAGCTGCAGAGCTAAACTCGAAATGTTGACTAAATGTAGCGAAAAAAATTTATGATGGAAAAAATGGCAGCAAATACTCAACTGTTGTGTGGAGTAAACCTACTCAACTCTGCGTTTCTAAGACAAACACTCAACGGTTGCGCAGCAGTTACGTCTTATCAACGCGATCATTTTCTTTAAGAAATTTAAATGCAAATTTAAATATTTAATAATTAAAAAAATAACGAAAATGCTTTAATTTCGTATAAAGGAAACGAAATTAATTCAAACTAAAAAAAAGATTTTTTTTAAATTATAACAACATATTTTCTTTGCTAACTTTTTTAATAAAACCTTTTTATTTATTTTTTTTCTGTGGCAATAAGATTAAATGATAAAAACCAACATTCCCAAACACTTAAAATATTACACATTAAAACAATGATGCTAAATTAAAAAATATTTTACAAAAGAAAAAAAATCTTATTTCGACTTTTCCTTGAACAGTTTTGTTTTTATATGTATTTTTTGCAATTTAATTTTTAACACCTGGGTTGTCTACACGTTGCAGCAAAAACAGCAAAAGAAAGGAAACTCTTAAACAGAGAATATTTATTTGTATGTTTAAATGGGTATTCTCGAGAGAAATAGTAAATACTCGTACATCAAATGTATGTTAGACAGGCATACTCACACATTTAGACACTTGACACAACCTTATATACAATTTAACTTTACATTAACGCTGGAGAGTCCTTGTTGTGCAACACAAACGTCTACTTGACTTTTTTGCTAAATCTGAAGTATACAAATTTTGCCAACACCTGATGTCCCCTCCCCCCTCTCATACGTTGAATTAACAAAAAAGATTTCTTTTAATTCTTTTTATTTTTTATTTTTCATTTTTTTGAAACATGAATATTCCCAAGATCATGTTTTCATTTTCTTGTTTAGACTTAAAGTGCAGGCTGTAAGTATGAGACACATACAGCTGTGATGAAAATAAAGAGGACGATACGCATTTTAAATGTTTCTAAAAAAATATAATTTATTTAAAATTTTGTTAAGGGTTTCAAATAAAATATAAGCTATTACGAGGCGGTGATATGAAATTTTTCTTTAGGGGCCAAAGGACGGAGGAATGCAGGGGCAAATCATGCGAATTCGATATCGAGCGAAATTTCTATACAAATTTGGATACACCATTTCCAGTCGATATGCAAATAATAATACCAATTAAAATGGGCTAAGAGTCTATTCTTGGGTAAAAATGTCTATTTATTTAAACATTGTTATGATACTCATAATACCGTAATTCTTGTTAAGGCAGATTTGGAAAATATTCGGGTTAAACATTTTCGAATATGCTAAAAAACATGAGATTTTCTGGTGTTTTTGTAAATATTAAAATTATTTATTGATATATTTTGTGTTTTGCCAAATTTTGAAATAAGTTCGAATTTTAAAACACAATTTTGTGCAAAGATTTTTCCTATTTTGCTTGAAAATTAAATTAATTAAATTTTTTTAAATGAAAGCTGTAAAATTTATTTAAACTTATTTTCGAAAATTTCGAAATAAGTTCAAATTTTATGCAAGAATTGAAAAATTTTTTAAATTAAAGCTGTAAAACTCGTTTTAAACTTAATTTTATGAAAAAAGTTTTGCTCGAAAATATTTATATTTCGCTTAAAAATATTTGAATTTTTCAATTTTTTAAATTTGCTTTCAAACTAATTTTAAATTTATGCCCAAGTATTTGCTCAAAAATTTGTGTATTTTGCTTGAAAATGTTAAAATTTTTTAAGTAAAAGCTGTAAATTTTTTAAACTTATCTTCGAAAATTTAAACTTAGTTCGAAATTTTTCATAACTAAACAATTTTATGCAAAAATTTTTGCTCAAAAATATTCACATTTTGCTTAAAAATGATTACATTTGTTTTAATTGAAGCTGAAAAATTTATTTTCAGCTTATCTTCGAATACTTTGAACTAAGTTTAATTTTATGCAAAAATTTTTTCTTTAAAATTATGTTAGAAAATTCGAACTCATTTTGAAATTTTCAAAATTAATCGGAAAATAAATTTCAAACTTTTATTCAAGAAATTTAAGCATTTTTTAGAATAAAATATTTATATTCTTTAATAAAAGTTTGAAATTTATTTTCCGATTAATTTTGAAAATTTCAAAATGAGTTCGAATTTTCAAACATAATTTAATGCAAAAATTTTTGCTCAAAAGTAACTATATTTTGATTTAAAATGTTAAAATGTTATTAATTAAAGCTGTAAAATTTATTTTCAGCTTATCCTCGAAAATTTCGAAATTTGTTCAAGTTTTCGAACATAATTTTAAGCAAAAATGTTTGCTAAAAAAATATGTTTGCTTAAACAAATTTTTGTTATGTTTTGCTTAAAAATGTTAAAATTTTTTAAATTGAGGCTTTTAAGTTTTTTTTAACTTATCTTCGAAAATTCGAATTTAAACTTGAAATATGTGGTACTTGTTATAAAAAAACCGACAACTTATGCAAGTTTGCTCAATAGTATTCATTGAGTTAACACATTTTATATTATTTGAGGAAGTTTGTAGTAGCAAGTTTGGGGGGAAGCGGGTTCGATTCCCGCCATTGGCTTTTGTTTGTATATGAACAAAATTGTAGCAACTTTTTCTCATCTCTGTTCATTTTATTTATTCGGTTTTTTTGTTAAATAAAATATAAATGTTATGCAAATCGTTGCAAATGAGTTTCTTGCATATTCTCTGATATATTCATGCAAATTTCTAAAGTAGACTCATGCAAATAAAACACTTTTTAACAACGTAAAAATGCGGGATTCACATTGAAAAAAAAAATAAAATGAAAATAAATCAAAAATTCATTTGCAATTTTCTCTTCTTAAACTTTATATGCTGATAAAAAAAGAGCAAGAAGAGATATAAAAACGACGTCGTCATATTGTAATTTTGTTACTTTGTTGCAGGCTGTCTGCAGCCGTGTGTGTTACTTTTAAGAAGATGTCTTACTTATAAATGCATAATTTCATTTACAAAAATTTACAATATCAGCTTTTCTTTTAAAATGCAGTAAAAAATTAAACAACGAAAAAAATCAGAAAACTTTAAGAAATTATTTAGTTTTGGAGAGCACTGATGATGATTGACGTTGGCTTGAAAGATAAATCCTTGAAGAAAAAACACAAAAATATTCTGCATGAAGTGCTGCTACATTAACTATTTTAAGTAGTCGTATTTTATTACAATTGCGAATGAATGAATTTTTTCCAATCTGTATTCTTGCCTAATTTTTATTCCAAAATTTCTTTACTTTATTTCGTTCTACAATGAAATGAGTTAATTTATTGTAAACTTTACAATGTTCTGGTGTTCTGGTTTAAATGCAAACAATTGCTGCGTGTGCAAACAATTTCTTTTGTGCTCGTAAGTTTTATTTTTTCCTTTAGCTTATACCAGCAAAAAACTGAAAAAGTTGTTATAAAAATCTAAAAATAGTGCACACGATCCTTATTTTTATCCTTGTTCATGAACAAACCTCACAATAAAGAGCAACAAGGAAAACCATTATTTACAATACACCTCTTTTAGGATCACTGCGTTTCTAAGGCACCACTGTCTTTTAATCGAAATTTATTTGGTTGCAGCTCAGTTGAAGCCTTCCTTTCATTAATGATTAGTAATCTATTTTTCGCTGGGTCCTTGAGCAAATTTCTCTCATGCGTTTTTTTATACAAACATTTCAATATCATTTGTGGTGAAATGGCTGCATGTTGTCGTATTTAAATCTTTTTCTCTTTTTATTGAAATTCGTTGAAATTTGTTTCCTTCGCTTTGCCATGCATGTTTGTTTAAAAATGTAATTGAATTTCTTACTGCTTTTGATACATTTTTTCTTGACATTCTTTTCGTTGCTTTCTTAAGGATGACATGAGCATAAAAATATGTTCATATACCGAAACAAAATTTGCAGATGATTTTTTTATCTTGGATGTTAATTTTAAAGTTGTTTGCTGTTTTATTAAAAGTATTATGAAAAAAAAGTTTTAATTTAAAACAACATTATGGCAAATAGATGCTTGTGGCGTTTTAGAGAAAACTTGAGAAAGTTGTATGAAAATCTATAAGATTTGTCGAGCAATTTTTTAAGGCATAAATGGGCATATCACAGACACAATGTATTTTGTGCATGATAGTGACAGCGGAAATAATTATTTGCTTCACAGTTTTGTGTGACACTTCTTGGTTGGTTAGTTTGGGCTACAGAACCTGAATTGTTAGTCTGTGTGTGGTTTTGGTCTAGTTTTATTTGGAAGTTTCTCATGACAGACTTACGCCGCAGCACTGTTTCGAAATCGTCGAAATTTTTCATGAAAATCATGGGCTAATTCAAGAAACTCATGAGGCTCTATGTGAATTTCTGTGATTAAGCCTACTTTTTTGCAAACATAATTGACACGTTAATAATGATGGCGGCCCACAAGCCATTGCCGAAACACAATTTGTAGAAACCGGACAACAAACAAAGCTTTCTTTATTAATGGCTCCCGTTCCCTTGCGAAGAAGAAAAATAAAAAAATAAATTATTCGAAAATTTTTTGTTTAAGCAATTTTATTACAATAATTTTATTCGAAATATTTTATCCGATTATTATTATTCGAATAGTATTTTCAAATAATTTGGTTTTTTAATTTTATTTTAATTATTTTACTCTAATAATTTTGATTTGAATAATTTTTACTTTCAAGAAACTTAAATTTTTTTAAACATTTTCCTTCGAACTTAATTTAAAAATAATTTCTACTAATTTTATTCGAATAAGTTTTATTAAAATAATATTTATTTGACGAACTTTATTGGAAAAATTTCATTCAAGTAAATGTTACCTAAAAATCTTTTTACGCACATTTTTCATTCGTTACTTATTTATTTATAACTCTTGTCGGAAAATTTTATTCAAATATTTTTTTTATTTTGCTATTCAAAAAATTCGAAAAATTTCGGACGGGTAAATTTTACTTCAAAAATTTTATAAGTAATGAATAAAAGCTTTTTTCATTACTTATTTATTTATAATTTTTTTTTGGACAGATTTATTCAAATAGTTTTATTCGAATAATTTTCTTCGTGTATTTATTTGAATAACCTTAAATTTTCCTTAAAAATTTTTGCAGGTAATCAAAAAAGCTTTTCTCATTACTTATTTATTTGTAATTTTTTTGGAAAGTTTTATTCAAATAGTTTTATTCGAATAGTTTTCGTGTATTTATTTGAATATCGTTGGTAGAAAAGTTTCATTCTAGTAAATATTACTTCAAAAAGTTATACACGAAAAGTTGTTATTCGATACTTATTTATTTATAACTTTTGTCGAAAGTTTTATTCGAATACTTTTTTTCGACAATTTTTTATTCGAATATTTTTTATTTTACTAGTTTTTTCGCCGAGTAATTTTAACAGAACAGTCTTTATGCAAAAATTTTTTATTTAAATATTTTTGTTTTCGAATACCCTAAAGCGAATACGTTTTGTTCAAGCAATTTCAATAACTTTTACTGAATAACGTTTAGCAAATTATTCGATTAATTTTGTTCAGCAGCTTTTACTAAAAAAACTGTGTTCGAATAATTTTAGTTGAATAACTTTTATTACAATAACTTTATTCAATAATTTTTGTTTAATTATTTTATTTAAATAATTTGAGTCGAATGATTTTTAATTGTCTAATTTTTATTTGAGTGAGTTTGAATACAATATTATTTATTTGAATAGCTTAATTCGAATAATTTGATGCAAGTAATTTTTACTTTAAAATATACGAATATTTAATTTGAATAACTTTTAGTCAATAAGTAATCTTCAAATAATGTTATTCGAATAATTTTCTTTGAATCATTTTATTTGAATAACTTTAATTTAAAGAAATTTTTTGCGAAAAACTTTTTTTTATAATTTGAATAGTTAAGTCTTTATTCGAAAATTTTTTAGTTAATTAATCGAAAAAGTTGAATCGAATAATTATTATTCGAAAAATTTGATTTGCGTATTTCTTATTAATATAAATTTCAGTAAAGATAATTTTTTTAATTAGTTTATTTGAATCAATTTATTGGAGTAATTTGTATTTGATTAATTTATATTCGAATAATTTATATTCGAATAGTTTTTATTCGAACCATTTGTTTGAAATAACTTTAATTACAATAGCATAAATCAATAACTTGAAATTGAATCATTTTTATTCCATTAATTCGAATTACTCAATTCGATTATTAGATTTTATCCGAACAATTTTTTTTAATAATTTAGTTTCAAGGTTATTCGAATAATTTTACTCAAGTGATTTTCTTGGAATACCTTTATTTGAGTTATTTTATGTGATTAATTTAATTCGAACAATTATTCAAATAGTTTTCTTAATTTTTATGATCAAAATTTTTTTCTGTTAATTTTTATTCTCACAATTTTTGCTTTCAGACAACTTGAATATTTTTCTAACAATTTTATTCGCTTGTCTTTAATACATTTTTTTATTAGTTTTTTTTAAATAACATTTTTTTTAAATTTATATTTTTGCTGAAATTCCTGGCTGAATTCCTGATACTCTTTTGAACTTTTGATTTTTACTGGATATTCTTATTTTGGAAAAAAATTTGTTTTCTTGTGAATTTTGAGTAAAAAAAAACGTAACAACAATATGAAAAATACAATAAGAACTCATAAAACTGTGCCTCAGTTAGGGTTTCCAAAACCTCAATTAATCGAATGGTTGGCGAAGTTTTCCATAAATATTTCGAAATGTAATGTGTCAATGTGTCAATGTGTGAATTCCAAGTTTTTATTTTGAAAACAAAATACAGAATAATAAAAACATCAAGCTGCTTCGATATTGTTACGTTAGACCCCATAGATACTTTGAAGGTCTGGGAAAACTATCCTGAATTATATTACGAACTAATGAAAATTAGTCGATTTTCTATGTCTTAGAAATTGCACAAAATAAAACCATAAATCTTTTTACTTCTTTCTTTAGTTGAGGCCTGTTTTGGAAAATTAATAGAAAAAGTCACATTGGGTTCATTTTGTATTTTCAAAATAATAATATTTCTTTATTTATTTAAATACCCTTAAAGAATACTTGCTTAGAATTTCTTAGACAGATAATGTCAATGGAATAGCAATGACATCTTAGGACATGCTAAAAGACACACACACAACTTATTTCTACACTTGTGGTAAAATTGAAAATTTAGGTCAACATTGTTTGACATGTGAACTTACAAAGAATAAAAAAAGAAATCTTATTAAAATATCTTTTTAACTTTAAAACTGCAAAATAATACTAAACAAATACTTGCAAAATAGAATTGGTAAAACAAAACTTTTTGCTCAATTTGCTACAAAATAATATAAAAAAAAACAGTGACAAAATGTCATGATTTTATAGCAAGAATTAATCTGACAGAAAATTTTTGAAATTACATTGTCTATAAATTACAAAAGAGGATATAAATAAATGGAAAAAATAGAAAATAAATTTTATAAAATTCTTTAAATGCAAATAAAAATATAATAAATCTTTCTATGTTTAAAGATATAAAACTATTTACATATAAAAAGAAGTTACAATTAATTAACAATTGCTTTTCATATGAAAGGAAATCTTAGGAGTGGAACTATGCAGCTGCAAAGTTTTTCAATTTAAGCCTGTGTTCCACCAGCCTTTTTTCATAGTCCTACAAAACAAAGTAGTTTTCGATTCAACTAGATATAGAGTTTGTAAGCTGTCACGATGCTTTATTACTTCTTGTTATATCCATCATACTAATACAGGCTTCGTGAGAATTTTAAATGTCTGACAGACAGACGAGCAGATAACGCAGCCTTACAGAAAGGGTCCCGGTTGACATACTAAAAACAAATTTTAAATATTTTTTAAATGTCTTTGAATGTCTGGTTTGAAAATTTTCTAATCGAAAAATTTTAATCGAATAATTTTTATTCGAAATATTTTGATCGAATAATTTTTATTCGAAATATTTTAATGGAATAATTTTTATTCGAAATAATTTATTGGAAAGGTTATTATTCGAAATCTTTTAATAGAATAATTTTTACACGAAATATTTTAATCGAATAATTTTTATTCGAAATATTTTAATGGAATAATTTTTATTTGAAATAATTTATTGGAAATTTTATTATTCCAAATCTTTTAATAGAATAAAAAGAAAAATTTTTATTGTAATAAGTTTTTTATTCGAATAATTTTTTTAAAATAGATTTTGCAATAATTATTTAGTTCGTTTGATTTTTGTTAAAAAAATTTTATGTAGTAGTTTTAATCGATTAATTTTCATTCAAAAAATTTATGTACAGTGAGCTTAAACGAATAAATTTATACGAGCAAATCTTATTTTAATAACTTTTACTTAATTAATATTTATTTATTTAATTTTTATTTAAATAATTTTTAGTCTAATTATTTTCATAGAATATTTTTCATTTGAATAATTTTCTTCAAATAATTTCATTCGTATATGTAAGTTGTTTGATTTTTTTGTTTGATTAATTTTTTTAAATAAATAATAAAAATGTTTTGTAATTTTAAGCGAAACACTTCTTATATTTCGATTTTATTTGAATGATTTCGTTTTAATAACTTTCATTTTAAGTGGTATTTAAAAGATTTTTATCAAAACTATTTGTACCTAAAAGAATTTTTTTCAAATTATTTTTATTATTTTTTGTTATTTTAATAAAACTTTGCAAGGGGTGTCTCGGTAGGGTTATGCGTAGTGTGGATGTTGTGCGTGTGATTCCTAATCTAATCTATTTAACTACATTTAAAACATAAATTTTCTTTGCCCAACTTTTGTTCGAACAATTTTATTCCGATTAATTTTCTTTAAACAATTTTTGTTCTACTAATTTTAATCGAATAATTTTTTTGATTAGTTTTTATTATACTAATTTTATCTGAAGAGTTCTGATTCAATTAGATTCTAATAGAATATTATTATTCCGAAATTTTCATTCGAATAAAATTTTTATATATAAATAATTAAAAAATTGATTAATTTAAATAATTTATAAAAAATTATAATAAAATTTTAGGGTTTAATTTTTATTCTAATTATTGTGTTTTTAATAATTTTTAAAAACCAGAAATTTTTTTATAGTTTTAAAAATGATAAAAAATTATTTATAGTTTTTCGTCCATTATGAATTTGAATGATTTTATTTTTGAAAGTTTTTTTTTGGGAGTATGTAATTTTGTTCGAACAAACACATGTGTTTGAAAGTATGGATCTACACATGTATGAACCATATTTTAATTTGAAATCGATCTGGGTCAAAATTAAAAAGGACTGATTTTATCAATCCACGTCTCTTTAAATTGTTAAAAGTTCAACTTCAACTGCCTTTAATTTAATGTTTCAATCAATTTGCTTATTATCTCATTATATACTGATAGATTGCAATCTAAATAAAGAAAAACTAATTTCTTAAAATTTTATTTAGCAACAACCAATATTTTTCCTTAAAAACTTTTCCCTTTCATTTCTTTTCATTTTCTTTGTCACAACTTTTTTCCCAATTAAAAAAAACAAAAATTTTAATTGAATTTCAATGACTTGAGGTCATATTTAAGAAATAAATATTCCATAAGTTTTTCCTTTAAAATTCAAGACGAACTGAAAACAATTTCCCTTTTGCTAAGAAGATGCAAATAACAATTTTTGGTAAATTTTGCCAATCCTCATTCTGCAATAGTTCGAATAAGAATCGTATCAATTTAGCCTAAAGCTTAAGAAACTCTAACGCAAATTGCTTTTTTCTCAAGAATAAAAGCCAACGAAAATTTTGTGTGCTCTTGAATATTTGGCAAAAAAGAAACACAAGCAACAAAAAAGATACAAATTTTTTATAAGAGACACTTAATGGTTCAGCAAAGCTGTTGCAACATATTCTTTACTACAACATTTTTAGAGGCAAAAACACGCAATATTAAATAAAACTAATGCAAAGTTCTTTTTCAGTTTGTTTTTTCTTTTTAATTTATTTTTATTTTTTTGTTGAATCATCAACTCTTCTGTTTCTTCTCAATTCGAGTGTTTGTTTTTTATTCAAGTCTCTTAACAAGTGTAATTTACTACAAATTGCAAACAATTTATTGTTTCTAGCTTAAATTGTGTAATAATAAATAAATGTAATAAATGCTTTTTGTTATTGGTATCTTCACCATAAACTTTATAATAATCAAGCTTTAATATATCAGCACGCCCTAAAGTATGCTTAAGTTTTGCAACCAAAAAAGGGGGAAACTTAAGTTTGTGTACTTTTAATAAATAAATCATTGAGTAGGAGAATAGTGCAACAAATTGTTAAAATATCAGTTGAAATTAATTTGTTTGGTTGCAATATTTTATAATTATTTGATTTGGAGTATTTTCTAAAGAAAACATGCAAAATCAAGAGGGGGAACAAAGATTTATTAGTTTTAAAAGAAAAGGGAGCGATTTATAGAAAGAAAAAATTTTATTGAAAATTGAAAAAATAAACCACTTAAATGAAAAAAAAAATCTGCAAAAAGAAGAAAATTTTCAGTGAAATAGAAACATAATTTTATGGAAAAAACTTTATAAATATCAGGTGACTCCACGACACGACGTCTTGGAAAAACTAAAGACACGAAGAATGTGAGTGACTTTTTAGAAACAATTAGGGGAATTAAAAAAAGTGCACTCATGTGTCATCCTTCTTATTTAGTTAATTTTTTATGATTATTTTATTGAAAATTAATCACTTCCGCTGTATTTGAAAATATTTAAAAAAAAACTGAAAATGTATTCTACTCATACAGCAACCAAGTTCTACTCAAACACGTTTGTTACTCATGCCAAACCATTTTATACTCACGCCCCTGTACGCTCACTTGTCTTGAAGAATTTTTTTCTTTGTTTAAAAGGTATTTCTTGTGTTCACGCTCATGCATGACAACCGCGTAGAGCCCACCTCTAGTTCACTGGGTTATTACATATTTTCCGTTTAGTCATTCATAAGTTCTACTTATTTTTTTTATTCAATTTGCGCTCAAAAGTATACTACATGAAATAACCGTCATTAAGTGTTATGATTTTTTGTTTAAATTCACATTTCTTCTTTCCTTTCCTTTCCTTTCCATTCCATATTGTTTGTTGAGTCTAACAAATAACTTTTTTTCTGAAAAAAAAAATTTCGTAAATAACAAACAACAAATAACATGTGGGGAAACATATTAAGAAAATGTAAAACTAAAACGTTTTTGATGTTCTGCCATGAGTGTTTGTGATATCAAGATGAGCGAAACACATTCTTAAACATACAAAAACTATTTTATTTGTTAGTTTAACACTTTTGCATGCAGATGCTGCTTATGAGTGCAAAATTGTCAAATGTGTAGTGATGAGAGGAAAACTTTTCTGTACTTATTTTGTATTCCATTTTTCTTTTTCATTTTTGAAAAGAAAACAAATTTTAAATATGTATGTAAAAAAAGAAGATTTTTTTATTCGTTATTAAATAAAATGTGTGCACTTTGAAAAGCTGTCTCTGCTGAAAAAAAAATCTATTTCCTATTTTCTATGACTAAACTACTGTTGCAACGCTTTGATGAGACTTCCACTATTATGTTTAAACTAGACTGCATTATTGTTAATCTATTAGTTATTTTTTTAAATTTATTAATCGATATTGCCTCGATATCTTCTTTTTTTAATCTATTAGTAAAATTTTACAATAGTATGACAAAAATAAGAAAAAATTTGTACAAGAGTGTGACAACAAACTGTGACTATAACTTGACTATAACTGCTCTGTAATTTGTGGATGTATAGACAGTGACCAGACTATACTACGACTATGACTACATTAATTTTTATTTAGCTGCACGCAATCAATTTTTTAAGATTTTTTGTGCAGATAAGTCAAAAATGCTGTTATCTTAAATGTATGTTTGTATGAACATGCAAACAAAATAGAATTTCAATGATGACAACTTGCGATTTATGTGACTTGGTAGATAGTTTTTTTTATTTATTATAAATGGCTTAAGTCGGATTTTTATGAGAAAAAATGGCTAGTGGTCCACTTTGATTTTTTATATGAAAATATTTTAAAATTGTAAAAATTTTTGGTACATATGCACGTATACAAAATGCACTTAAAGAAGGTTTAGGAAGAATAATTACTGAAAATTTTTATTTTTGGCCAGGTTTTGTATGAAAAGAATTTTAAAATGCCAAAAATTTTGGGCATTTATCTTAAATGTGCAGGTATACAAAGGCACGTAAAAAGGAATTTGTATTGATTGAAATGATTGATTTTGTGCAGTTAAGTCAAAAGTTTTCTTAAACAAAAGGCAGATAAGTTAATACTACTGTATACCATAAATAGGCAATAACTCTGATTATATATTTCGAAGTTGAATTTTCTTTAATCAAACCAGTGCTGTCGAAAATATGACTTCGATATGTATAATCACGGTGAATGACCATAGACCATAACATCACTTTGACTGGACTGTGACTAGACTATGAAAAATCTATTACAGTAGAATCTCACAAATTAGAACCACTTTGTGCACCGGGCAGTTTGAATTTCTGAAGAGTTCTAATTTCTGTAAATTTTTTTTACAAAAAATGATAAATTAATAAAAAAAAATTGGATATGTAAGCTCTATTTTAATACAAAACAGTTTTTATTTATTAGCATTTAATTAATTGAACATATTAAATTCATAGAAAAACTTTTCAAAGGTTTTTAATTATTAGGTGTTTAATTGGATTTTAACAAGAAATCAGCAATAGCTGTTTGTTTGTTTATTTATTTAAATTGCATACAATGATATCGTTACGGATGTCCAAAAAGTTAGACATATGTTTACTGGAAAATATATCAAATGCATACGATCGAATTGTACACACCACGAATAACTCGGTGATTCCCCGTTTTATTTTTACTTTAATAAACGGAAATAATAATTTGTAGTGAAAATACAAGAAAATAAACTTCCAAAAATTAGAATTCCCTGTTCTAATTTTAGAGCGTTTAATTTGGTTTTTCGCCTATTTAGTTAAAAATCAGAAAAAAAAAATATTTTCTAGTAGAAATAAAAACCAGAAAAAAAACATTACCGGAAATTAGAGCCCCAGGTTCTAACTGCAGAGCGTCCCACATATTAAAATAGCCGGCTCTAGATAGTGCCCTGAAAAACAGCTGACTTTCTTATAGCGTTACCAGACGAAGTTGGGAAATAATCCCCTCGATTTTGGGAGTTAAAGGTACATTCTCAATATTAATTTATTTAATTTCAATTTATTTTTAAACTTTGCAGACATTTCATTAATTATTATACATCGCCGAAAATTTTGCTACAATAACAAGAAAGGCGAAGGGCGCTGTGGTCTACATTATTAACATGGAGCAGTATTAATTGCTGCCGGTACTGTTCAGTGACCAGTGCAATGATTTCGTCACTTAAACAGTCCAACAACAATTAACACAATAAAACACAAATTTAGGAATCCTTTCTACTCATTTTAGAGTTTTGTATAGTTGATAGTAGATATTTTTAGTGCGATAATAAGATGTATTTACAGAAAAAAAGACTTCCTATGGGATCTCCAATTAGAGCTGACATTGGTATAGAAGAATTAATATATAAATGTATAGATAGTTTATCTGTTAAACCGAAAATGATAACTAAATATGTTGATGATATATTTTTTTATTATTTCGGATTGTGCGATAGAAAATATGTTAACATCTTTTAAGTCATTCCATTCATATAAAATTCATTATTGAAAGCGAAAAGTATACTAGAGTTCCCTATTTAGACACATTGATAGTTAGGAATGGTAATAGTTTATTGATTAATTCGTATTTGAAATCGACAGCATCACGTTTTTCATTTAATCGTAATATCCCTCTTTCTGTCATTTCTCCAGCATCCTTAAGTAATTATCATAAAAGTTTATACTGTAATTGGTTTTCCCCTTTTTTGTGTTTCTCTCTTTTTTTCTATTCTTATAAATTGAAATAGGAACGGGCGAGAAATGAGAATCAAACAAAACGGATGTCACGCGATGATTTGTATCCGTTATTGTACGATTTCTTTCTTCGTTTTCCACTTTTTTTGTGTATGTGAACAGTTAATTTCATTTCGCAAAACATGTTACAGATAATAATCCAAAAAAAAAGAAGTTAAAATACAAGAAACAGGTAGTTTCTTTGGTTTATTTCAGATACGGGGACACGTGTGTAGCTGATTAAGTTTGTAGCAAATTAATTCATTATGAAAAGGAAATTTATGTATGTGTGTAGGACATGCGGTTCCAGGATGTAGTTGGTGTATAAATATGTGTGTTCTAAATTGAAAATTATATTTCCCTAGTTTCTAGAGCATCCCCAAAAGTATGCTATATTCTATTATATTAAGCTATTAAACATTTCTTTAGAACATTTCAATTTTGTTTGTCTTTTGTGTTTTGACTTTCTTAATTTTTTTTAATTACCATTTATTGCTGTTTGAATTTATTTGTTTCTAAATTTTTTTGCCACATACTACCACATATAAATATATGTCTTGGTTTTCTTCTAAAATTTGTGTAAAACTTCTAAAACGCTTCCATTACTGTGTGATGACTTAATAACGAAAATTTCTATGTAATGCAATATTCTTAACATGCAACCATTTAGAAATTCACAAGCAAATCAGTGTTACAACAGCTACTTCATTTGTCCAATTTCAAAAATGAAAAAACACAAAACATATAAAAATGTTGCAACAAAAGTTTTCATATTAAAATTACCAAAAATAAAAAAAATATGAAATAAATGTTTCCTTGCTAAGTCACTGCAGAGCTTGGAGTGTTCACAACCATTAGACGCCATCCCCCCTTACAAAAACTTAACTTCATCATTACCACAGCATTTTGTTGTTCGTTGCATCCAGAAGAGGACAAAAACTAAAGCAAGTAAAATTGTTAAACATGCAGATGATACTTCATTTAATGACGTACGAAATGATGAAAATGATGAAGATGAATGTTATGAACCACATGCATTTATTTAGTTTTTTTTTGTTGCAACTTGGGGAGGAATTTTTATGTCACAAAAAAAATGAAAGAAGTAACAAATCTACTTCACCAATTATTTATTTTACTTGGGGTGCTGTTGCCAAATCAACAAGTGCAAATAACTGTTTCAGAAGGAGTTCAGAAGTGATGAATTTTCCTTGATGAACATAAATATTTTAGTAACCATTAACACAAACAGAAAAGGTAAATATTAGCTTATCTTTCGATTTGTTGTTGCTGAAAAATTCCCAAATTTCGCATTTTTCAACATCCGATTTCTTAAATGTTATACTGGTTCTGAATATAACACTCACTGTTCTGAAATCTACAATGGCTTGCCTTTCTGCCGTAATAGTCCAAATTCTTTCCAAACGCCGATTTTTACCGATTTTCGATTTTTCAAAAAATTTCTATGAAAATTCCAAAATTTCGCATTTTTTAGTTTCGAAAAATTCCTAATTTTTTTAAATAATCCCTTTATTCAATTATGTGTAAATTTTTAGATTTAAAAAAATAATTTTGTTATTTGAAAAACGTCTTTCTTTTTACAAATTTTCTTTTTCTTTGAATTATGTGCGATATTATTATTACTTTTGCGAACAACTCTTGACGTACACTCAATTCTGTTAACTTAACAGTCTCTTCTTAACAGTTATAGAAATGTTAACCTAACAGCAATTTTAAAAACGACCCTGCAGGAAATGTCAATAGTGAAACTGTACTGACTTACTATTGACACAGTCAGCAGTACTAATGAACTATAATACCCCCGACAATGCTATTTACTATAGACATTTAACATGTGCGTGTCATTGAAAAGCCACTACTGACATTGGTACTATTGACTAGGTAGTTCTTTAGGAACCATATGTAGATATTGGAACCAGTGATTCAATAGTATGTTTTTATAATTCTAGTCCACAATTTGGGTACTCTTCTGAAGTATATGTCAATAATGAAAATGTAAATTTTATTAACTTTTGGAGTTTAATTAAAAGAAAGATTAAAAGGCGCGAATTCATAGCAGTCGTTTAAAATATATAGATACTAATTCATTTCAGTCCTTTTAAAGTTTTCTTATAGTGACAATGATGTCAAATAGTCACCAAAATTGTGGACAGAAGTGGTGACTTGGGGACACATGCCCCAAGGTTTCCTTCAGGGGAAGCTAACTTCACACACATTAAAATTTATTGGCTGTGTCTCACTTACATTCATAATCTCTCTCAAATTTACTAACACATACATATTGTTGATAAATAAACTGCGAAATCTGTTGGCTGTGTGCTGCACACATTCTCAAATTTATTTGGTCAGCTGTTCTGTGAGTGGTGCCTGGTTTCTTGTACCATGCAGACGATTCTGTATATGAAGTCTCTATCCTTTTTTAATTCTTAAATAGAAATCTAATCGACTGACGGTCTTATTCACAAAAGATTAATAAAGTTAAGGTATGCATTAAAATCGGTTTTCACATTAAAGCTACTATAACTTTATTAATCTTTTGTGAAAAGACCATTAATTTTTATTCGTCACTCCTAAAAGTATGCACATATTTTTTAATATTTATTTTATTTAATGAATCGAACTACGACTTTAAAGATAACATTTTTTCTATCTATCATTATGATTGCATTTTAAATTGTGACTACATTTTACCTCTGAAATGAGTGCGATATAAGATAATTCAAAATATCAAAATACTTTTATATATTTTGTAATATGACCATGACTAGAATTCTAGGATTCTCGCTAGGAATATGACTACGAATATGGATACGCCTCTGCTTGTGACAAAAGCTACGCATTGTTAGATGTTTAGTCAGGCTCTTTCTCTTTTACTTTTGTTTTGTTCTTAATTACACTTTTCCTACCACTCAACTTGTGTCTGTCTGCCCCTGTTAAAAGTCCATCTTGATTTACACAAAAATCAAAGCAAATATTGTGGTCATATATTCATGTAAATGTGACCAAATGACAAAACCAAACACAGTCATACACAAAAACATTTCCACAAAAAATTTAAAGTTTTGGACTGCACATTTAATATAATAATGCAAATAGTGCGAGTAGTATTTATGTAACAAACTACACAGAGAAAAATAAAGTATGTTTAATTGCGTTTTCTTTTCTAAAAAAAAGTGCAACATTTTTTGCCCTTTTTTATTGCAATTGTTAAAATAATCTTTTAAAATTTATTGTTAAGCTTTTAAAGGGTGTCCAAAAATTAACGCAAGATTTAAATTTTCGACCATATGTGCACGAAATTGTTAGTAGATAAGCCTCAAACAGCTTGACAGCTGACAGTTTAGGGCAGTTTAAAAAAAATCTCAAAAATAATGAAAAAACATCCTTTATATAAATTTTTGTATATAATTGATTTCTTTAAATAAAAATATATGAAATATTATTTACGATTTGTTTCAAAAACTACAAAATTGTTGAAAATTTTTTGAAACTGTTGTAATGAAATTTCGTAAAAATTCATAACATTTGACGAATAAAGAGAGAGAGAGAGAGAGAGAGCGGGAAAGAAATGCTTGTATGTATTTGTTTCAAGGCGAATTCATAACAGGTGAACTTAATACTACAACAAGTACAACACTACAAAAACCACAAGCATTTTGTTTAGGTAAAATCAAAGTATCTACATTGTCAAAAATATTTTACTGAGGCGAAAAAATAAAATATTGAATATTATTACTATTTCAAAAAGTTTTGTTTTTTAAGGGTTGTTTTTTTAAATCCCTTAAAATATTTGATAAATATTATTTTATTGAAGAAATCTGTTGTGTGAAAATATTTTAAAGATCCGCTGATCAATTATTGGCGCCTGCCATCCGTTTTGCCGTTCAAAGTCATTGTTGATCGGTGATTGCCTCACCAGCCACCCAAAAAATTTCCGCGGATGTAAGTAAATCTTATCACTACACATGGCCAAAGCACGTTGCTTCTTCAGAATTTGGTCCATCACCTGCAACTGCTGCTGCTGTGATATGAGTTTAGTTTTATATGTTTTAATCTTTTTATCTTTTTATTAAAATTTTCGTTTAATTTATGTTTGTTTTCACAATAAAATTTTTTATTTTTTGTAAATTTTCAACTTGAATGTAAACAAAAGAAATAAATAAATTTTGGCATCCAACTATAGTTCGCCTTGAATAAAACTAAAAAATAGTTATCGGCTGCGCTTTCAAGTCCACCTTGTTATGAATTCGCCTTGATTTGTTTTAAAAATTTCAAAATATTAAAACTAAAAATTTTAATTTTGTTCAATAATATTTGTGTCAAAATTTTTAGGATTTTCTATCTATTTTTCAAAATTTTAATAAAAATAATTGAAATAACATTTAAAAAGATTTACTGCCTGGCCCACGATATCGAACGATATCGTTCTATTGTGAAATTACATTTAAAACAAAAACAATTTGTAAAATTTTGTTTTTGTTTTAAATTTAATTGTACGAAGGAACGAATACGTTTAAGATTGTGTGACTGGCAGTTAGTTAAAAACTTCGTAAAACTTTGTCCCAAATTTTTTTTTTAAATAATTATTAAATTTATTATTCGACACAGCTCTCGATAGCTTCTTTCAAAGAATTTCTTTAAAATTTTTTAAATTGTAAAGTTTGTGGGAAACCGGAAAAATGTATATTTTATCATAGAAGTGGGTTTTAAATTTAAGTTGAAAATTTCGATGAAAATTTGTGTTTTATTAAGCATTAATCCCGAAATTTTATGAAGCTTCATTGATTAAAATTTTGTGTTTCAGTGTGTGTTTTTTGTTAAAATGCTTTGGAGAGTCAATTTTAAATCAAAATATTTCTCTAAGTGTTTCAGTGTGTGTTTACAGGCACAGGCCACCTAAATATTAGGTAAATGCTTCGTACTGGACATAAAATTCTTGGTAGTTACACAGATAAGAAATAATGTGAAACCTGTTAAAATTCTCTGAAATTTCGATTGTATTCATGTGATAAGCATCTGAGATTGTATTGTAACGAGGAGTTCTTAACAAATACATGCGTGCTGTATGCAGCAACATCTTTTTCCATAAATTTGAATATTTGGAAATTTATCTTTCTGCTTCCTTTTACTAGTTTTTTTTTTTGGTTAAATTAATTTTTGGGGTTTTCAACCAACTTTTTGTTATCTTGTGTTGTGCAAGTGGCAATTATGAGTTGGTACTCGTGCAAGTGTATTGGTAAAGTTGTTGGCATGTCAGTGATATGACAGTGATGTGTTGCTTGGTTGGGAATGCATGTATGACTATTTCTTCCAAAAATTGTCCATTTATTCATGCATGCATGCCTGATTGTTTGTGATCACAACATATTTTTTTCTTTCTTGTAATTGTGCTCTATTGTTACTGTTGCTGTGGTTTTTGTACAAATTTTTGAATAAATGTGTAATATTTTAAAAGATGATGGAATAGTTAGTCAGTTAGATAATGTGATTGTGTGTAGTAGCAAAATAATGTTTTTGTTCACAGCTTTATATTCGTTTTTTTGTTTTGTTTGGGAGTGAAGAAATTAATGAAGAAGATTAAATATTTCTAAAGTAAAAGTTTCGTTTTTGTTGTTGCAAATCATCACGTTCTTTTTGACACATACATATAGAAAATAGCGCTCACATAAACACACACACTCACACTCGAACACTTTCAAACAAAAACAAACAAACCAACAAACCATGTGCTCATGTAAATTGTTGGCTAGAACTTTTGTTTTGTTTTACGCAGCAGACTTTTAGGGGCAACAAGAGAAGGCAAATAAATATAGAAGAATTACATGCAAAATAAAAAGTTTATTTAGCAAAATCTAAAACTCATTACGCAGGATATATTTGACACATTATAAAGTTTTGTTTTATCTTTTTATTAATGATTTTACGTATTTATTTGCACTTGGTTGAGTTTTGTGTTGTTTGTTCTATAAAAAAAAATTGTTTTAATATATTTTCCTAATATATTTAAGAAAGACATTTAATATTTACTAAAATAATTTCTTATCTTTTTTTATTTTCAGGTATGTGTTTCTTATATTAATATTGGCAAGTATTAATTAAATTATTATTTTTTTTTAAATACTTCAGCTGATTCAGAGGGTAAGCGAATTGTTAAAATTTAATTTAAAACAATTTTGCCTGAACTAATAAAAACAAATTATGAAAATTGATTAGATTTTGTGTGTCAATAGATCATGTGTAAGTTTTCATTAAACTTGCATCATAATCTTTTGAAAAAGCTCTAAATTGATTCAATGTTAAACGTTAAATAAGAAAAACCAAACTAGTTCATTGTTGTATGTTTTTATCTAAAATATTTTGTTACTCTCAGTTATTTCGCATTCAAACTCATACAAAGAAGTTTTCTTCACGTTTCACGTTCTTTTTTTCTTCTCAGCACATGGCTAAAATTATTTTCTAATCGTTGTTTGACGTTGGCCTTTTATGGTTTGTTTTTTTTTTTTTGCTGCAATTGACCATTTTAGCTGCTGCTACTGTTGCAAGTTGCTGTTTCTTTGTTTAGCGATTGTTTGACGCATTTCCAGTAGAAAATTGCATCAGTTTGTGCCCATAAAAGAGATCAAACTGCAACATGATTAAGGAAGTTTTGTAATTGAATTGCTGATAAAGAAAACAAAATTACATCAGCTGAATTATTGTGCAAGCACATGTGTACAAATTGATACAAATGAAACAATATTTGATATCAAAGAAGCCCTAGTATTTTGATGTGATGATGGTCATTTAGAGATTTTAAAGTGCATAAAAAGTTTAAGGGAAATTGGCTAATGTTTTTATTTTTATTTTTCATAATAAATGAAAGCTTTTTGGTGATGGCTAAATATAATTCATAACGTTAGTCAATCAATTCAAAGACTATTGAAATCCTTAGGAGGTTTTTAGAAACATATTTAACGGGTTTGTTAATTTTTTTTTAGCGATTTTCCTTTTATTTTTAGCAAAATGGTAAAAATTATTTAAAAGTTTAAGGGTTAGAGCTTTTTGTGCTTAACAAATTAGCAACTGGGAAATAATTTAAAGTTTTTTTTAAGCTTTTTGGTGTTAATTAAAATATTTTTAGCCACCAACTTCTGTGTGAAATCAGCCTTAGGCTTTTAAAAAAAGTAGTATTAAATTTTTGTAAACCAAACCATCAAGAAATCCTCGTTGGTTTTTGCGTACAAAAATTATATCGGTTCCAATACGTGCAGAAAGTTACTCACATTAATGCGCATATTTTTTTTAATACAAAATTTGTGCGAAGAAAGGTTTTTGGGCAGCTACATGCTCGTACAGAAATAGAGTGAATTAGTAAATGCAGCAATTGTGCAATAATAAAAGTTTCACGTTCGAAAAATGCCACTTATCTGCACATTTTTTCGTAAATAATATCTTTATGCAAGTAATTGCCAGATCTGCCAAACATTTCTGCAACAATAACAATATTTTGTTTACTGTGACAATCGCTTGCAGACATGTTGTATAAATCTACTGTATTTAGGACTCCATCCACATATGTACTTACTTTTTACTAAGCCAAAATGTTGAAATTGAGAACACAAAAGCTATTTTACGGCTAATTAAACTTTTTTCTTACTCAGGCTTCTGATAAGTAAAGCTTTTATTAGGTCAAGAGCTTATATTCGGTCTAAGGTTATTTAATGAAAACTAGCTTTATAAAACGTAAATATAATGGAAGCTTTTGCAATTTCGATAGATTTAGGCAAAGTTTTTTGGTTCTCTTCTATTTAAAATTATTTATTAAAAGTCTGTTTCTAAAATCGGAAATATATTGCAAGCTTTGGAATTTCGGAAAATTATATTTATGCAAAGCTTTTCGAAAGCTCCGAGAATTTTTTTTCAAAAATATTTCCCCATGTTAAACTTTTAAACTTAAAGCATAAAAGCTGTTCAACTAAAGCTTTTTTCTTATTCTTACATCAAATTGTTCAAAGCTTTTTAAAGCTTTCATTACTAAACATTTCTTTTAATAAATAGTGTTAAGCCAAAGCATTTTTTAATTTTACTTTTTAAAATAGAAATCATACATTTACATTTCTGCATTAGAGATTTTCATACATTAATTTCACTAGTTGTCCCTGCAGTGTGCATCATAGCGAATGTGTTTTACCCCTTTGGACTTCCTTTTTTTTTAATTAAAACGTCATTTTATGATAAAACTTTTGAATTTTTTTATATATTTTTTTATGTTATTTTATTTATTTTATCTCTTAAATTTTTGCATTAATGTTATTAACCTACTTAATGTTTGATTGCATTCTGTATTAACATAAATTTTGAACTTTTTTAATAAGTTTAATAAAAAAAATAAAAAAAAAACTAGAGATATTTAAATTTTTTGTACGATGGAGTTTAACGGAAAGTCATTTGCATTTGAACTTAAACGAAGAAAAAAAAAGAAAATATAAAGAAAAAGAAATTTATGAAAAAAAAAAAATAAAGTCAAAAATTTTGCATTTCCGACAACTGCTTATCATTTGTTGCTCGAAGCATTTTTTTTGTTGCTGGGATTAAATTGCGTTGCATTCTTTTTAGTCTCTTTCTCAATTTTCGTTTGAAAACTTTATTTGATATTTTATGTCTGGCATTTTGTTCTCAAGATTGTGCGATGAAGGCGTAATTTGTTTAATCTAAGCAAAACGATTTCTTTTTGTTGACACAAATCAAATAGTGACCTAAAGTTTTCAGTTGGGATGAGATAGTGAGTAATATTTCACTCACGATCTTGCACGCTCATCCAAAGTGCATGCTCATTTAGTTTGAAAAATAAATTACATTAGATAAACAAATATTTATATTCAATGAATTTTCGAAAATTCAGTTCCCTAACTCGAGCATTTACCCAAATTTGTTATTAAAATTTAAAATTATGTTATAAAAAATAATTTTCAAATTTTTCTAAAGCTGGCGCGGCTTCGGCGTCGTGGAATCTCCACCAATGACGTGTCTTTATAAAAATAGCTTTTAATGTAAATATATCGAAAGTCTAAATAAATAACTTTAAAAAAGTTTTCCAATCCCAGCTTACCAACTGACTGCAAGTGTTTTTATAATATTTTGATCATAATTTGTGAGTATTTTGTATTCGAAAATCTTCTATATTTAAAATGAAATTTACAAAACTACATTGTTATTTTTTCCAGTAAAATGAGTAAAATCTAAAACTGTTGAAGATTCAAAATAAAGAAAAACGTGTAAATAGTGCTTTTCTTCATTTTAAATTGTTTCGGCATTTTAAATTGTGACTTAATTGGGACTGTTGTAATGCTGAGCTTAAGGTACGAGGATTTTATTTTATTGACGTGACGTCCATGTTGACAACTAGAATAAGAGCGATTTTAAATTACGCTCAATTTTAAAACTAAAAAATAAAAACTAAAAAAGTAATAATAGATAAACCGTTTCCTTAATTCAACTGTTTTCTTTTCCAAGAGAACATTTTAAATGTAAATTTTCATCATCTTGACTAATAATTATTGCACGTAAGTCAGTAAAAGCATGCACGAGCATGATTAACTTTTTACGCTTGCGTGCCTGCTTAGTCGTTGGCGAACAATTGATCACTATGCCATCTCTGTTTAAAACTAGAACTACTACAAAATCGTAGTTTGAAATTGAAAACGTAATTGTTTTTTTTAGGAAATGCGTAAAAAGTCGATTCTATTTACGTACTACGTCAAAGTTTTATTGGGAACAGTTTTATTTTGTAATGATATTGTTGTTTTTGTTGTTAAATGTGCTGTTTGCTGCAACAAAGCGAGCTAATCTTGACAAATTTATGGGCGTTAAGAAATATTTTTTTTTTTGTTTTGCGAGTTTTCAAGAAATGTCTAGTTTCGCCAAGAGTTAAACTTTTGCAATTGAGAACTAAATATATCACAGATGCTCATCGAAACAGAATCACTTTCTTTTAGAAATTTTTTTTGAAATAATTTAATTTTTCTAAAATTTCAATTTAAATTTTATTTAAATCGCTTAGTGATTTATGTTGACTCCCTTTACGAAGATTTTTTCTTGGACTAATTATTTTTTTTACTAAATTTAAAAGATGAAAATATGTGATGCCTTTTTTCAACTCTATTTTCAAGTTGCTTAATATTTAAATGTCTGTTTATGCCTTAATACTACTTTAAGGTATAAACAGCGGCTTTAGTACCCTTTCGGAGCTGTCAAACATGAAACTCAATAATTTTGGTTCCTTCATCGAGAGCAGTGGATAGATAGTTTTCTCGCTGACTCCCAGCTGAACGTATGTATGTACATAGTACGATTCTCCTGCACGAAGTGGCCGTTTTTCTACCAGAGGCTATTATTCTATATACCCCTTTAATCTCTGTTTACGTCTCTCTCTCTCTCACTCTCTTTTTTTTATTATTTTTCTCTGGTTAGTCCGAGTTTAGACTGGCGAACAGTGTGCCCATTTTAGCACTTTTGGTGCTAGATTTAGCACTTCTTAGATTTGGCACTTAGCACTTTTTTGAGCACTTTCCAATACCTTACAACACTTCAAAAGAAGTATCTCTAAGTAGCTTACAAGTCTGTTATTATTTGATAAAAAATCTAAGATTTGGATATTTTTTTATTTTACTAATTCATCCTTCATTTTAGGCCGTTTATATCTAAACTTACATCCTTTTGACATTATATATGTATGTACACATGTGCACAGATCGCAAATTTACCCATAATTTTAGATTAAAAAGCTACAATGCTATCTAAATTACTTATTTTATACTGAACATGATAAGAAATACACTTTCATTTCATGATTTTCAGCAATTTGAATGATTTACCACTAATGTCAACCACGTGTAAAATTCATCAGTGTTTCAGTCAATTTTTCACTACTTCGTTTTAATTAATTGTACTGAAAAAGTGATGATTGGTAAGCTCTCTTTTTGCTGGGAGATAATAGCACCTGAAAAAGAATGCTTTTTGTTTGTGTAAAGTTTACTACAATTGTCAAAACTTACTGTAGAGTACAAAGACTAATAATCCATTTTCAACCTCTTTAAGCATTTTTTGATATTTCTGAATTAAAAAGTTGTAAATTCAAATCCTACATAATATACGTGTATGTATGTATATGTGATATTGATTGATTGATTGATTGATTGTTTATTGAGTCTTGAAAAATTACATTACAATTTTGTTAGTTTTAAACATTAATGGTATTGAAAACTTAAAATTATAAAGTATTATTTTAATTATTTTAAAAAGAAAAAAAAGAAAAGAGTGCACGTGCTTAAGGAATTAGAAAAAGAAAAATTAAATAACTAAATAATTAAAATATTACACAGAAACAACAATGTTTGCTCCCGACATTTGCATTAACTAATAGAGTAATTAATTTATTTATAATATACTTATAACTAAAACTTAAAATAAAAAAATCTTAAAACTAAACCTTAAATCTAAAAAAAAATTAAAATTATATATTACCCTCTATGAATGCCAGGAGTAATTCTATGATAAAAACTTTGTCCAGAAATACCACCAGAACGCTCCCGCAAAATACCTACTGCGGAAAGGTAATTTGTATTATACCAACTCATTTCATGTTCACTATGTGATATTTAATTTAAAAACTGAATTATTATTTTTGTTGTGTTTTTAAAACTTTTTATGTTTAAAAAATATTTTATTATTTTAAGAAATTTTGTTTTATTCAATGGAAATAAATATTTCTAAGGCAACATAAGCATAAATGATAAAACTGTGAACTCTCAAAGAAAATATTTGCTTAAAATTAAGATATTTAAATTTTAGCACTATGTTTTAGCACTTAATATCTTTTTTAGCACTTTTTAGCACTATTTTGGTGCCAATTAAGCTCCAAAAAATTTTTGGATCTGGTCACACTGCTGGCGAGCAAAGGAAAACATCTGGAATTCTCTTGGTTTTTTCATTCGCGTTCCCACAGACGAACATTTTGTCGGCAACATTCCATTATTATTGTTGTTATTTGCTTATTATTTGCAAAAGGCCAAATGTCAAAATGTCAACAAAGAAAATGTGCACAAAGCGTGTCGCCGAGTACCGAACACAATAACTGTGTTCCCTTCCCCATCCAAAATATGCCACCAAACTAAATGTTTTCCTTCCAAATGTCGCCCACTCTAAATGCAGACTTAGCACGAAGAGATCATTATTATTTTGGAACTCAAGTGGGCTGGTACCTTTCTTAGCTTTCCCACCTCACCAGTAACCTGTCCACCTAAACGAACGAACCTAAAACTGTCTCTGTGTTGAAAAGATCGAAATCTGTACCGAAATCATGAATTCGCCTGGAAATTGAACTCTTTGTCATTCTTCCCAATCCGCTTGCTTCTCTAAACCTCTTGTCCACAAACTAATTTTCATGCAATTAATTTCATGCAAAATTGCATTATCTAAAATTTTTTCTTTTAAAAATTTAATATTTTAAAAATTCCTACACATTTTTAATACCAGCAACAGAAACCTGTTAGAAATGCGAATAATCTTGCAAATCGTTTTGCAACATTCCAACAATATTTGCAAGAAAACAAAAATAATAAAACTGTGGTCCTGCATACAACAACAAAAACGAGAACTCCGTCGTATGTCTACTACAAAACTGTCATCAATTTCTGGTGTCTTTGCAACATGCAGTTTTATTTTTAAGTGCTACTTATTGCCGGTATTATTTGAAAGTCATCGTCGTCATCTTTTAACATAAAGAAACTTTCCCTCCGACTTCCTTTTTATTGTGCAGTGCATTTAAACAAATGGGGTAAGGAAGGGTTAAGGATGCGAGTGGCGAGAAATGTGTGTGTGGGTATGTGTGTGTGTAGTGTATGCGTGTGTGTGAGATGACTAGAGTAGCATTCCAACAGCTGTATTTTCATAAGATTTTGCTGCATTAGTTTATTACTAAAACGATTTGGATGTCAAGGAAATAACCAGCCAAGGATAAAAGTCGCCCCAGTGTGTGTGTGTGTGTGTGACAGTGACAATGAATGTGATACAAATGACTGAGAGACTAAACGTACTTGCAAGTGTATATGCCAACAGTTTTCCATAAATGTTCCTTCAATGCTGCCATAGAGATTAAAGATGTACAAGAGTTAAAGATGATACTGATGAAGGGAATAAAGATAAAGATACTTTTAATGCAGCCGAGTGTGCATGAGCATTAGAAATGTGTTTGTGTGTGTGTTTTATTTTTCGGAAAAAGCATCAACAAACTGCAACTTGAGACCTAAATTTTCCAACACAACATTGACATGTAGCCATGTGCAAGTGTTTGCCTGTGTGTGAGTGCAAATGTAATCTAAACGCCATTGAAATTTAAAACATATTACACACTGTAAAATAATATTGAATGTTTGTAGACGTGACAAGAAACTTGAAATGCTAAATTTTATTATTTAAATATTCCAAAAGATGTTTTACATTTATAAGTATTTATTTATTATTATTATTTTTTAATTTCAAATGCCATCAATAATAAATCACCTTTTCGTAAACTGATAATAATGTGTCTCGTTTAAGGTCTTCTTATCATCTCAATAAATAAACTAATTACAAAATTTATTTAAATTCAAATAGAAATTCCATTTAAATATTAAATAATATTCAATTTTAATTATTATGAAGCATTTGTTATTTGTTTTTTTATTATTTTTGTTTTAAGTTCTTTTTAAGGGGCTTTTAAGGTGTCATACAAATTAAAATAGAAGAATATTATTTTCGGTTATTTTATTTCGGTTATTTTATTTCTCGTTTTTCTCGTTTCGTGGGAAAATTCCAACTTCTTCTGGGATGTTTTTATTTCATCTGGTAGCATTGTAAATATAAGTAAGTCTTGATTCACATTATGAAAGTTTCCTTTCAGAAAGTCGTTGGATGTGGATGTGAGGGCTGAGAAGATTGGGATGAGGCACACTCCTTCATGTTCTTTAAAATTCTCTTGTGTTTTACAATTCGCAATTGTCTTTCAAGGTGGTGACAGCCAAAAATTTGTTTACAAAAAAAATTTTTACCATGCAAAAATCTTGAATTTCATTATGAAAAAAAATTTACATGTGTAGACACGAATGCAAGTATAAAAGAGAATTAGAGAAACTCTTAACTTTTCTACTTTTAAAATCAATTAAAATGAACTTAGCTGCCAGGCCCACGATGTCACACGTATTTGTTCTCTTGTACAATTACATTTAAAACAAAAATAAATTCTAAAATATTGTTTCTGTACGAAAGAACGAATACGTGTGACATCGTGGGCCTGGCAGTAAGTTGCTAGCAGTTTCAAATCTTAATTTTGAAAAAAAAATTTTTTTCAAAAAGCCGCTTAAATATTCAAAAAAAAATTAAACTTTTCCTTTAATGCGCTTTAATTTGAAAAATGTTTACATCCAGCAGCGTGTTTTATTTTTCTTATCGGTGGAACTTGACTTCCCACTGCTTGGTACGAAATTTTACAGAAAAAATACTATAAAAAAATAACACACAATTTTATTGATTAGACAAATTGAGTGCAAAGTTCATGACGATGATTAGTGGAAAATATTTTCGTGAATAAAAGGGTTTTGAATGATTAGAAATAGATTTTATGATTATTGTACTGTTTTTTAATTAGATTTAGAGGCCGCCAGCAAATTCACTTATTCTAAAATAGTTTTCCTAAACGAATACGGTGAATTGGGTTCATTGAAGTGACTGAAGTGGTCAAACTTCAAAGTCCCGGAGGCAAATGACGGCATTCGATATCGGAAGAAATTTCTATACAAATTCAAAAAATTTTGTATGGGATTTCGTTCGATATCGAATGCCGTAACTTGCACCCTGCAGTGAAATTCTTTAAAATTCCATGTCGTGTTTCATAACAGTTTTTTGACGTTAAAATATTTATAAATTATTTTCAATATAATGGCATCCAATATAATCAATTGAGTTGCGAAGATAATCTTTAACGAAACAATTGTTAAAAATTGAATACGAGAAGTGTTTCATTATTTTATTCATATTTTATTACGAAAGGAATTTTAGTTAAGAATGTTAGTTAAGTTGGAAGTCCGCACATAAAGTGCGTCTGTCACCGGCTGTTATCTCGTGAACTGTAATAGGTGGTATGCTCTTGAATTACTTTCAAGATATGTCGTCGTCCCGTAGTTATTTTCACGTATATCACAAAAATAAGAACAAAAGAGCTCAGACCGCTTCTCATAAAAACTCAAGACTTCACGTGTAAAAACTGTCGTGTATGTACCGCGTCTAAGATCGTGAACTTGTGCTCCGAAAATAGAACAAATTCGGATCATCTAATAATTTTGTTTTGTATATTGCGTTGAAACTTTAGACTCAATTTCCCAAAGAACAATAACTTAAGATAACTTCGGGGCGACGATGCGTTACCATGAACATAGTAAATCTAAAATTTAAATGGTGAATAAAAAACAAATTGTTGTTTTTGATAACATGGTTAAGGCAACAAACTATGATTGAGTGACATGCATGAATCAAGAAAACATGGAAGGTTATTATGTTTTTCGATTCGAAAGGAAACACTTTCGAAACCAAATGTACATGCTATACAAATTCGAATGATTTCCGTTTCGAATCAAAATACGTAATAACTCGCAACATTGCGCATCTACGTCATCATAGAATACAAATGAGTGTTTGTTGTAAAAAATGTAGAAGATATTTGGCGCAAAACTGAAAATAACTAAATAAATTCTAAACGGGTGCAGCGATTTGAACAAAATTTTAAATGGACAGAAAAGAGATGCAACCGAGAAAAACTTTTAGGTTTGGGCTTAAAGTTATTTAAAGAAGAGCTTCGCCGGGCTACCAAAGTTTTACATTTCGGCTTACTTTCCATACACAAATGTACTTTTGTTTGCAACACATATTCTATGTCTACGTCACAATGCAACAAATAACAACAAAACAAAATAACGCAACAGAGCATTTCGCATTGCTTTGGTGCGCATTGCTCTGCTTTTGTTTAAATCAAATCATGTTATTATGAAATCAACGCGGTTTTAGCGATCATATTGCTGCTTAAGTCAATCATAATATTATAATATTATAATATTATAATTATATTATAATTATAGCTGAACATAAAATGGTAACTAGTGATCATAATGTAGCATAAAATTGTAATCAAATATAATCAAAATTTGCATCATATCATGAATTTCTTGAGAAACTAGTATGTTGCGAAGTTTAGTCTTGCGGAAATCGATGCTCAACTATAGGCCAATCTGAAATACTTATATTATTTTTATAATTTAACCAAATGAGAATTATAACAAACATTTAACTACTTATAACTTGACACCCTTGTGTATGTCATATGTGAAACTCATGTGAGTGTGTTTGCATGGTGAATAATTATTTGCATGAATTGCAGCCATAATTTGATGACAAATAAACAAAGTTGTTATTGTAATGCCTCCATGTTGCTGCTGCCGTGGCTGGTAATTATTAAATGACAAAATGCAAAAAAGGAAAGTGCTTATGACGAATAGTTGCTGGGCTCCTGGGCACATCGGGGTGGGAGGAAACGAAAACGCAGACAAAATGACTAGGAAGACGGCTAATAAGGCCATGGTCGGACCAGAACCGTTTTGTGGGATTGGATTGGATAAAATCCGGGAAGATATGTCAATGGTGACTAGAAGTACCGGTGAACATCACTTGTAAAATATACCTGGATTGAGGCACTCAAAGCTAATGATTGGAACGTATAAACAAAACCGTTTCTCAGCTCTCATATCCCTGAGTAAAAACAGTCTAAGAATGCTCACAGGATTCCTCCCAGGCCATTGCAGGCTGAGAAAACACCTCTAGAGACTTGGCATTGAGAATGACAATCTGTGCAGATCCTCTGATTACGACAGTGAAACTCCAGAACACATTCTGAAAGACTGTGAAGCTTTGTGCCACAGAAGATATACTCGATTGGGCTAACACCTATTGAAGGATTGCGAACTGCCAACACTAGAACCACTGGCAATCTAGAGATTTCTCAGGAGAACAGGTCTAGATGAGGAGTTCTACGACCTGGCAAGGGATACAATAGATTTTCGGTCGTTGTGTCCTGCGTTTCCCGAGCAATAAACAATTCCTTCATTTATTATGACGAATATCGTTATGTTTGATAAATAAGAAAATTAATCATATAATATTTGCCACAACTATAGAGTGGCTGCCACAACTATAATGTTGTTTAAAAATATTTTTATTCTGGGTGTAACAAGAAATTGTTGTGTATTAATATTGGCCTGATAGCAACAAATACTAAAAATCTAATCAGGTTAAAACTTAAAGGATGCATAGACAATAAGCATTATTTTTGACCTCGAGTGTATATCTTATGGACCTTAGTATACTACTTTGTATTAGAAAATGGAACTCAGTTAAAAATCAAAAGATAGACTTGTAGCTTGTCAACCGTCATAGAGATTGAAAATTCTCACAGGATGTATTTTGTCGCTTGATGCCAAAAACAAGGTGAGTTAATTTACCATTTTGTTATTAATTCACACATTTTCCAAAAGTCTGAAAAAAATTAAATTAAAAAAAAAAAGTTTTTTTTTAAAGGATAATAAAACTGAGTTTAAAAAAAGGCAAACAATTTTATTAAAAATTTATAAAAATTTTACTTTTTTCATTTTCTTTTTATCTTAGTAAAGCCGAGTGCCGCCTAAATATATTACGCTGCACATTATCACCATCAAGGTACATTTTTTACGCGTTCTAAATATCCTATAAAAAAAATTGCATTATATATGCCATTCACCCTTTACCAGAGATATCCATCCTGGAAAGAGAAACAAAATAAAAAAATATACATATTCCTTATTAACAATTTTAAAGGCATATTTTTTGTCGTTGGCTGTATATACACAGTTAATAAACACTGGTGAAATCCTGTAATGTGATGCTTTTTCGACTCTCCATTTATCAATATAATATTAAAAACAAAACTTCTCTGTGCAAATGCGCAAATGCAATTTGAACAAAAAAAAATTAAATGCATTTCAGAGAGCACGATTAAGCTTTTATTTGTTATTGAATGTTGAAAGTTGAATTTTGTAACGGTATATGCCGTTATCCATTGCTTGGCTTATTATTAACTGTAAAAAGCTTTTCTTCTGAGAAAGAGAGAATATCATTTACTACATAACTCTCCCATTAAGGGATGGATGCTGTTTGCTAGAGTAGAGATTAATTCATAGATGAGATGCTGATTTTTTCTGTTTTTTTTTAGTTTTGTTTTGCTTCATTTTCTTTTTGTTTTTGCAATCTTGTTTAAACATGACCAGACTTAAGCAGAGATGCTTAAACAAAGATTTTAGTCAATAGCAAACTTTAAATTGGTACGGTTGTACTAAACGGATTGAGTAAATATTTTTTGTAACATAAAATTAAATATTAATCTAAAGAACTCAAAGATATATTTTGGTTTTTGGTTGAGTTTTAGGCAAAGAAATAAGTGTTAAAGCAAATTTATTAGTGGCACTAAAAGTCCTTAAGAAAACCCCCTTTTTTTAAATGTGTTAAATAAAATAAATACTTAAAAGAAATATTAAAGATTAAAATAAATAAAAGTGATTTATCAAAAAGTATAAAGTGCGGAAGAGAAAAAAAATACGTCAACTGCTGATAAATGGAAAAAATTTCGTTTAACATGAATTAAAACAAAAATATTTATAGACAAATAGAAAAACATATGTATAAATTTCGGTAATAAAAATAATCCTAAATCGATATTGAAGTTGTTGAATTTTTTTGTTTTTTTGGCAAAAGTAATTTGCTTGCTTTTTATATTCTTTGATTTCATATTTCTAATGTCTAGATTTTCTTCTTCTCCTTTTTTTTATAAAAATAAACTAAAACCTTTTGATGTTTGTTGTTTTAATTGTTATAAGAATCAAGTTTTTTCTCTTTACTCTTTTTTTTCTTCTTTAAATAGCAAGTTGTTTGTGCATTCGTACATGTTTACATACAAATGTTAAGTGTTGTATATAAAAAGGCGCCTTTTTATGGTCTTCGATAAAATTCTCTTAGTTAACAGTTTCTGTTTTTTTCTCCCATATTTTCTTTACACTTGCATTAACACCCATTCTTGCTAATAGTAAACCTATAACAGAGTTATAGAAAGTAAACTTTAAACGTAAAATGGCACTAAAGAGCTTTATTACTGCTGTAGTTACCAACAAACGGCGAAAGAGCGTGCACGGCAGACACATTTGTTATGGCGAAATTGTCAACAAAAATATTAGGAAGTTTTGCATCGAAAGGAGTGCGTCTCTGACAAACGATATTTCTTAACTACAAATAATGAACTTTAAAATGGATATAGAAAATGTTGCTCAAAATTGTAAATATTTAATTTATACAAATAGAACAGGAAATGTAATAATTTTTTTATGATATTGCAATAGATTTAAATGATTTTGAATTTTTGTGTCATTCATTTTTAATTTTGACCATTTTTATTTAAAAAAAATGTAGAGTATGTTTTTTTTATTGTCTTGTAAAAACAAAAAAATTATTATTATTAATTTTATTTACATACTTTATCCCTGAAAAGGCTTTCCATTGAGAAAGCGAAAAAGTATCTTTTTTAAATGTACTATTTTCAAAAAGTACTATTTTTTAAAAGTACTATTTTCAAAAAGTAATATTCAAAAAGTACTATATTTAAAAGTTACTTCTTCGATAACGTTTTTTTTAAAGATTATTGTTTTAAAATGTTCTTTTTCCTTTAAGCTACTTTTATTAAAAAGGTACTTTTTTTAAACTTTTTACAATATGATTTTTTTAACGGGTATTCCTTTTAAAAGGTACTTTTTTGAATGTACTATTTTCAAAAGTAACTTTTTGAAAATGTACTTTTTTTTTAAAGATACTTGTTTCAAAAGGCACTTTTATCATTAATGGTGTTTTTGTTACTAAAAAAAGGGCAAAATGTTTTGCTTTTTTTATTGAAAATTTTCAATATAATGATTTTTTAAAAATGAAAGTTTATTATAAATTATTGTATCATCACTTACGACACAAAATTTTTCTCTTAAGAAAACATTGAATAGCAATTATTTTGATACACAGTAAAAAAAATTGTTTTTTAGAAAAGAAAACGGCAGAAAATACTTTTTTCAAGATGGTACTCTTCTCAAAACGTATTTTTTAAATATTTTCTTTTCAAAAGGTACTATTTTCTAAAGTTACTTATTAGAAAACGTACTCATAAAAGATACCTACTTGTTTTAAAAGACACTTTGTGTTCAAAGTATCTTTTTTCAAGCGATTCTTTCAATATGCATTTCTTCAAGAGTTTTTCTCTTTTCAAAAGGTTAATTTTTTTAAAAAGTTAATATTTTTAAAAAGTTAAAATTTTATAACTGCAGGTGGAACTTCCATAAGTCAAACTACTATTACTCGAATTTTCTCTAACTCGATCCTATTCGATTGGCCGCAGCGTTAAGATAGAAAATAATTTGCAGTTCTCCTTCCGTAACTCGAACTTCCATAACTCGAAGTTCGCCATAACTCGAACGAAATTACATGCATGTGAATTCTATAACGCGAAGTGATTTGCTTATTTATCAGCTGGTTTGTTGCATACACATTATTGAGGTGCGTTGTTTTGAATTAAATTTTTCTTATTCGGGAGTCCCATCTTAAGCGGAACGGCGAGTGAAGGCGTGGGTTCGGTGGAAGAGACTTTTCAGTAGCCTTCCAGAAATGACGTAGAAAATTTTTATCGAACATTTAATTTATATTTGCAAACTACAACGGATGAACACTATTTGATTATTGAAAATAAAAAAATAAATAAATTTTCAGTAACTAATTTCAGTTACTGCCGTATTCATAAAAAATACTTTGGGCTTGAAATCTATTTTAAGGCAAATTTGTATGAAAAATTTGTCTTCCAATACATTTCAAATACAAATTATTTTTTATGAATACGAGCCTAATTAATATTTTGTCTGTTTTAAATAAAAAATAAACATGTTTATCTTTTAATATACAGGCATAATTGGGATTTTTTTCAACAAATAAATTCTATGACTCGAAGTCTCCGTAAGTCGAAGATTTTTTTGGAATAATAATGTTGATTCAAGTTATAGAAGTTTTACTGTATTTGGAAAGTTTTAATTTTTTTTCTATTGGAAGAGAAGCAATACGTTCGCTTACAGAAGGCATGATTTTTTAATGGAGAATTCCTACTTGAAAGCAACACAATTTAAGGAATATTTTTTTTAATAATTTGAAAGTCCTTAAAATAGAACGAGTGCAAGCATAAAAAGCAAGAAAAAGATTACTTAAGTGTCTTTCGTTAGCTGCTCTAAAAGACCTAAAAATATTTCTTACGTAAATAATTAAAGATTACTTTTTTGTCATTTTTTAAATGCTTTTCATATGTGAAAAAAAGGACATTTTCAGGAACACTTAAATATTTCAATTCATTGTAATTTAAAAGTACTTTAATTTAATTTTTATTGGTATTTGCTGTTATTCGTTTTTCCTTATTAAACCTTTTGCTGTTTGTTGTGTTTCAAAACACAAACAAATTTTATGTATTCCAGTTATTGCAATTTTTTTCTTTCTTGGATTTATGAATATTTTCTATTGCTCTTCGTATATTTTTATATCATCAAATTATTCATTTTTTCAGACATTTGTCTTTTAAGCTTTTTCCTTTAATTCAAACGACAGTGACATTTATTAACAATTGAAGTCATGTGTCATTGGCATTCGTCAATGTTTTTTAAACTGACTTACTTTCTCTCCTCCTTTCGTTTGAAAAACAGTAAATTTAAAATTCGGAAAAATATTTACTTCTTATTACGCAGTCTTTGTTAAAATGTGAATTCTTTTGCTTTATATTATTTTAAAATTCTTTAGGCAAATATCAATTGAACTGTGTTGCAGCTGACGTCTCCCATGGGAAATAGTGAAATTGTATCTAAAAAGAAAATTGTATTAAAAATATGTCATTATATTCCCTGTCAAGTTCATATATTTTTTAATAAAAAGTGAATTAATTTTTAATATTTTCAAAGGGAAGTGAAATTAAAAAAACAGTAATCAGTTAAGGACTTGAGGGCAGCTAACGAGTTCTTGCTGCTTTTAAGAAGAAACAAAACTTTCGAGAGTTAAAAAAATTTACAAAGCTAAAAAACTAAAAAAAGGAATTTATTAGTTTTAAGAATGATTAATTTTAGGGGCCAACACTTATAAAAACCCTTTATAATGGACAAGTGTTTTTATTTAAATAGCTCAAAAGAAAGAATCGTCTTTCGATTTGGTTCAAATCCTGAGTTATCATTATTTATTATTTTTATTTATTAAAAATCCTGCCTTGAAAATGTTTAATACACGAAACGCTTGCAAGTATTCAATTCAAATGACCGTACAATTTGTGAATTTTTTTTTTAATAATTTCTAAAGCAATTATTACGCACTTCTCGCTTACTAAAGATTCACTTGAAAATTACCCTTAAAAAATATGTTTGAATTTTTATAATATCTCTCAGTCAAGATTAAAATGATGTAAAAACCATTGCCTACTTAAATGCTGACAAAAATTTATTATTTTAATTGTAAAGTACATATCACATAATTTAATTTTTTTATATTTTCATTTAATGCTGCACACGTCCATTTGTTTTATCATTTATGACCTTGCCTTATGTAAATCTCTTGCCTTTATTTATATTTTATTAATAGCGTAGCAAAAAAAGGACATAAAAAATTAATAAAATTTAAAAAAAGCTGACAACTTCAATATTGTATTTAAATAGTTTGTATGAGTGGAAAACATCAAAAATAATTCCCACACAAATTAACAATTTCATGGTCATTTTAATTTACAGAAGTAAGCAACAACAACAACAACAACAAAACACTTGCCTGCTTTTGGGGATGTAAAAAATAAAAACACTTTCGGCTAACAAAAAAAAAAATAATAAAAAATACTAAAATAATTCATGTACTAAATCTCAAATAAATTATTTAATAAATAAACTTCAACAAAGTAGTGAAAATCCCAGTTTAAAAATATTAAAGCAACATCAACAACAACAACAACGAGAAAACAGAGTAAACAGATTTTCTGTATTTGAAAAATTGGCAGTGAAATAAAAGCAAAAAAAAAAGATGAATACCTTATAATTGTAAATAAAACCACCTGTATGTTTGTATTTAAATACATTTAGTGTATGAATTACAAAAAGAGAAAACAAACAAAACTAACAACAAAATAAACAGAACAGAAATCATAGCCTACTTTATGGCGGTCAGTGAATGAATGTTTAAATATTGAGCAAGCGAGAAAATAAAACTAAATCTACAATAGTGTTGTGTGCATATCGTTTATATAAATGAATATTTGTGCTGTTAAAAAAACACATTTTATTAAATAAATAACAGCGTTATTTTGCTGCCAAAGCCGTATAGTCTGTAGTTGCTGTTGCAGTTGTATCGATATTTGTTTTAAGCCACCACTTATCAACGGCTTAAATATCAAATAATATTATCAGACCGCAAACAGGCTCATACCCACATACACATACACACATAAATTCGCACGCACATGCACTGGAATACGTTTTATTATTTGCCATTTATTTAACTTTTATTCAAAATTTATTTACATATGAAGGCATACGTTGTTGGCTGCTTGTTGTTATTGTTGTTGTCAACAACATAATAATATTTAAAGAAAAAACTTAATACATATATACAAGTGCAAACACAAGGCAGCAACAATAATAGTTGGGTCAGATCCCTGCTTCATCTCTCTCTCTCCACCGCTGACAAAAGCAGCCGGCCAAAGCATTAGTTACAGCAATTGCCAGCAAAATTTTTTTGCTTCCTTCGGACAACAAGAAAAATATTTTTATAAAAAAAATATATACAAAATTACATTTTCAACATGGGATTAATACGTTATTTTCTGTATTGTATACTGCTGATGAATGGTTTGTTGCATACGTCCAGGCTTAAAACAATGATGTTTGTTAATGCTGCACCCGGCGATATTGAAGGTACGTTAACTTTTATTGATTTAACACAATTGTGTGGTATATATGATTTTGAATGGAAGGACGGCCAGTTCTTTTCATGACATTCGCTCAATTCACAACTTATTGTATTTGTTGTAAGTTGTATTATTTTTTTTTTAAAGAACAAAGAACAAACACAAACCGCGAAGCCATTTTGGCTTATCTGCAGAAACACCCAGGGTGTAGGCGGGACTCGAACCGGCGACCCCCCGACTAATAGTCTAGTACGCTATCTACTAGTCTACGGGGGCCCCCCTAATGTTGAAGGTAATTTCAACATAAACATGTTTCTAAGCAAATGTTTTATGAAAATTACAAACAACAACATTTATACAACCTACACTTCATACAATAGGTTGTAAATAGTATCAGTGTAATTTATGATTTTTGGAAAAAACAGACAAACCCCTGTATAACGCACAGCATAATGCCAAGCCTATTCGTTATTCCTAAAAATTCAAGTTTTATTTTTATAATAAAATTAATGTCTTTTACTTTAATATTAAATTAAAATTAAAAAAATAAAAACAATGGCTCATACTCCCGGACTTTTTTAAGGCAACTTGTGTTTCATCTATTTATATTTGCCACTATTTGATAGTCTGTTTAGTAGCAACTTATCTGCTTAGTTGCAGTTGAAGCAGAATAAAAGGGATCGCAGCATTTTGTTTTACAATAACTTATCATAGACAAGTTGACAGTATTGCCACGACTTTCTAGATTTTAAATGCTATTTCGCTTTAGATTTATTATTACTAGTGTATCCAGCGGTCGACTCAATCGACCGCATTCTAGAAATTAATATTAAACATAAATACATACGATAGAATACAAAAACAAAAAACAATCTAAATAAACAATTTAAAACTCTATATCATTTCTATGCAAAAGGAAATTTCATAACAATGGGTATAAATAAGTACATTGTGAAGGCGTGGCAATTCCCACTTTTTTCATTAAAGTGAGTGCGAAGTTTCATAAAAATCAGTTAAATGGAAGCAGTAGGAAAAAGGATTTTTTTTAGTATGAATGTGATACTACTGCCCACTTTCCTAATAATTAAAACGGATAGTCAGATGAAGTGTATTGTGCGTAAAAAGTTTTTAGGTGTACGCAGTTGCATCTAGATGACTGCCCAATAGTCAGAAGTCTTAACAGTGCGTTTTTTAGAATTTATAAAAGATTGAAAAAACGGTAAAAAAGGACTTTGGTCCTTTCTAACAAATGGTAGGAGATGGGCGAAAAATATTTAATTTTATTTTTTTATTGTAAAATTTGTCAACAATTTATGGCGGTTTCTTTTCTAAAAAAAAGTACAAAATTTTTTCCCATTTTTATTGAAAAACATTTTTTGAAATATATTATTAGAAATTATTGTGTCATAACTTAAGAGGCAAAATTTTTGTCTCAAGAAAACTTTGAATAGCAATTTTTTAAAGCATTAGTTTCTTATTGAAATTCTGTATGTTCAATGTGCGTATAATTCTCGTATTCAATTTTCATTGATAATTGGCACAAAAGACTGCTGGTGTAGATTGTGGAAATTCTTATGAACGCTGATGAGCGGCATTGCGGCCTCCACAAACAGCATTAAAGCAATTAAAGTTTCCCTTGCTTTAATTTCTTTCTTGAAAATTATCACAAAATTTATTTTTTTAATAAAATAGTTTAATAAAAAAATATTTAAGGATCTCAATAAATTGAATAAAACTCTTTGAATTGTTCACTTGATTTGCTATTATATTTGATTACCCATTAAAGTACTGCCAATCTAAAGAAGTTTCCAGTTCAAACTAATAAAGACATCTCTAAACAACGACAACAAAGAAACCTCAAACAAATTCTCACAACAAATCTGTAAAATCTTTTCCAAATCTTGATCGCAACACCGTCATTAGGTTCGTACATATGGAAATAATAAATGCAATTTAAAGCCAAAGGAAAGCTTAACAAAAAAGGTTTAAAAATTTTCTTGAAAGGAAAGCTAAAAAGGGAACAACAATTAACTTGCAAATAACAGCTACAACAACAATAACAACAAGAAAAAAGGTCTCAAATTAATAAAGAAACCAACAAAAAAAAAACACTTCGAAGTTTGTCAAAAGATTAAATTACTTTTAGCAATTGAAGTGTCAACAACATTTAAAATGCAGGATACAAAAGTTGAGGCATTTTTTGAGGCAGGATGTACTTTGGTTGAATTTTTATTGGCAAGCATATTTCTGAAGCATACTTTTGGGTGGATAATTTGATTTATTTATTTTTTTTATATATTTATTAAATTTTGATGATGCAATTACAAATTATTTTCTACTCTTAATCCGCTACTATTTGCTCTATCAGGGCAAGCAAACACAAACTGCTTAAAGCTTTTTAACTTATCTGCAGGAATCGAACCTGCTAGTTTACACCACTTGCCTATCAGGTCAGGGGGCAAACTCTGGCATTCGATATCGAACGAAATCCCATATAAAATTTTTTTTTAATTTGTATGGGAATTTCGTACGATATCGAATGCCAGAATTTGCCTCCAGCTTTTTAATAACTTATTATTTTTGTTGAAAATATTGTTTTAAAATTTATAAAAGCATACTTTTGGGGTCATTATTTCATTAAAATACTTTTGTGTTTTTCTTTAAAAAAATAATTATTTGTTAAATATCCTAATTAAGCAGCCCATCAGCTTGCTAATATTTGTATGTAATCTATTGATATTAAATTTAAAAGAGCATACCTTACGGGTTCTTTAATTCGCCAGCATACTTTTAAGCTGTTCAGTTCTTTTGCTTTAATATGTGTGACATTTAATGAATGGATTTTTTTTAAATAATGAAAATTTTAGTGCCCTTGATAGCTTTTTAACATACTTATAGGCGTCAAATAAATATGATATTTTTATCATGCTTTTAAGTTCAAAGAATCTAAAGCAAATTTCCGTTTTGTTTTTGTTTTAAAAAATAACAAACAAACAAATAATTCATTTCTTTTTCATGAATTTTTTTCACTGTTTATATAAAAAAATTCTTTTGAAAATTTCAATTATCTTTTTTCATGCAAATTGTTGCTCTTTCATTTTCTTTTGTTAAATAGTTTATTTTTAAATTGTCAACACGATATAAATGTTCTTTTTGAAATGTTTGTGTATTTGATTCTTTAATGTAGTTGTTTTCTAATGAAATTATCTTTTATTTATATTTGTTAAATACTCTAAAAGCATTTTCATTTGTTTTTCTTTTTATTTCTTTATGTTTATGTCTGAACCTTTTTCTCTGTTTTTGTGAATTTTTTGTATTTTTTTCCTGTGGCCATCAAATTTATATTTCTTTTATAATTTAATGTGCACCTTGTATTTGTTTTCTTGTTAATTTTAGATTTAAGTAAATAAATTAGTTTGTTTTGCTTTTGGTTGGGCAACTTTTTAGGGAACGAACAATTTTAATTTTTAATTGAAAACAAAAACAATAATTGAAAGCGTGTTAATAATTCAAAATCTTGTTCAGCAATTTAATTTAATTAAATTACAGCTCTTGAATTTTAAAGTCATCAGTAGTACAATTAAAATAGCTAAACACCTTAACAATGTTCTAAAGTTAAATTTCACAAATTGACGATGAGCCGGCCTAAAAATAAACTCAAAAAATATTTACAGTGAAAAAGTTTTTAGTAGTTAAACGAATATTTCATTATTATATTCTGAAGTTAAGCAGCAATAGATTTTTTATGAAATTGATTGTTTAATAATTAGTTTTATTTAATGCCTAAAAGTATTCTTTAGAGCTTAATGATCTAGTTTCAGCAGTTCATATTTTGAAATTAGTTAACCATGAAATTCGACTTTTTTATTGAGTTAATAATTTTAAATCTGGACTCGACTCATTACATCCGTGATCGCGTCGGCAATCGTACGAGAGAAAATGACGCGCTACTTCAATCGTATGAATTGAATGAAATGATGACACGATTACCAGTGGATCGTAATTATTTGTGAAAATTTTCAAAGCATGCTTTAGGGGTGTTTATTTATATGCGAGTTATCAGTGTTGGCAGAAAAAAATTATGGTAAAATGTTGTACAGGAGAAGAATTAATTGGTAAATTAATTTGCATTGCTATTGCGTGCATACAATATTAATACATGAATAGTTCTAACCGGGTGTCCTCAAGCCACTCATTTTTTTAACTTCAAGTGATAACGAGGAAGATTTTTTCATCCATTTTCCTTAGAAATTTGCAAAAATGATTTGCGTCTAACTAAAGACACGAAAATGTGTTGCAGTTTCACTAGGCTGAGCACACTTTGTAAAGTATAATGTGAGGCAAATGAGTCGACATAGGACTGTGAGAAGGAATTGACCCAAATGCATTCAGACCGTTTAGGTATATATATCTCTTCCTTTCGAACAATTTTAATTTGTATTTAATTTGTTATACTTAATCCAAGATTAGAGAATCATAATGTGTGAAGAAAATTTCATTTATTCATAATATTTATAATCATTTTAAATTTTTTATGAAATTAAAAAAAAAATTTTAACTCGAGCGTATTTTTTGCTAACGGATGATACTTCGTAAAACTCTCCCTTTCGATCGTACGATCACAGATGTTGAAATCCTTTTTTTGATAAAATACAGTACCTTCACCAATACGTTCACTTATGTCATTATTGAAAAAAGTATTTTTACGTGACTAGTCTTGTGTTCACGAATGTGAATATTTGAGTCCTGGGTGGGGGCCAATTACGGCATTCGATATCGAACGAAATTTCCATACAAACTCAAAAAATTTTTTATGGGATTTCGTCCGATATCGAATGGCGTAATTTGCGTCCTGGCATTTAAATTTTATTTTTATGCTTCTTTTAAGAAAATTTTAAATAATGCAACAATTAGTAAACTTACTAAAATCTTTTACTCCTGACTTCCTTTTAGGTCAGCATTAATTTAAAAGATTTAAAATTAGAGGTGAAGATACAATGAAACTCCACCAAAGTATAGTGAATATAAATACCATTTGCAGTTTCCTAGAAATTACTCAATGCAGCCTTAAAAGATGCTTTAAATATGAAAACTGTTAATAGTTAAATAGCGAAAATATTTTTATGTATTTCTCAGTTAGGCATGACAATGAAAATTCCTTCTTTGGTTGAGCACTTATCAGAGAGTCCTTAATTCTTAGTCGTGCATTTTTTGTTTAAACAAGCACGTTTTTTGATATTTAAATACAGCAGAAAACAGTTTGCAACATGTTCTATGCAGCATTTAAATCTTAAATTTAATTAATATTTATAGGCCATTAAATTGGAAATTTATGAGAAGCAGCCAAATATCTAAAATTTTGATTTTAAAACCATAAATGAATGTTTTAAATTATTTTTTATGCACCGGTTGGGGTGGTCCAAATACAAGTTTTTTATATATCATGTGATTATTTTCGAACTAAATTGGTCGTTAGTAGTTGCGAAGTGATTATTATTTTAACTAAAGTTCGTAATATTTTTGTAGAACGAATTCGATATTGGAATTTGGACTACTGTCTCATATGCCATTTTTTCTACATAAATGTTATGAATTTCAGGCAAAATAATAATTACTTGGGATTACAACTATTAACAAGTTTTCTTTTTAAAATAAATAAGTCAACTAAACATACATAAATATAAATAACAAATATTCTTTTTCTTTATGGAACACGATTTCATTCATGTGACTGCTTCGGCTGTCCTCGCGGTAGCATATCCTTTCAGTTCAATATTTCTAAACTTTGTTGACGGTTGTGTCTGATTTTATTTCACGAACGAATCGTCACAACGGCTGATAATACGATGATTTTTCGATGATTTTCTAACCAAAACGTAATAATGTTTTGGTCCCATAATAAGTTTACAATATAATTTAGCGTCATTGTTTGAGTCTAAAAGGGACCCATTTTGCCACATGGAAGTATGACACTGACTCATAGTCAAAATCTAACAGTGTCAAAATAATATGTGATTTAAAATATACTTGCATTTGGACCTCCCGGTATATATGTGATATTTGTAGTACTCAAAAATTGCTTGTAATATTTCATAAGCAACCCTTAAAATATGCTTCATAAAAAATAAATTATTCATATTTTTGTTATTCAAATAAGAACGCTAACAAATTCACTTTTGAAGAAAAGTTAATATTTGATTTTATTGATCTTTTTTTTACTCTAATAAATACTTGAAACTTTTAATATATAATTTAAGTTATTTATACACTTCGTATACATATTGCCTGAAAGTATGCTGCAGTTGTGCATTTTCATAGAAACATGTTTACTTAAAAACTAAGAAAATATTGTAAAATAAATAAAGTACAAGATTTAAACTTTTGTAAATTGACTGAGATTCAAGGAAAATTATTTTTGAAGGACTAAATTAAAAGTTGAGTTAAATATTTACCAGGTTAAAATATATTGTTGTTTGCTTTATGTTGCTATTTTTTTATTTTGAGTAACCTTAAAATATGCTTTACATTTTTTTAAATTAAAATTTCTATGATGTTTGTTTATTTGCCAGAGTTGTAGAACGCATTTTTGTAATTTCCTGCTCAATTGTTATTGAGCAAAGGTGGGGCAAAAGGCCCGCTAACATTTTGATTGCCTATTAATAACTCTGTTCAAAGAAAAGATAAATAAGTTTGGTTTTCATAAAAAGTTTATTTGGTCTTTAATTTTTTTTTGCTTTATGATTGGAAAATTATACCAACTAAATGATGACCGCGATTCGCTATGCAACTTTCGGCTCTTTTTAAGGCATTTTTCATGGCATCCTGCCTTATCTCAGGCTGAATTCCTTCGATTTCGTGACGAATAGTGTATTTTAAGATGTTGAAACGGTTGGGGGCTTATTCGCATAAACTTTTAATTTTATAAAACCCCATAAGAAAAAGTCTGGTACTGTTAAATCCGGAGATTTGGCTGGGCACAATTTCCGCTGAGTGGCAGTAATGGAACGATTATTTTCAATAAATATTGTCACTACTTCTGCTCGTTGTTCTGCCGTATATTTATCCATAATAAAATTTGGATGACTACACAACACAATTGTTAATAGTGCTGGCAAATTTTACTACTTTTTATTACCCAATTCAACACTTTGAATTTGGGTACTCAATACTACTCGATATGGATTTTTTGAATTTGTAATTTGCATAGTTTTTATCTGTAAATTGAAGTAGTTTCTTCAAAAATTAAAAAGAGATCTTCAACTATTATTGGTTTTGTATGTCTTTTTTTATTAAATAAAAAATAAATGTAAAGCTAACTTTTAGTTTAACGTTAATAACAACTTAAGAAATAATTTAATTGTTCTAAAAAAAAGTTATTTAGTTTTGATTTGATTAAATAATCTTACACCCAGTTGTCTTTTTATACAGTGATGTATTTTTATCCACTATATTAGCCACTCAACTTGCTTTAAAATACAACTCTGAAAGTATCGATTAACTACTTTAGAGTATTGAGTAACCAAAAAAAGAAATACTCGATACTCGGTACCCACTACTCAATACTTTGCCAGCACTAATTGTTAAAGCTAAACTGAGCTCAACGTCACATTAACAAGATGGCGCGGGACTTTTGCCCACCCCGTTATTACAATATTTTTATCTCTAGACTCCACAGCAAGTAAAATAAATAATTAAAAAATTTAATAGAAGCAACGTCCTTTTGTTACTTTGACAGCGATAGAATGCAATCAACCCCGCCCCTGATCCTGATTTTGTTTCTAGGTGGAGGAGGGAAAATTTTTAGTGAAACATTGAGTTTTTTAAATTTTCTTTTAGCAACGCAGTAGAAATAAAAGATATTTTAATTGATTTTTAACTATATTCTTGCTGTCAACACTGTGTTCACTAGTGTTTGGTCCAGTCACTCATTTGCTGATGTGAAGCCGGATGGCGTTTATTTTCACGAAAGCTGTAATTTACTTCCACTCGCGTCACAGCGATGATGCATTTCTTTTATTCTTCGAGAAACCTGAATTCTTCTTTCAAAACTTTATCCTTGTTAATAATTTCGCTGAAAAGAGGCAAATTATGATTTTACAAGTTGTTAATAAATGACCCCAATTATATTCCTTTCATTAGAATCTACAAGAATTTAATGACATTTAATTTTAAGCAGCTGTGAAAATTGTACTCTTTGTTTGGTGGCTCTCTTGTGAAATCTTCGAAAAAAAAAATATCCTTGAACTTTTTTTGTTGTTGTCAGCACTATAGCTTGTCTTTTTGCTGCGCTGCTTGTGAAATGGTGGCCTTTTCTTTAAAAATGTTTTTAATAGTTTTAGCAATTACAAGCTAATTAACGTATTTTTTTTTCTATTTTAAATGTTATGAACTGTTTTCACAGCTGCACTTCTGCTACGAAGTACTTAACAGCTCTGTGTTTTACCTGCGAAATTACATTTTAATTTGTACTTAACAAATAGTTCTGAAAACTGTTCTTAAGTATAAGAACACCAAATAATAAGTAAAACATTTATGTTTATGAGGAAAATTATGCTAAAAGCAAAAAAAGTGTGTTTCTTTAATGTTGTCAAAACGAAAGCTAGAATTTTCAATCAAATTAAAATTTAATAGGAGAATGGTAAAGATTATGTATTAATTTGTAGCATGCTTTTAGGCGTTATGTGATCGCTTAAAATATTTTAGAGCGCGAGCAAAGCTACAAAGCCGATTTTGAGCAGTATAAATATACGGGCTTGTCACAGAATCCAATGTAGTCGGAATGGGATTTGAAAGGACGATGAAAAATACTTTTCTGCGGTGAATGTCATCGGTTTTATGTTCAAAACAGAGTGTAATTCTAGATTGAACATAAAACTGATAACATTGCAATTCATCACGGAAAAGTATTTCTTTTTCGTCTTTTCAAATCCAATTCCGACTACATTGGATTGCGTAAGTATCATAATTCTATGCATAATTCGCGCTAGATGATAAATGTTGAAATCGATTTTCTTATTATGGCAACTAAACGTGTTTTAAAATGCTTATCGATTAAAGAAAAATATAAACTTATAAAAGAAGTCGAAAATGGATTAAAGAAAAAGAACGCAGCTGATAAACATGCAATCACGTTCTCAACAATTTTCAAAAATATTAGTAAACGAGTTAAAGACCCCAAATTTCAAAAATTTTCAGAAATGTTGAAATTGAAGCTGATTACGAAGCTTGGTTAAAAGCAAACAAAGTATCTTCCAATGCTACTCTTAAGGATTATATTGAGGTAGATAATGAGCTCAGTACAACTAGCTTTCCTACAGATGATGATATTGTTGAGCATTATTGCCTTGAAGCAGAGGGTCCAATCTTAAGCGGAACGGAAACTGAAGTCGAAAGTTCGGTAGGTGAAACTTCCCAAAAGCCAACAAGAAATGATGTAGAAAGTTCTTTCCGAACACGAAATTATTATTTACAGATGAATGACACAATAACTTATGAGCACTAGAAAGCTTAACTGTAATTTTTTTTAATTATATAAGTACATATACTTGTAAGTTTATATACTTAAGTGTGTAGTTTTCCATAAGAGGCTATTTAAAATAAAAGTACACAATACAAAAAATGTCAAAAAATTCTGTAACTCGAAGTCTCTATAAGTCGAAGTTTCTTTTGGGATAATGGTGATTCGAGTTATAGAAGTTCGACTGTATATCGAAAGAATTTAACAAAATACTCAAACAAATAGACATGCCAGAGCACTGTTTTTTCTGTCAATATGAAATGTAAATCAAACCAAACAGTTGACATTCAAATATCCGCACATATTTACTGGAAAATACCACAAAATGTGTTTGGCAACATGAAAGCTAATTACCCGTAAATTTTCCACCTCATGTGAAAAATGCCAAGAAAAAAAAGTAGTCATGAAACTCTGAAACAGGAGATACAAATATTTTTGTGGAAAATACTAATTGAAGTAACAAACACAGATGAATGAATTTCAAGCGAAGGCAATGAGTTAATAATATTTTCCGTTGTCAAATTATAGTTTTTTTTTGTAATATTGTGGCAAAATGAAATTTGTATGATTTCGAAAAAAGAGATCATATTCTCCCCTTTAATTTTAAGCTGGCATTTGTTTCGCAATCACCTTAAGTATATAAAATATATTCCAAAATAATAAAAAACCGCTTCTACTGAACAATTTATATACATAATTTATTTATCACATGTCAAAAAAAAATTAAACTTTTATAAATTTTTCTTTATCCTTTCAATTCTAAATATTGTCTGCCTAAAACTTTGTTACTGAATCCGTTTAACTGCCACCACTATAATTATATGCTACTTATTATCCTGCAACACTTTACGGTACTTTTAATTATAATGAAGATCATAATGAATTTGACTCTAATGTAATGCGATGATGTAAGAGCAAAATCATGTGTTGTAGTATACAATGTTAATTCGTACAAATTGCAATTTCCAATTAAATATCCCGCCTTTTATACTACAATATTTAGCTGTATTTGTTAGTTTTGCATGAGGTGGGTAATTTTACACAGCTCGCAACATACCCGCACACATGAACACTCGAAACGACACACCGGCGTACAGAGAGGGGACGGACGTAAAATAGATTTTACAATTTCGTATAGCATTTACGGAAACCATGCGAAAGAAATAACCTTGCACTAAAATGTCATTTGCGCATACACATGTATGTGTACAGATCACACACACTCACACGCACACACACACATTCCCACACACACACACATAAACATAAAAGAGAGATAGTAAAAAATAATTTTGTTTCCCTGCAAACATTTTTATACTAAAAACAAAGTTTCATCGGAATCAACTGGATGTCATGTCTGCCTGGGTGACTCGAAAAGGTCCGGTGTAATATTTATTTATTTATTTATAAATTGAAAGACAACAAGAAATGAATCTTTTTAATTATAACATGTGATCTTACAACGATATAATTTGTGTAGTTACAGCCTTATCTTATAGAGAACAAAAGTAATAATAAGAAAGAATAATTGCATAAAAGACAGGGTGTCCGCCGGGATGGCATACTACTTCGTTTTGCCTTTCATTTTGATACACAGTCTTTAGAGTTCATATTTGGCAGTCGTACAATAGACACGTGGCAGATTTTATATGGAAAAATATTCGACAAACCAAAGTGTTTTAATCGTTAAAACATTTTATCAAAATCAATAATCGATTACTGTGACGTTGAGAAAGTTACGTGAAATTTTTGGGAGAAACAACATGCAAACAGAAAGCACTATTTATCGTGTAGTGAATGATTTCGAAGAAAGAGGATCTGTAGGTGATAGGCCCAAGCATGGACCGCAACGTACTGCAAGATCGGCTGAAAATATTACTGCTGCTCAAGAAAGTGTTCAAACAATCCATCAACCTCAGTTCGACGACGTGCTCAGGAGCTTGGTCATCAAAGAACAACAATTTGGCCACAATTTTGAACAAGAATTTGCATTTGTTTCCATTTAAGATTCAGTTGACACAAGAGCTTATTCCGCAAGACCATTTACGCCGCCGTACATACGCCAATAGGATGTACAACAGCTCGCCCATGACAACCCCGAATTTTCATGAAAAAATTATAATGAGTGACGAGGCACTTTTGCATTTGAATGGGTGCGTGAATAAATATAATAGACGGTTCTGGGTAGTGGAAAACCCTCAAATTATTCATCAGCCACCTTTGCATCCATTGAAAGTGACATTCTGATGCGGAATTTGATCAGGAGAAATCATTGGACCTTCTTACTTTTTTGAAAATAAATAGAGAGCGATATCGTGATATGACTAAAAATTTGTTAACGCCACAACTGTATGCTTTGGGCTTGATTAACATGTGGTATCAACAAGACGGTGCCACATCGCATGCAGAAAGGATTACAATGGAATTCTGCGAGAAATCTTTCCACAACAAGTTATTTTAAGAAATGGTGATGTTGATTGGCCGCCATGGTCGCCTGATTTGATTGCTCCGGACTTCTTTTTGTGGAGATATCTGAAAATCAAGCTTTATGCAAACAAACCAGAAACGCTTTAGCAACGGAAACAAAATGTTCTTGATGAAATTAATGAAATACCGCGTGAAATGTGTGCGAATGTAAAGAAAAATGTGCTCAAAGGACTCGCATTTGTGAGGCTAACAGAGGCGGACATTTATCTGATATTGTATTCCATACATAATTGCCGACATTAAATAAAACATTTATCAATAAAAGATCCATTCTGTTTCATTTAATCAAAAATTATAAACAAACAAAGTAGTAGGACCTTCCCGGCGGACACCTGTTATATAATATAGCGAGTATTAATTTATAATTATATGCCATTAGAGGGTGTTCATTATTCGTACTTTTATTTGTTCGAATAAAATTACATGATATTTTCTTTTTTTATTCGAATTAATGAATAATTTTGAAATTTCGTCCGAAGACTTCGAACGAACAAAGAATTAAAAATTTACGGTGAAAACGGCATTGAAGAGCATATCAAGTTTGTTTGTTATTTTCTTTGATTTTTCTAAATAGTTCAGATCATCATCAATACTGCTAACGATTTTTGTGTTAGTAAATAAAATTTCTTACTTTATTTATAGACTTTTTTAGATCAGTTAATAAAACGCCATCAGTTACGCTAGAAAGGTCATCTAATTCTTCATCGTAGTTGAGATCATTCGTAATACATATTTTTTTTCACAAAATATTAGTAATAATGATTTAATTATAACCAGTAGCTCAAGATTAACGCGGCATAAAGATTTAGAGTTCGGAGAAGTTCCATCAAATCTTTTTTATTACGTACACGTATCGCTCGCAAAATCGCGTTGTAAGCAACTTTTAATCTGCACTTAATGTATGAATCACAGAAAGCAAAAATATAGTATCTTCGGCATTAAGAATATTTAGAGGCGTAACATGTTGTGAAGGATATAAAGAGTAGTGTGCTTCAAAAATTTTATTTTTTTTCGATTTTTATAAGTACCCCAGCATTTTTTTTAAAGCTTATAGAATAAAGTATTTTTGTGATTTTTTTCAGATTTTTCGGAAGAGTTTTAGAGGTCGCTTAAATCGAATTTAACCCAAAAACCGAGTTTTCTCGCCTCTTGCATTTTGTTCATTACTTGGCCCATTAGCAAGATTTGCTTTGCTACTAAGTAAATTTTTTTAAAGAAAACTCTTCAAACTTTACATCTCTGTGCAGGTATTATAAGTTTCGGTTGTTTTTTTGGTCATTTGTGTACCCTTTCTGACATTTTTTTTTTGTAAATTTAGCTTAAATTTTAAAAATAATGCTTTGCAACTTTTAAAATTTCTGTTAAGGTTAAAAAAAAACTAATGACTCAATTTAAAAGGTGGATAAATTCTGAGTCATTTAAATAAAAAAAATTATGAATTTGCTAATACCGTTCCAAAGTTATACCCTTTTTAAGCTTTGTACGCATTTTGTGAAATTAAAAATATTGTAATCTGTTTGCCAGTCATGATACTGGCCGTATTCACAAACGATTAATAAAGTTGTTGTAGGTTTAACGTTGGATTTTTATATTAGAAAACCGGTTTTAATGAACACATTAACTTTATTAAACGTTTGTGAATAAGGCCATAGATATTTAGATATGGGTGGTTTTTTGTTCTGTTCTGCAGACTTCAGCAATGCGAGCGAATATAGAGTTCTAAGCATAGAAAATATTTTTTTCAGATACAAAGTTAATGTGAGAATTCCTTTGAAGAGATTTATTAAAAATAATTCCAAGATTCTCAGCTGATTAAGCTTGATTTGCTATTAAGACCGGAATATCTACAACGATATTATGATCTTTTTGAGCTATAATCAGGTACTTTTTGGATTTAAGTTCAGTTCATTCGACGACGCCCATATTTATGTATATACGGTTTTAGTTCACATTAAGCTCTGCAATACACTCTTGTATAAAGTTCTTTTTACCACGTATATGCATTTGTTCATCATCAGCATATATGTGGCTGCTGCTGTGCAAAAGATGACTACTTAAATTGTTGATATATAAGGTACTGTGGTACTCCCTTAGACATACGTAGAGCAGTAGATAAAGGGTCACCAACAGACACGGATTGGTAGCGATCACCAAGATCAGTATCCTTGAGATATAAATAAATTGTTTATTCTAAAATTCCTAAGATCTATTTGCTACCACCCAGAAGCCACTACAAAGATACCAGAAGTCAATATGGAAACTACTGAATCTTTTATTTTTGTAAATTGCTAACAATTTTTCTAAAAATCTTCCAGCAGGAAAGAAAAATACACGTACGTCCATCAACTCTACCACAACCTCCTTTCAAATGTTCGGAGGGAGAGCTCTACATATATTTTCATTTTTATTTTTTTATTTTTGCACTCACACATCGAAAATAAATTAAACCCCAAAGAGTTTTATTGGCATTTCAATAAAGTTAATGAAAATTTATATTTGCAAACTGTTTTTTTTTCCCCCCTAAGCTTCGTCAGTGGGTGTTCGAAAAGGAATCGAGGGGAAAATAAAGGAACTGGGTCAGCAGCAGTGCTTAGTTTATATCGCAAAAGGTGTGAATAATTTGTGCATAATTTATGCCAGCTAATACCATTGATTTATTTCAATCGTTTCTTTTTTTTTAAATAAATTTTCTTCTCTTTATTTTGCATTGAAAAAATAAAGGGATTTTTAATTAATTTAAAACGATGAGAATTATATTAAATTGCAATAGTTGAGTAAATGATATTATAGAAGTAGCTTAATGCAGTTAAAGCAAATATTTGTGATACGTTTTAGGAAAATATTAGACGGTAGAGGCAAAGTGCCTAAAAGTAGGCAAAGAAAAATTATAAAATTTTTATCAATATTTAAGTAAATAATTATAAGTGATTATTCAAGCCATAGGTCAGTTTATATAAAAAACGTATATTATTTATTTTTTATATCGATATTGGCGAAATATCGATATAAAAAATAAGTAATATACGTTTTTTAAAATAAACTGACCTATGGCTTAAATAATTATTTATAATTATAAAAAAAAGTCGAAAAATAAGAGAATATTATTTAAGTAAAGTTTAAGCAAATTTCGCAATACACCAGGGTAAAAGCTTACAAACTGTAAAAAAATATTTGGAAGCTTTTTAGTTGAAACTTATTTAATCAAGCTTGAGTTCAGTGTGATTAAGTTTAGTTGCTTTTCAATTTAAATTAAGTGATATGGCCTTTTGCACTATCATTTGAATAAATGTTGACAAAGTTCGTAACATTTTACTTACAAAGAATTGGATGTGAGACAATACTTAAAAAAATAAGGAAAAAGTTAATTAATTCTAAAGGCAGTTAAAAAAAAGCGAACCTTTTTTGAGATAAATACATCCCCTCATCAGTGTTCAGGAGTATTTTAAATATTTCATTACATTTTACGTGATGCTGTTTTTTATGTAAATTGCTTTGATTTTACTTACGAAATGATTTATTGAAAGAGAATACGAGAATTATTATTATTCCAACATTTACAAATTCTCAAATAAAATAAAATAAAATGTAAAATTTATAATCACCTGTTTGTTTTTATTTCACTTTTTTGGCTTCCATTTGGAATAACAACTTTTAAAACGATTGATTCAGTGATTAACTCTTTGTTTTCATTTTATAAAAACCGGCAGTAAAAATACAATAATTTATAACTTTCTCATAATAATTTGGTTAAATAGTTGATATCCCCGACAACTGACAGCCATTTAAAAAATAGAATAAAATCAAACAGATAAATGCTTATGAATGTGTAGTGTGGCCTTCCAAAACAGTATGCAGCTCCGTGTTACTTAAGTGCTGTTAGAATTTATAGGTTCTTGCTGAAGCGCTGGAAAGCAAATGTGTTTGTTTTCCAAAGGAAAATTTAAGAAAAATCTTTGGTCCTGGTATAGATGACATTCTGTCATAAAAATTATAACATCAACGACATAACAAATCTCATGAACAAGTCTAAAGCTTGCATAAATCTGATGACCAACGTCTGCATAGAATTTCTTTTAAATATGTTTTTTACATTTATTTAGAGTTAAAAAAAATCAATAAAATTTAATTGAGAAGCAGCACCCTGAAAGAGCAACACTGATTTTTATAATTACCTAAATCTCTTCAAATATTCTATTATTTTAATGGCTTAAAATACTGCAACATGTACTCTCATATATTATTGATAATATTAACATGATGTCATTAAAATACTGAAATTGATTAAACAAGTTTAGATACCCGAAAAATTATACTAAACATTGTGACACATTTGTTGATTGATCTATTCTTTGTGATGGATTTAGGTCTGATTATCTAAATTAATTTTTTTTTCTTTTTTCATAAACGTCAAGGCCATCTTGATTGATTTCACTTTCTTTAATTTTATTCATGCACAGTTTGTTTCAACAACTGCTTAGGTGTTTCAAACATGATGGTCTATTAATAATAAAATAGCACTTTTCTTTGCCATTTAAATTATCTTAATAATCCCCTAAACTATGCTAAAGTATTTGGATTAACTTTTATAGCACTTAAAGTATGCAATAATTGGCACTTGAAAAGTGTTTCAATTAAGCACACGCTCATGCATATTCCCAAAAACTTATAGATGTCATTTTAGTGCTCTTAAAGTTTTAAAAGTTTGTAAAATTGCCTTAAAGTATGCCACATTTTTCAAATAAACAAAAATTAGTTTTTAAAGTGGCTGTTGAGGGAAAATTGCACAATGACACAAAATACAGATTAAAATTATTTGAAGTAAATTGTTATTTATGGAATATAAATTAACAAAGTAAATTTATTCAAAAACATACTTAGAGATCTATAAGGACATATTTGTAATACATCGCTCAAGTTCTTAAGCTCATTTAAAACAAAAAGCAATAGTACTTAAGTATTAAGCAAGCCAAAAATGCTTGTCCTTAGTAAAATCAAAAATTAAAAAGAAAAGTGGTACATGAAATTACAACAACGTGGAGGAATGGGTTAAATAAACGTTAATTAGTGAATGTAAAATTTATATATTGATTGCATGAAGTTGTGAAACTGTGTTTGCTTTAAAAACAACTAATAATACATTCCTTTTGATGAAACGAATTTTGTACAATTGCCTTTATTTATTTTTAAAAAGTCTTTGATTCTAAGAATACCATGTTGAAATTTTCACTTTATTGTTTCTTTTACTTTTATTTAAATTAATTTGCGCAAAATTAAAAACCTACAGAATCGCATTAACTATTTTGTTTAAAAACGGGAAAACTTTAGAGCCATCATAATGTCTTACTCTGAATATTTCTTCCAGAAACTTTTCAATATTTTGTTCTTTCTACATTTTAATTTCCGAAAAGTCAAGGCGATGAAGTTCGCGCCATTCATCATTTGTTTCTTGAATATTTTTTTTATCAATTACATTTGTTAGCAAATCACACAATTATATTTTAGTTTTTTTTTCCTCTTCTTTCTTCTTTTATTTACATTAGCAGGCGCTAAAGCCTCCACACATTTAAGAAAAATGTCGAAATCGAACCTTTTTAAGAAGACATTTCAAAACTCAATATAAAATTTTAAACAGTGGCGCTCTCTGAAATCAATTTCATTGCCAGCAATGGGGGGAAACATTGTTTTAAGTATAGTTTGAACAGTTTTTGAAATGAAAGAAAAAATAGTGAGGTTTAACAAAATATAAAAATTATTTTTAACAAACATTCTTCGGTATACAAATTTCCAAAAAAAAAATACTTTTATTTGAGAAGAGATACTAAAAAACTTTTAGCATCTCAAAAAAACATAAATCTTACAATATGACAGACAACGTTGATTACAACCCCCTTTTTAACAATCAAGCTACAACTTCACACATGGTGATTTATGTTAAATTTCATATTTTAATACGCAAAGAGTGTGGCTGCGATTACAAGTTTTGTGTATTTGACAAACCAAATTTTATGTGAGTTTTTCTCCCCAATGATTTTTTTTAAAGTTGTATTTCTGCCAGTGGCGGCTTGTTGTGGTGGTTAAAGTGCTTGTCTACGAAAGCAAACAGCTCAGGTTCGTTCCCTGGCCGAGGTTTTTTCGAGTCTTAAAATTAAGTGGCTTTAAATAATTTATCCAAAAAGCCCCCTGACCACACCAAGCCCTGGAAAAAGAGGATAAGATCATGGCAAAGCTCAGACAGCCGCAGCTCCTTGGGAAAAAGGTAGGAATCAAAGATTAACAGGGTTCCGCACCACTACACCCCAAATACACAGAGGACGTTGTTGCTAGGCAACAACAGCTGGCAGCTCCATTATCCTTGGACCTGCTACTGCAGACTAACAACCGATTAATGAAACTCATACAAAGCAAAATAACAATGAAGACGCAAAAACAACTGAAAACAAAATCGTAAAAGATGAAGATGCTTTGTGGCAGCCAATTGCTTTCAGGAGGGGTAATGGAGAAACAAAACAAAATTATTGACAAACATATTATTCAAATCAATGCACAGCTTATTTGACTTTATTTTTCATTTCAAAAAAAAAAAAAAAAATACGGTTGCTAAACAATTACTTTTTTTCTGAATACTCACACTCCGAACTTCAGGAGTTTGCTCGCTCCCCTATAAAATTAATGATTTCCATGACAGCTTTTTATATTAAAATGTGTTTCCTTTTTTATTTTTTATTTTTTGGTTTCTTTTTCATATTTGATAAGTGCGGTATGAGTGTGTATGTGTATATATATATATGTGTGTGGGTGTGTATGTGTGAGCACGTGTAAATTTCATTTGTATGAGTATGTGCTTCAGAGATTTGTTTTGATTTCTAACGAAATTAAGATAATCACACTTAAATGTACACAACATCATACACGCCGGCACTTTTAAGGTCTTGATGTAGACTGTTTTTTTTGATAATATGCTTTTGTTTTTCATTATCATTATTATTATTATTATTATTATATGTATTTTATATATATATATATATATATATATTTATTTTATTTTGTTGTTATCACACAGTCATAAACGCCACCATAATGATGATGGCAACAAAGTGATATCTTCTTTTATTTTACCGTCATCCCCCCACTATTCATTTTACTTGTGAAAGGAATATCATCACGCACTTGCTGTGAAAAGCAGTGAGTAGCAAAACAAGTTTTTAAATATATTGGAGTGCTCCATGCACAGGTGGCATTTTTATACCCTTCGCCAAAGTTGTAAATTTCAAAGTAAAGCACCCATTTGCGACCCAATAAAACGTGTACATTTTCTTTGGCCGTGTGCGAGTAGAAATGAATTTCGAAAGAACATTAGGGACCCTCGCTGTAAGCCAGTCTGTCAACAAACTAGATTTATGAGACCAAGAAAGGACGATTATGTTTATTTCTTATAATTTTAATTTATTTCTATTCAGGGAAAATAACTTTAAAAATTGTCAATAGGTGATAGTTATTTTTAATGACCGATTAAGCGCACTTTTTCAGCTCGAACCCGAGCAAAAAAACTAAAGTTTCCGTTGCAATTAAATAAAGGGGTTTTCAACAAGAACTTTGTTTTTCAATTGTGACAACAATATCAACATGATAGTTCTGAAATTTAGTTTTTTGTTGTATTCGTAGTAGATGCATTGGCAATCGTTACACTGAATTCAATTTCTTTCGAAAATTGCAGTAAAATAATTAAAATCTACTATCAAAATGGTGGTTGTATTAAAGTTACATTTCGTAAAATTCGTGATATTTTCGGACAACATAATCGTCCTTCTGAGACCGCTATTAAGAATTTGGTCGTTAAATTTGAGTCGACAGGCTCGATGCAAAAAATGTGCCAACACCACCGCGTGTTTGACCGGGTCGTTCAACTGAAAACATCGCAGCCGTGAGCCACAGTGTTGAAGAAGATCCAAATTTGTCAATTCCTGGACGTTCTCAACAATTGGAGTTATCCAAAACAACCATATGGAGAATTTTGCGTAAGGAATTGGCTTTGGCCTTACGGGGTTCAACTGGTGCAGGAATTGAAACAGACCGACCATTAACATCACCGTAGATTCGCCCAATTCATTCAGGAACAACCCGCTGATTTTTCTGAAAAAAATTTTTTTTAGACGAAGACAATTGTCAGTTGTCGGGTTACATCAACAAGCATAATTGCCGCTTTTAGCCTTTTGAAAATCCTAGAGCGATTATTGAGAAGCCTTTGCATGCTCAACGTGTCACTGTTTGGTGCGCTATTTGGTCTGGAGGCGTGATTGGGCAGGTTTTTTCGAAGACGAGGCTGGAAATGCGGTAACGCACGGTCAATGGATCACGCTATCGCGGGATGTTAACAACTCAATTTTGGCCTATTATTGATGATATCACTGATATGTGGTTTCATGAGGACGGTGCCACATGTCACACACCCAGTGACACGATCAATTTATTGCAAACCAAATTTTCCGATCGCATAGTTTCACAAAAATCAGGGGGCAAATTACGGCATTCGATATCGAACGAAATCCCATAGAAAATTTTTTTTTAATTTGTATGGAAATTTCGTTCGATATCGAATGCCGTAATTTGCCCCCAGCTATTAAGTGGCCAGCCATATTGTGTGATTTAACACCACTGGATTATTTTTTGTGGGACTGTGTTAAGGACAGAGACTATACTTAGCCAATCGAATTGATTGCAGCCTTAAAACTCAAAATCCGTGATGTGATTAACGAAATAGAGCCGCCATTTTGCCAAAAAGTGATTAAAAACTTTGATGAAAGAATCGACATCTGTCAGCGTGATCGTGGTGGACACTTTTCATTCATAATTCCTGAACTTTTCTCTTCATAATGCAATAAAAATTTTAATCATCTTGATATAAATTTTCTGTTTTGTTTTGTTTTAAAAAACAAAGCTCTTGTTGAAAAACCCTGTAGAAAAATTAAAAATTTTTCTACTTTAATTATTTAAGAAAAACAAAATTAAACAGACTTTTCAAATCCATTTACTTTGACAACTTTGTACTTTTTCTATTTCTATAATTAATGGGAGGGACCATTTTTTATATTGCAGTTTATGCTGACAATATGCAGCTGATTTTGATAAAGCTGATACTATTCTAAAGGTATTCACTTGCAGATGCCCACAATATATATATGATTAAGAACGGTTCGGTATTTTGGAAGCTATAATCGTTCAAAGTTGCTACTAATCCATGCACACTAGGGGTATAACCAAATTTTGGCCCTAGCACTACGCGATAGCGAATATTGTGTTATTTACGAAAACAATTTTTATGGGTCGTTTGAAAATAAAAATCTCACCCACAAAAGTGATTTTCAAAAATCCATAAAGAATAAAATTTAATAAAAAATTTTTAATAATTTATTAATAAATATAAAAACATTTAAAAAGTTTCTTAATTATTAAAGGACAGGAATTTAAAATAATAATTTTATAAAAAAAACTGTTCGTTTTTGGCTAAATGTATGAGTACAAATAAAAATAAAAAAAAATAATTTTCAATAAATGACCTTTTTTGAAAACCGCGAAAAATTAATATAATTTTTTTTAATAGTTTTCAATGGACTATTCGACTATGCTAGGGCCATTTTGATGTTTGCAAAAAATGGGAATAAGTTATACCCCTAATGCACACTCATTACACATGGCTGTATAACTTTCAATAGATCTTTGGTCGCAGTGTCCTGTGTTTCCCGAACTAGAACAATTCATTCATTCATTCATAACTTTCATGTATATTTGCCGAATTCATGTTGGCTAATAAATTCATTGTAAACAAAAGAGAGCTCATTAATATCATATTGTTTATTTACTGCATGACATTTGTTTTTTTTATGAAATTGTACGAAAGCACGAATACGTGTGACATCGTGGGATTGGCAGTTGATTTATAAATTGCTGATATTTTGGAATGTCTTTTGTTTTTGTTTGTTATCGTGTGTCTGTAAATGTTAAATCTTTTATTAGTCACAACCAGAATATGGTCGATTGCGTCACCCATTAAAAATTCTAGTACATACAAACATGTATAGAAAAATGTATATGAAAGTTTTACCGAATGCCGAAACTCAACTGAACATAGATTTTTGCTGAACACAGGCAACGAATCCGAACATTCGCTCTCATAAAAGAAATTTTTAACCGATATTTTTTTAGTCAAAAATATAAAATTTATTTAACATTTAATTAACATTCCTCTTATTCCATTTAAAGTGAACTTTTGATTGGGAAACTCAAATGAAAGAAATTAGCTTTTATTGTTGATCGAAAAATATCGGTGAATAAAGTAGAAAAATAAAAATTTTTCAAGATTGTTATTTCTCAGCTAACAAACATCACATTGTTATATTGAAATCCTGATCAGACAAATTCTATTCGTTTGATTTTTTTAATTAAAAATATGTGATATTCTCGATCTCTGCTTTTATTAGCTTCACTTATAACCGATAATGCAATCAATCATCACATCTTTTAAATGTAATTTTCTTAAAATTCAAGACGTTTTATTTAATTTGGAATTTAGCATACAGATAAAGTTTTCTTGAAAATACAAATTGATGATAAGAAAAGTAGTCAGCGCCACGCCCATATTAAGTAAGTGTTCTATTTTGAACTACTTAGATTCAGGCGATTGGTATCAAGACTTGAACAAACATTTTGTGCCCCTGGCAGGAAAATAAAATAAAAAGTAACAAAACAAAAAGTGGGCGGTGCCATGCCTATAAGTAAATATCCTTTTTCAATTACATTTACTTAGCCGCGTCTAACGAAACTTTTCACACACATTGAGTTATTTTAAAAATACATTTTATTAATAAAAAGTGGGCAGTGACACGCCTTAAAAAATAAATTAAAATTTATTGTGATTATTTTTTCGAACTAAATTGGTTTTTAGTAGTTTTTTTAAGCCAAAGTGGCTAAAGTTCGTAACATTTTTAGTCAGAAAAAATTGGACGTGAGACAGTATTCCAAAGGAACAAGCGAACATTTAACATCAATTAATTTAAAATTACTCGTCAGAAAATTTTAAATTTAAATTTATTTTATTAAAATTTTTTTTGTTTTAATTGTTTTTCTGTAATTGTTCTTAAATAAACAAACTTACTTCTGTCCTTAAAATTTTATTTCAAAATTTTTTTTACTTTTTGAATGCATCTCAATAATGAAATAAAACTTTAAATAAAATCTTCTTCACTTTTTTCTTTTCAGGTGAGTGAGTCTCTTTCATGTTTTGTTAACCAAAAAAACTAACATAAACCTCAGGTGAGCCATAAAAACTATGCCAAAATTCAAAATGCAGTGAAAGACTGACTAACGGACAGCCCAAATAGATGGACGAACTGCATGGTCCTCAGATCTTTTTTTTATTTGGAGAAATGATCTCGACGGTTCATGACTACAGTTTGAATCCCCGAAATATGATAAGCTCATATTTAACAACACTTATTGCCGTTAAATTAACTCTTGGGCCACCTTTTGGTTTAATCTCACATGTGTCTTTTGCTTCCTTCTTTTTGTTTTTATTTAAGTAAACAAATCTGTGTAATTTGTGTTAAAATATTTTAAACTTTCTTTTGAAAATATCACCTGAAGCCTAACAACGGCCCCGAATTGCTAAGATTTATTTAATAAATAGTAACCCTCGTAGATATTATTCTTACCAAGAGAATACAATAAAACGAGTAAAACAGGAAAAACATTTGCTATTTTTCTAATAAGAAATGAAATTTTATTATTCCTTATTTTTTTCTTTTTACCTGTTCAATTTTTTTCTTTTTTTGGTTTTTTGCAACTTCAGCTGCTCGAACTCATTATAATTGGTAATTAAATTCATTATTAATGCGTTTATTTTTACACAAAAAAAAAAACAAAAACGAAAACGATAGCGTTTATTAAATTGTGTGAATATATTGCTAAAACGCCTTAAGGTATGCTAATGTTTTTTAATTATTACGGCAATTGTAAATAGAATAGCAGATTATTTCGAGTGTTTTGAGTTTCTTTAATGGAACGAAGCTTTGGAAAACTAAAATTATAATTCAATATCCCAGTGGAAAATGTTTAGGTTTTATTTTTTGTGAAGCAGGTAACGAACGGAGGCCTATTTCTTCTTGAATTCTCCTTTACAGAAAGCACATTGTATTGCAACAACTTTCAAATCTGTAATAACTAAATTATTTTTTTAATTGTACAGCTTTTTAGTGGGAACTCTTTCTTTATAAAAATCATGACTTGTTTCAAGCAGATTTGTGAGCGGAGGTATTGCTTCTCTCTCTTAGTAACCGGGTTACAGGCTTGCCCTAGGTGTACATAATTCGCCACTTAAATGTGTGCAATTTTTACTAAGAAAGAAAAAAAAATAAATTTGTGTAAATTTCGATTTCAACACTCCCACTTAAAATGAAAATTTCATGCAACAAAGTTGCGTAGTGTAAATATAGAATCATGTGTCTATTCTATAATGAATAATAAATAATAATGAATTTTATTTATTTGATTGTTTGTTTGTTGTTGGCACTTTGGCAATTTTGTAAAATAGTGAAAATGGCGAAATTATCAAGTAGAAAACATAAAATATATGTAATTCAGTACATGTGTTGCCCACAAATATCCCAACGTTTGTTTCTTTACTTTTTGGCCAATTATTAACTGTTCCATATAAAAGTTACCAATCGATTTTAATATCACATAAAATATCTAACGCAGCAATTTTATAGTACATTCAAGAAACTTTTTATTATGCCTGAAAATATGCTTTCAAATAAATCTTTACGAAATCCTAAAGTGTGTGTGTGAGTATTCCATGACAGCATAAGAAATATTAGCAGGCACAACCAATCAAATTCAGCTGTTAATGTGGATGGTGTAGTTGGGTGGTTGAATGGAAAAGGGATTCACTCAAAGCCACAACTATAAAAACAAAAGCAAATATTTATAAAAAAAATCTCGAACATTTATTTATAAATCCTATATGTACTGGGGAACTATTTTTATGACAACCAAAAACAAACAAAAACAACAGACTTATTTCTTATAATCTCCTGGAAGTGTAAGAATGTGGAGTTTGAAGGACGTACTTTATGGTGTAGGAGTAAAATAAATTGAATTAACGGAACGGTTTGCCTTTAAGACATATGACGCACACTGGCAGCGAACGCAAAAATAATGGCAACAAATCTATATCTTCTAAAGTACTCATACGACTGCAAAATGATCTAAACAGAAATCATCAAGGAAATGTTAAGCTTTTATAAAACGAAATTCTGGACCACTCAGTTGGAATAAGCGATAAGTTATCCGGAATCGAAGTTTTAATTTTTACGATATCTTCATCGCACTTTGTGTTTAACTCTTTCAGACCGCGATGCATCGATTGCGCGGGTGGGTCGCGGTCTCAATATTTTCGCTTCTATTTGACCAATGTGAAATGGATCGGCGTACATCGATTGTGTGGATTTTTCTTAATGTTTGGATCTCACATCGCTCCGTTGATCGTTTTACCGTTACTTCAATTTTTGCGAAATTTATGCTTCACATTTCAGTTTTGTCAAAATGTGCTGCAGAAGTAAGTTGTGTTTTTATATACTTATAAAAGAACAAATCGTTAACAAAGTGAAGTGGATATATGTACATATTTGAATTTAAAGAAATATAAATTTCACTGCCTGGCCCACGAAGTCGAACGTTATTGTTCTTCTGTGAAATTACATTTAAAACAAAAACAAAATTTTAGAAATTGTTTTTGTTTTAAATGTAAGTTCATAAAAGAACGATATCGTTCGACATCGTGGGCCAGACAGTTAATGTTTTAAACCAGTGATTGCCAAACGTACACAACGACACGTTTGGTTCGTAATTTGATGTAACGATCTGCGTACACTGAACCAAATTTCTTATTGATTACCAAATATTCGCGCCATTTATTTCGCTAAGATAAACAATTAGGAACTCTATCTAATGTAGTAACTATTATTAGAGTATTGTTTTTTGCTTGGAAAACAGTCTACTTATTTAATAGTTTTTCTAGTTTCTTTTAATTTTTTTTACAGTTTTTAATTTTTGTTTTTAATAGTTTTTATTAAAACTATTATTTGAGATATTCTCCAAATTTTATTTGTATCTTAAAACGTCGAAGCAAGTGTATAAACAGTTCATTTGTTTCGTTATGTGTCTACAAGAAAACAAGCGGCGTACAACCCTCGTTCGATAGCTTGCATACACTGACAATATTATTACAGCAACGGACTGTGCGTTATCCAAGAAGTCATCCGTTCAGTCAATTTTAAAAGAATAAACATTTAAAATTGTAAGCAATTTTATTTTTAACTGACTCTAACATTCATTCAAAAAACTAAGGACAAATTAATACGGATTTTCGGTTACATTCAATATTGTCCGTTGTTTTCAAGTGCTGTTTTTTTCTTTGCTTGCTTTATTTGATTTGTTTGAGACTTCCTCTCCTACCCAAACAAAGGAAAAATGTTTTATTTTCACGGGCTTAAGTCAATTAATTTTTTAACATTAAAAATTAAATGAACTTTTGGTTCAATTTAAATGAAAAATGAGTAGACCGGTTTTTAAGTGAACTTTCATTTATTTTAAATTACGATTTCAGTTAATTTTACGTACAGAATATTTTAGGTGTTCGACTGAGTAAAATAATCACAGTTGTTATAGTCAGTGTTGCCGATTCGTGTTCTGTTGTACACATACATATACTTATGTGCAATTTCGCTTTATTTTATTTTCTGGAAATTTTCATTAGTTGCCTCAACGATCACATGAAATGAAATGAAATTTTTCGGGAATTAGATTTTCATAGCGTTGTATCAGCTAAGTTGGTCCCTAGATTAATTCCAGAACAAAGCCAAGTGTTTCATCAGGTGTTACGTGTTAAGTAGGATCAGGAAATGATGCATTATATTTTCTCGACGTTCCAGGAGAATGTTGTATAAATAACATACATCTTTTAAGTACACCTCCCAATAAATCATAATACCACATGTAGTCATACAGCATTCATAGTGTGTGCATATCAACTTCAACCAAGTAGGGTGACACCCATTTAAATGTGTTGAAGTTGGCTAAAGACCACCAAAGCAAACTAGAACAAAAGTATCATGGTCAAAAATTACGATACGTTTTGGATTGCTTTGTGATTGTCAATTGGCGACACATTTTTGAAATATGACTACGTTGTACATTTAAATACTTTATTCTAAAATAGTAAAACAATAGTAATTTGAAACACATTGAGTGATTTAGAAATCACTCAATTATAGATAAGATTTTAGAGTATATAAGCTAGAACATTTATGAATAAAGTCGGATTTGAAATTATAAAGCAAAACCGGCAATAACCTTGCCTGCCTTATTAATTATAGTCTCCAATTTGGGCAGTTTCTTTTTGAAACGCCGATTTACTAGCTGACACCCTTTACAGCTGTTTAAAAGTAGAAAGGGCTACAGGGAAAGAAACTTACTATCTCATTACATGGCGACCGAGACAGGACGTGTTGAGTTTTAAAATTTCAAACTGAAAAAAAAACATCATTTCATCCGAAGTCCTAAAAGGACCATCTTTTAACCCCCGTGGAAAAATTTTTTTCATTTTCCATTTTCACCAAAATTCCAATAAACATTTTTTTTTATGGAAGAAGAAATTGAGGAAATATTCAACCGATGGGAACAATACCTTAGGGAAGAATACATACCAACTCCTACAAATACAACAGCACCAGTCTACAAACCTCTACCTATCAACGCCGGCCCAAAGCCAATAACTATAGAGGAGTACAGCAAAAGAAAATACAAACAGAAAGCCAACCCCTGCAAAAAACCGTAAAGAAAAAGAAACGCGCTGGCAAGCGGTTTCAAAAAAGGCGAGAGGTAGCCATACTCTACAACAAGTTAAATCTATGCGGCGACAAGAAGGAACGATTGGCGATCAAGCGAAAACTAAAATTATCAAAGAACAAACAATAATCTACAGTATGACGTGGTGGAAGAAAATTTTATCTTCAATACCTTTAATAATTGCAGGATACGAAGTCGGAAAAGCTACGGAAAAAGATGACAAGACAGAAAACCCGCGCATTGAACACCCAATTAATGAAATTGATAAAATCGATATTATATTATTAATCACCGTAGTATTAATCATACTAATAATTATTTTAAAGTATATAAAAAAGGTTTCATCAAGAAACAACCAAAGAATATAGAATACAAAATTATTTTAATACATGCTTAACAATTTTTATACAAAATAAATTTTGTACTAAAAACAATAAAAATGATAAGCCACATTTGCACAAACTTACGTAATACTCTGTATTAAAAAAAAAAAAAAATATATAATAAAAAAAAAAAAAAAATGTTAAAATAAAAATCCAAGTAAAAAAGTGCAAGTAATTTAATTTAAAACACAAACAAAAAAAAAGAACTTCATATTGCACAATATTTTGAAAAAAAAAGAACTTATGTAATTTAAGAATGGTACGACACACAAACATACAAAATTTAAAAACACAATTAATGACAACTTTGAAAAGGGCATTAAACTGAAAATGACCCAATTAAATTAAAAAAAATACTAACTTGTAAAATAAAAAAAAAAATATATATAGGTAATGACTAATAAGAGAAATTAAATATATTAAATGATGGGCAAAAGAATAGCAGTGATAGGTATGCAAAAATAAAATTTTTGAGGAAAAGATTAATAAATTTAACATTTGACAGAACTTACAATACAGAACTATATTTTTCATAAATACTATTTCATTTAATGTCTCAACCCGAACCACCCACTTGGCAAATTTTACAAACTCAATTTGAAAATGCTAAAGCTTTGTTTCTGAAATCATACAAATGTATTAATAAACGCAAAATTCCAAGTGCTAACACAATACAAGGACATTTAGAATTGATACATATCCATTACAACAACATTTTGCAAACATATTATAACATAGACTTTACCCTAACTAAACAACATAGGCGAGAAGCATATGAAATTATTGAATTCCTAAATGAAAAATTAAAAGCATTAGTACCGAAGTTATCTACAACCTTTGACATTCAATTCGACAAGAAAGGTTATTTTCAATTTTATAAGAAAGCTTTAGAAGCCGAGGATATTTTAGAGTCCTCTGATTTGAATAATACATTATTTTGTACCAAAGAAAATTTCACTAAAATGGACTCATCGAAGTTCATTGATCTGGCCTCAAAAATCTTGCCGGAATTCGACGGAAGATTTGAAAACCTACAAAAATTTTTAGATGCTCTAGCCTTGTTGGATACGGTAAAGGCAACACATGAACTTTTAGCAGTTCAGCTAATACACACCAAAATTAGTGGCAACACACGAGCCACGATTAATGGATTAAATACCATCACTGAAATAATATCAAAACTAAAAACAAGCATAAGAGGCGAATCGGCGGAAATATTGATGTCCAAATTAATGGCTACACGCCAGGCTGACAAAACGACTACAGCATTCGCTCAAGAAATTGAAACGTTATCTAAATCACTTGCCTCTGCATATATATCAGACGGACTGCCTGAAGAAACCGCAAGCAAGTATGCTGTACAAGCCACGGTTAAGGCTGTAGTAAGAAATGTCAATTCGGATCGTACTAAATTAATTATAGAAGCAGGAAATTTCACAAGCATTGAGCAAGTAGTTACAAAGATACTAAACTCACAGCCTGGACCATCAGCAACAAATATACTACACTGTAGGAGTAAACCAAACCAAGGGTATCTACAACAATTCTCAAACCGCAATAGGTACAATAGTAGATTTTCTAACACTAGAAACAGAAGCAGGAATGATCAGCGATTTGTTAGCAATAGGACTTATAGCAACAATAACAATTATAATAATAATAGGGTAAGAAATACTTCTAATAATTATATAAATAGAAATAATAACTTCAGATATGGCAACAATAGAAATGAACAAGGACACCGTAATGTACATACATTGGAGACTTCGGAAAACTCCGAGGTCCCCCAGTAAGAACTGGGGGCATTGAGCCCACAAGTGGTAAAAGTGATAAAAATATTTATAATAATATTTACTCAAGCATTTGCACTCTAAACTTAAATTTATGTAGCTTTATTGAACTTAATATTACATCTAACAACACTAGTATCACATTTCTAATAGATACTGGAGCGGATATTTCACTCCTCAAATGTAAATTTATTCATGGTGAAATAGATGAAACACATAAAACAAAAATTAGAGGTATTGGACAAGGTAGCATAACAGCGTTAGGAACAACACTAATTTCTTTTAATTTCAAAGAGTACACCAATCCAATTTTGCATAACTTACACGTAGTACCAAATGATTTCCAAATCCCATGTGATGGAATCTTGGGTATTGACTTCATACGTCAATATAACTGTATAATAGATTATGGTCCCTCAAGTAGTAAATTTATAATTAGACCATATTCCAATTGTTCAATTGAATTACCGATGCTAGGAGGACCAAAAAGTGGAACAATTGTTTTACCAGCAAGATCAGAAGTAGCTAAAGAAATTAAACTACCCAAAGGCAATAAGTCAGTATTAATTCCACATCAACAAATTGATGATGAGGTCTTTGTAGCAAATACTCTCACAAACTTAAATAATCCAGTAGTTTGTTTTGTAAATACTTCCAATAACACTAAGGTAATCAACATGCCAAATTTAAATTATGAATCCGTAGATCAGTACAAAGTTGTCAAATTAGGTAATAAAAATGGAATTCAACCTAGATCAAAAGAAATACTTGACAAATTAAAAGCAAATTTTCCGGACATAGCGAAAAACGAATTAACTAAATTATGTTCAAAATATACTGATGTTTTTGGATTAGAATCGGAACCAATTTCTAAAAATAATTTTTATAAACAAAAGTTGAGAATGTGTGATGAAACACCAGTGTACATAAAAAATTATAGGATACCGGAAACACAAAGGACTGAAATAGAAAAGCAGGTTGAAAAACTAATAACAAATGATCTAGTAGAACCATCATGTTCACCATACAATAGTCCCATTTTATTAGTCCCTAAAAAACCATTGCCAGGATCGGCAGACAAAAGATGGCGTTTAGTAATCGACTATCGCCAAGTCAATAAAAAATTACTGTCAGACAAATTTCCACTACCACGCATTGATGATATTTTAGACCAATTAGGCAAAGCAAAGTATTTTTCGACACTAGACCTTATGTCAGGTTTCCATCAAATAGAACTGGATGAAAGCTCCAGAGACATTACATCATTCTCAACGGACAAAGGAGCATTTCGCTTCAAAAGACTACCATTTGGCCTAAAAGTTTCCCCAAATTCATTCCAAAGAATGATGACAATGGCATTTTCAGGCTTAAAACCATCAAGTGTATTTCTGTATATGGACGACATAATAGTGGTCGGTTGTTCAACTGCACACATGATAAAAAATTTACAAGATGTTTTTGAAACTTGCCAAAAATTCAATTTAAAATTGCATCCCGAGAAATGCAAATTTTTCTGTCATGATGTGACATTTTTGGGTCACAAATGCACCAGCAACGGAATTCTACCGGACAGTAATAAATACAATGCCATTAAAAACTATCCGAAACCAACAAATAAAGATGAAACTAAACGTTTCGTAGCGTTTTGCAACTACTACAGAAAATTCATTAAAAATTTTGCAACTATTAGCAAACCTTTAAATAATCTAAGCAAAAAGAAAGAAATTTTCAATTGGACAGATGACTGCAATAACGCATTCAAACAACTAAAAAATGCACTAATAAATCCACCGTTACTCCAATACCCAGACTTTTCAAAACTATTCTATATAACTACTGACGCCAGTAAAATAGCATGTGGCGCTGTACTTAGTCAAAAATATGACAATACATTGTTACCAATAGCATATGCTTCACGATCATTCACTAAGGGAGAATCAAATAAAGCTACTATAGAACAAGAACTACTTGCCATACATTGGGCAATCAACTATTTTAGACCATATGTATATGGTCGAAAATTTATTATTCAGACGGATCATAGACCGCTAACATATTTATTTTCAATGAAGAATCCTTCTTCAAAACTTACTAGAGTACGGTTAGACCTAGAAGAATATGATTTCGAAGTCGAATACGTTAAAGGCAAAGATAATGTAACGGCCGACGCATTGTCTCGCATTACATTCGATGAAATCAAAACTTGTGTTATACGCACAGTAAGTACTAGATCAAAAACCCGACCCAAAAGTGACAAAAACTTATTGCAAAACGAATGCCCCATTAATAAAATACAAGTATATGAAGAAATTTCAGCGCGCAAAGCTAGGAGATTACCTACAATAGTAACTAACAATCTAGGTTGTTTAGTACTAAAGGGAAGAAAATCTCTATTAGCTATAAATAAACAACAATATACTACTAATGAAAAAATTTATTTAGATAAATTATTTCAAGAGCTTGAAAAACAAGCCAGTAGTAATAACATTGTAGAATTACAATTATCTTTAAATGATGAAATATTTAAGAAAGTATCGATACATGAAATAAAAGAAAAGGGCAATAAATATTTGAAATTTTTGAAGATTGCAATCACCCCTAAAATTGAAATTATAGAAGAAGATGCATTGAAAAATAAAATAATGAAAAAATTCCATGAAGATCCACTTTATGGAGGACATCCAGGGATCACTCGAATGATCAATAAAATTCGCAGACATTATTACTGGAAATACATGACAAGGGATATAACCAAATATGTTAAAAGTTGTGTAAATTGCAAAGCCAATAAAACAACTAAGCATATAAAAGCACCTTTAGTCATTACTCCCACACCAATCAAACCATTCCATACAGTAGTAATAGATACGGTAGGACCATTACCAATTACAGAAACTTCCAAGCAATATATATTAACAATCATATGTGACCTAACAAAATACCTAATAGCCGTTCCAATAGAAAATAAGTCAGCAAAAACAATAGCCAAAACCATATTTGAACACCTCATTTTGGTTTATGGATCAGTAAATACAATATTAACTGACCTGGGCACAGAATATAAGAACGAAGTGCTGCAGGAATTAACCAAATTAATGAACATAAAATTGAGGCATTCTACACCATACCACCACCAAACCCTAGGAACAATAGAAAGATCACACCGAACATTTAATGAGTATATACGCTCATATATTACAAAGTCACTAAATGACTGGGATCAATGGGTCCCATACTTCGTATATTGCTATAATAACACACCATCCACAGCCCATGACTACTGTCCATTCGAGTTAGTTTTCGGAAAACAACCAGAAATCCTGAAACCACTAACCAACAGCAGAATAGATCCAATTTACAACTATGATGACTATGTAAAAGAATTAAAATATAAATTACAAGTAGCCTATGAGTCAGCAAACAGAACTTTAGCAAAACGAAAAGAGAGTCAAAAACAAAGATATGATCTAGCAACACAAAACGTTAAATTTAAAATAAATGATTTGGTATTTTTGAAAAACGAAGCGCGTCATAAATTATCAAATGTATATAAAGGTCCATATAAAATAATAGGCATAGAAGAAAATAATAATTATAAAATAAGAATAGAAAATAATAAAATAATACTAGTTCATAAGGATAGGTTAAAACATAGCAAGTAAAAATTAAACAATAACATTACAACATTTAAATACAAGCAATCATGTAAAAACACATAAAAATAAAGATATGTCAGTCATTTAATGCTAAAGCATTAAAATTTATTTCTTTTAATAATAATAAACAAAAAAAAAAATTTCTATTAAATTACTATTAGCAAAAATATACTATAAACTATATACTAAAATATCTTTAACATAAGTTATAAAATTCCACTACAATTATATTTTAAAGTCTAAGTTAACGAGTTAAGTCAATATACGTACTTTTAAGTAATACATGTAACCTCCAGCATCATCAGATTTACTTTACCGCACTAATTTCTTTTTACTCTGTTTAAATAATCTTGCTATTCTTAACCATAGCAAGATCATTTTTTTTTGGAAAGGGGAGGTGTTGTATAAATAACATACATCTTTTAAGTACACCTCCCAATAAATCATAATACCACATGTAGTCATACAGCATTCATAGTGTGTGCATATCAACTTCAACCAAGTAGGGTGACACCCATTTAAATGTGTTGAAGTTGGCTAAAGACCACCAAAGCAAACTAGAACAAAAGTATCATGGTCAAAAATTACGATACGTTTTGGATTGCTTTGTGATTGTCAATTGGCGACACATTTTTGAAATATGACTACGTTGTACATTTAAATACTTTATTCTAAAATAGTAAAACAATAGTAATTTGAAACACATTGAGTGATTTAGAAATCACTCAATTATAGATAAGATTTTAGAGTATATAAGCTAGAACATTTATGAATAAAGTCGGATTTGAAATTATAAAGCAAAACCGGCAATAACCTTGCCTGCCTTATTAATTATAGTCTCCAATTTGGGCAGTTTCTTTTTGAAACGCCGATTTACTAGCTGACACCCTTTACAGCTGTTTAAAAGTAGAAAGGGCTACAGGGAAAGAAACTTACTATCTCATTACAAGAAACCTACTGAATATTTTATTGCCGCTCGTAAGAAAACACCAGGAAATAGTTGTTCCCGTTGCTATTTGTCAATTAATTACTGTTTAAGGACACATATACTTTTAATATAAGTATGTAAAATAAGTGGGGCATAATATTTTTTAAAATGTGTAATTTGGAAGCCAGTGATGTGAAATTCTTCATTGGCAACACTTGTAATATTACTTAAGTTCGGTTTTCCACTTTGGCTTCACATGTATAAGACACTAACACATAGGCGCTTCCCGCGGGCGTTCTACTGCCAAACACTGTTTTAAACCAATTGAAATTATTTGATGCAATAAAAAAAACGTTTTCACTAAAAATTTTACCGAGACGCATCCATTGTGCGTGCCCTGAAAATCCTTGAAGGATATAAAATTCATACGATAAGACCAAATGTTCCAAAATATATAAAAAAAATCCTGGTAGCTTAGCGCCAGGTCTGAAAGGGTTAAGTTAATTTTTAGCCGACTTCCAAAAAAAGCAGAATGTTATCAATTCGTTTGTATTTTTTATTATATTTTTCTTTCCTTAAAAGTTCACCATTTATGAACCGATTAGAAACAGTTTTGTTCAATTTGGAAGGACCTATTTCCAGATTGCCCAATTTTTTTTTAAATATTTGTTTAAAAACTGCGAGAGTCGTCAGTACTTCTGTACCGCAGGCAATAATATTGTATGACGGCAATAGACTATTTTGGAATCGAATGACTTGGGGTGAGAAAGAAACATGGTAAATGTCAGACGTAATTGTACATAAACGTTTGTGCGCTAATATGATAAAAATCTTCTGTAAAATAACAATTTTGACAGACATGCACAATTACATGTGAGTCACAAAGGTGACCAGTCAGACGCAAAAAACCTGTCGTGTGCGAGTACCTTTACGAAATAAAATATTTCCTTGATTGTTAGAGTAAATTAAAAATCTTAATTTCGATTAATTGTTTAATCGAAACAATTTAAGTTTAATTGAAAAATCGATTAAAATGATTCTCCTAAAAGCTGCTCTAATAAAACAATAAAAATCCATTAAAAAAAATTTACAAAAGTTGTAGCGAAAATACAGCAAATTCTCAATGATAAATCAACAGCATATTTGGCCTGAGTCATACAAATACAACAACAAAACATTGTGCTCCTCTACAAATTGCAGCAAATAGTCTGTTGAGAGTTCTAAGAAAGCAACCAAACAGTACTTACACAATTATCGATTATGGTATTGAAAAAAAAAGAAAAGTTTTCTCTTATTTTTTTTTTTGCTTTCTTCAATATAAAGTTAATTTGTTTCGAGTAGAGTTGGGTACATAAAAACTGCTAACGTTATTCGTTCCCTGCTCGTGCTGACCTTTCTCGAAGTAGGCTTGAGCTGTCAAACAAAAAGAAAAATAAAACTTAAACCAATTACAATCGCGCTGGAAAATATTAAGTTAATGATTACGAGTAGAACATTGTTAACAATAAAGTTATTGAGTTCTTATTGAAAGGATGACAGCAAAAGATTGCAATAAAAAGCAATAAATCTTTGAAAATAAAAGAGATTTGTATGCCGTTTAATTAAACATTTTACTGTGTTCAGTTATCCTGTACTGTACAGCCTTTGTACGTTTTTTCTTCCTTTCGTTCCTTTGCTTCTTAATTTTTTTTTCTTTCTTTGCAAATGTTAAACTTAAATAAAAGTTGTTCATAACAAGAAAGAAAAAAAAACAACCCAACAACCTTAAAGTAGACTTTTCTTCGAATACAATAATAATACACACATACAACATCAAAGTTAATGTTTTTGAGCCTCAAAGTATGCTTTCAATTTTTAATGAGCAGTTCAAAGTTTTTGCTACGTTTCCCACAACTAAGATTTACAATTTATTAACAGTTAGCAAATGTTGGCAATAAAAACTAAATGTAGAAATATTTTCCGTGTGAACGAGTAAGAGGACTATCAAGGGCTGTGCCGAACACCTTCACCTAAATAAATATTTTTCCTGCAACTTGTGTATACAAACTGCAATATAATTAATGGCGTAGCTACGAAATGCGCCCCGAATACATATATACACACTTTGAAGTTACAAATTAAACTTGAAGTCCCGACATGCTAATAACAGTAAATAAACCAGCCGCTTTAAACTCGCTCCAGAAAGCTGTTATTATTCGTTCGTTACTTTTAAAGAAAAAGTTCTTCAAGCTTTAAAGCTAAAAATATCTTAAAATGCAAAAACTTTGAAGTTTTCTCAGCTTTTCAATAAATATTTTTACACTTTATTACTATCGAAATGTATTCATTAATAGCAGACCACTGACCTGTAATCACATGCACATATTTCTTTGTTTTTCTTACTTCTATAAATGCATTTTTTTTCTATTTTAAACCAGCGAAAACAGAAAAAAGGAAAATATATTCATGCAGTTTTCAAATGATACCAACAAAATCCTAATAATATGTTGGCTTTAAAGTTCATTTGTTTAGTGTCGTTTTCATTGTTGTTTTCTGCTGCTTTCCTTTTGAAAAAAAAATACAAACGAAAAAGTCAAAAAAAGGATGAACAACTTTTAAAGTATGTGTGTGTTTGTGTGTCTGTGTGTGTTTGCGTGCGTGTATTGATGGGACATAAAATAAGTGTAAATAAGCCAGATGAAAAGAAGGAAGCTTTACGAAATGTTTCACATGTACATCCCCACTCACATTCGTACACATGTTGACGCTGCCACTTGTTTTTCTCTATTATTATTATTATTTCTCCCCTTTTGCTCCTCTTCAACTACTAAAGTTGCTGGTACATTTTCGGTTACTCAAGGAGTCTGGAAATGAAGCCTGCAGTGACAGCAGACTTTCATTTAGTCAGTTTTAACACCATTTAACATTTAACAAAGAACAAAGAAATGCTAAGCAAAATAACAATGTTTTAACTTTTGTGTACGTTTGTAGACAACTGTGCAGAGAAATCTACAATGGGGTAGAGAAAAATAGAAACCTTTTGCTAAGAAAATGTTCAAATCTACATCTTATGTGCATGCATACTTCAATGCTTAATCATTTGGTGGATACAAACAAAAAAAACATTATATTTTCTCCATAAAAAAGGATTTGTACAGTGTTGGAAAAAATTATAGGGACGATAACATACTTCGTAAAATTATGTCATAGAGTTGAATTTTTATTCATGAAACTCTCTTTCAAATGTTTTCAAATAGAACAGGATTTTATTATCAGTTTATATTCAAAATTTTCATTCCGCTTGTAAGTCTGCAATAGAACTGTACTTCGTTATGTGATATGACACTGTAGTCTTCCCCATTTCTTAGACTAATACGTATTAGACAGCTGCATGAACAAAAGAAATAGCATATTCGAATATGATCAGCTAGCTTATGTTTTGTATCATACTTGACTCTGTTCGTTGTATTGAAGCAAAGACAAGTGAGCATGTATGAACTGTAACACCAGCGAGCAACTATGACCATGAACATGAATACAATCATAATCACCCCTATTCCAGTTGGCGACATCGACGACACGTCAACACAATACCAAAAAATTGGGGTTAGTCTACTCATTGTCGAAAGCAACTATTGACAGGCTCATGTTATTTTCTAGACCTTGTAGAATAGAAGTACACCTTCATTAGCACAAAATTGTTCTCGAAAACGAATAGACAAGCTCCAATTTTTTGGTATTGTGTTGACGTGACGTCGATGTCGCCAACTGGAGTAAGGTTGAATAACTATGAGCAACTACAAACCAGAGAACTGCATGAGTTGATTCACTTTCGCTCTGCAGTCACATTTAAAATGTTTTATTTTGATTTTTAACATCAATATACAGATACTAATGATATTGCTTGCAATGTTAACTCTATAACAATTGACTGTCATTAACACACTTTTGCGTTTTAAGTGATCTTTAGTAAAAATAAATAAAAAATTGTTACTGTTGTTTGATTGTTTTGTTTAATAATCAAATAACTCACAAAAGCACGTTGATTAAATGAAGTCTTATGATAATAAAACTATCATTTTCTTCCAAAATACATATAAATAAAATTATCTCCTCATTTTAAGCTAATTAATAATTTGTCTCTTATTAAATTATATTATAACATAAAACAGCTCCCTTAAAAATATTTTGTTTGATTCTGTAAGCGTTTTTGCAGACTTGACTTAGAAAAATAAAACGAATTTTTAATTTTTCTTGTGAGCAAAATGATTCTTTCTATTTCAATGTTTTATTACGACTGACTAAATTTCAAAAGAACCAAAATTAAGTTTCATTTAAAGACAAAAGTAATATATAAAAAAAGACAATAAAGTTTACAGTTTTCAATAATTGATGTTTAACATTCTGGTAATTATGCGAATTGTTTTTGCAAGCAAATACTTATGACATGATTACAATAAAATGTATGTATGCACATAGCTACAAGTATACATATCGAATGAAGCATACAGTAAAATATAAATCAATCTTTTGCACTGCAGGGCCGGATCTGCGGTGAACATATTTCATAAAACTATATGAAGTTTTTTTAAGAAGTTTTCAAAACCATCATACTGATTCTTTGCTTTTGTGAATCATATGAATAAACGGAAATTGCCAGCAGTGACATGCATTTATTTATTAACAATAGTCTCGTTTATATGATTCATCAATTAGCATCACTAATTTTTTAATATTAATTGCTAGCTCAATATTCTTTTTAGAAAATGTAAAATTATGCCATTTGATTCGCAATCATGCAGATCTCTGATACAAACACCATGACATGTTCATGGTACAATTATCAACACCAAAAACACAAGAATTTTGTTGGTAGAAACGTACAAGGTTTATGTCAAAATCTATTGTCTGTGTGACGCACACATTCTCCAATTTACTAAGTCAGCTGTGCTATCAGCATTACCTGGTATTCTTGTATTCGAAGAATCAAATAAAAATACGGAAAAATAAGTTTTATTTTTATAAACAAAATGAAAACATTCTCTTCACTTTTTTAATAGAACACAAACTAAAATAAGAATTCTAAAAAGCAAAAACTTTTAAATATTTATTAGTTTATGTATGTCAGTGATCGGCAATGCATCCTTTTTTTTTTGCTATTCATGCTGACTCATGAGATGTTCAATGTAATTGAGTAGGCATTATTTAAGCTCAACTACTCAGATTTACAAATACTCACGATAACGTTGACTTATAAGTATAGGTTGCAATAAATGTAAATGCGACGTCGACATCATACTCATACCATACTCACACTCACAAATCACTTCAGTTTGATTTATAATTTCAGCAAAATACTTATAATACTTACATTGATTCAGATCACTCAATTCATTCATGTATATTTCTACACCTATTTCTTTGTTTAACTTTAGTAAAATAAAACAGTAAAAAAGGAAATAGAGCGAACACACTACCTCATAATAACTATGTATTTCAATGTTCGTTTGCGAAGTACCGCATTGCGAATCATACTTATTTTGCATCGTCTATACACTATCGAGTTAAAGAGAATCAAAATCAATAACGTTATAAATAGACTTGGGTCCAACTCGTTCAGTCGCTCGTTTTACACAAAAACCTTTCATCGAACCCATATAATTTAAATGGGTTTGATCAAAGGTTTTTGTCTAAAACCAGCGAGTCAACGAGTTGGACCCAACTCTAGTCATAAATGTGTTAAGTGCGAGTTCGATGAGTACTTTAAACTTTTGAGTGAGCATGAAGTTGGACAACATTGCAATAAGTATGAGTGTGTATGAGTACAAGAAATTATAACTCATGAATCAACTCTACTCATTTTTTTAATACTCACTGCTGTGTATACACTGTTCGAACACAACCATATGTCCACGAATACGAGAACATGTTCATGAACGCAAAAACACATTCATTTAATAGCAACCAGAATTCTTGCTTTGATGGCATAAACAAACTTTTGCTTACTGACGTCACAGTTAAATCAGACATGCGGTGAGAAAGTTACATTGTGTTCGAACATAGACATTTTATTTATTTTTTTTAATTCATATATTTATTTATTGAGTCATAAATTTTTTTGAAATATTGGAATATAATGACCTCGCAAAGCCATTTTGGATTGTCTGCAGGTACAAAAATATGTTTTATAGTCGACATATGAGCATGATCATGCATCTCTCTAATATGTATTAAGAAAACTATATGGTCCTTGCGAGCTCAAGTAACAAATATTATTTAAAATGCAAAGAGCATAAAACTGTCTGTCGGAGTTGTGGTAGAAGTTGCAGAAAAATGCTAGAAACCAACGGTAATTTTTCATGTGTTTTTCCTAGCAGAGATGGAAAATTGTTATTTAATTTATTAAAAATATACGTTTGTCATTTTAAACAGCAAATTTTGTTTACAAGTTTTTCTAAAAATATTGCTTATTGGTTAAAAGAAATTAGAGAACTAAATTCGTGATCTCAAATTGATGCTTTACTCTATTGAAAATTAAACTCCTTTTATAAACTTTAGTGTACAGCCCTGATGGTGTTTAGATAGGAGTTTCGCTAAACAGCATTTGTTTGCATGTTCCTTAACGAGTGCCGCAATATTATATGTATATGTATCTTATCTCTATTTTGTGTCTTGTTTTTTTCTCCTTCCTCAGTGAACCCCACCGCCATGCTTTTTTGCCAGTTTTCCTTTTTTTCTTTTTGTATATTTTTTTTTTACTTTTAGTTAAGTTGTCTTTCTTAAGTATTTTTTTCTTTCTCCTATTGGATTTCTTCTGCGCTTGTTCTCTGGCGTCTTAAATTGTTAACTTGAAAAGGATATCTTGTTGTTGCTAAATTTCGATAATACTTTCAATAACTATTAAAGGTATTAAGTTTGGAATTCAGATAAATCTCCTTAGTTTTCCTTTCTGCTTTATAAAATGAAATAGGATTTAGATGTTTTGTGTTTTTAGTGTTTTTATTTTGCTATATTCTCTATGATAGTTATAGTTTATAATATGGAAAAGTGGATCATAAAAAGATTTGCTGGTAGTTCCGTTTGAGTTTTGTGTTTGGGTTTTTTTTCTTCTACTCAAGATTAAATAAGAATTTTGTTTTTAATTTCAAACATGTTTTCGGAAAAAGGGAAATACATATTAAAAAGTTTTAGTAAATATTTTATGTAGTTTTTCTTATATGTTTTTGAAAATTGGTATTTTTATGTTGATGTTGTTATTGTTGTTGTTGATAAACCCTTTAAAATGCCTTTAAATATGCTTTACTTTTCTATACTAAGAGTTTTCTGTTGAATAAAAATATTAAGAAAATATTAAAGAATGTTTATGCAAACAAAATACATAAAATATAAAAGTATTGTGCAATAGAAAAAAAGGCTTGTGAATTAACTCCGAAAATTCCACTTTAAAATTTTTATATGTGCTGTTCATAGAATTAAGGCAATCGAGTTGAGTAGAGAATAAAAATGTAAATCACTCGAATAATAGAGTAGTTTTCATACAAATTGCTCACTTAATTCGATTGCTTGAATTCTATAAACAGCACAATAGTTTAGAAAATATGATTATATTTTTTTTGTTTCAACCATATTTTAAAGATTTTAAAATTCGTTTCTTGGAAGTATGAAGTGCATCATCATAGACACAAAAATTGTCACAACTTTTTTCCAGTTTTTGATAATAACTTCCACCTTGACAATTGTCACATTAACTTAAATTGTGGCATCACAAAAAAATAATAATAACGAAAGAGAAGTGGGAAAATAAAACATTATTTTGCACTTCCGCCATCAAAAAATATGTGTCACTTTTTTGTTTCCTACGTTCATTTCCAACTTTTCCGCAAACACTTTAAATGAATTTTTCATAACATTTTTCTGCATAAAAACTATTATGAAAATAAAATTTCAATTTCTTTAGAAGTTGAAACAAAAAACAAAACTAAAATTATTATACAGGCAGAATCAGAGTAGAAAATAAAATAATAGAAAATAGCCTTGTCTGAAGATTAATAGAGTAATATTTTGTTAGTTTAATTTTTTACATTGTATGGGGGTAATTTGAGTAAATGTAATGAAAAACGGCAACCAAAACTATGCTATGAATTTTTCAAAACATTTTTCTTTATAATTTTGTAATAGAAACGGAACATAAATGTAAACTCAACTTAGAAACCAAAGAGAGAGAGAGACAGAGAGTAATAAATGGACCGCAAAATAAGTAAAAACTTGGCTTTAAGATTTATTTCCTTTGTAGTTAAAATAAAATAAAATTAAATTAAAATTTTATAGCCTACTTTTCGGCGACTAAAGTAGGCTTATGTTTTAAAGTTTCAATGCTTTGGAATTTAAATAAAACAGCAGCTAACCCCATATTTTAATTGAAAATAAAAAATACCAAAGACTTTTACATTTTATTTGTACATTTTCAAGATTTCCTTTTTTCTTAAATAACATTTTCGTTTTAATTTTTCGCTTAGCAGCACAAGAATTTATACGGATTGCTTGAAAATAATATCTTTTGAATTTAATTTGATTAAATGTTTTACATACTTTTTGTAGGCCTTTCCTTATATATTTTTATCTATTATCGAGCGGCATCTTTTTCTATTTTAGATGAATTTTTCAAATATACTTTTAATGCTCGTGGAAAAGCCAAACAAAACAAAATTTAAATTTTATTTTTACAAGAAATTACAAAACTTTGATTGTGAAAGCATACGTTCGTTAATGTTGCATTTTTAAATTGATCAGGTCTGTGCTGGAAACCGATTTTAAAAAAGAAATGAGTTAAAGCCGATAACAGTTGCGATTTCCTCATAATTTTCATTTTGCGTAGATTTTAAAATAAAGTTTTTATAAATTTTTTGACAACTTTTGATAAATTTCTTTTTAAAAATTGCTTTATAAAAATTTATTAAAATCTTTCGAAATTCATCAAACTTTTTTAAAACGATAACTTTTTATAGGAATCCAATCCCAACACATGCCGGAATACTTTCAATAAAATCTCCGCTGTTTAAGAGACGAAAGTATGTATTTTTTAAAGTATCCTTCTTAAAAAGTTTTTTAGTTAAAAAGATATTTTCAAAGAATTTCAAAAACTAAAACCCTCAACAAACAAAAGTTTTTGAAATTCTTTGAAACAAGATATCGGGCCAACAATTTTGATTAATAAATTTAAAACTTACTTTTAATTAAAAATATATTTTTGAAGAGGCCAATTGTTTAAAAGGTAATTTTTTTAAAGGGTTGTCTTCAAACCAAATATTTTTTAAAGTCGAAACTTACATATTTTTAAAAATTTTAAAAAAGATATTTCTTAGAAAAAAATGTTTTTTGAAAAATTCTTTTTTTATTTAAAATTTAAATTTTTATAGAATTCTTAAAGACATTTTTTAATAAAAGTAAAGTATTTAAAAAATACTTTTTATAAGAAGTTAATTTTTTAAATATATTTTTTAAAGGAAACTTTTTTAAAAATTCCTTTATATTGTTTGTATTCTATCTTCTAGTCTGCTTTTTTGAATTTTATAATAAAAGATTTTCTCAAAAATATTTCTCAAAATCGTAAAATTCATCAAACTTTTTCAAAATGATAATTTTTATATGAATCCCATTCCAAAACATGCCGAAATATTTTCAATAAAATCTCCGCTGTTGAAGAAATGAAAGGATGTATTTTTTAAAGTATCTTTCGTAAAACTTTTTTAGTTAAAAAGATATTTTCAAAAAATTTCAAAAACTAAAACCCTCAACAAACAAAAGTTTTTGAAATTCTTTGAAACAAGATATCGGGCCAGCAATTTTCATTAATAAATTTAAAACATATTTTTATTTAAAAGTCGAAACTTAAAAAAGGGAGTACATATTTTTAGAATTTAAAAAAGATATTTCTTAGAAAATGAAATGTTGTTTGAAAAATTATTTTTTTGTTTAAAATTTATTTTTATTTTTTTTTAATGTACTGTAAATGCTCTTTCGTATTTAAATAAAAAATTAGCTTATTAGTAAAACTTTCTCACTTTCGTTATTCTACCTTTTAATTTTCGCCACAAATTTAATAGTTCAAAGTTTTTATTTTTCCATGGTTTACCAAAATTAATATCTAAAGAAAATATATATATGTACATACACATGTATGTATGTATTTATATAACATGAATTTTATGTGTTTGTTTTTGACCGCCTAAAAGAATACTAAACAACAAAAACCGTTATCAACTTTTTAATACAAACACTCATTGTGTTCCCAGCAAACTTTCATTCATGTTGTCGTTGATTAATGGCGAACAAATAAGCGTTTGGTTTTTTTCTGAATGAAAACACAAACCATTTACAAACAACAACAAAAAAAAACATTTTTATTGTGTTTATTATTTCTCACGGGTCAAATAATTTACAAAAAAATTTAATATAAAAATATATTTTTTTAATAAAAGTTTCATGAGTTTTGTTTTTTAACTTTTTCTAATAAAATTGTTTTCTTTGTTTTGCAAAACCGATGACGAGGGTTTTTTGCAGTTGTCGATGTCAAAAAGAAATATAAAAATTTATGTATGTACAAACATATGCACACATTTATCAGATGAAGCTTAAAATGACAGAAAACTGTAGCATATAATTAGGATGAAAAAGATAATAAGACAAAGCAAATTGAAGCAAATGAAATAAATTTTGGGTGCTCTTTGAAAATTTTAATTTCGAAATATTGTAAAATAAATTATAAATGTTTCATGACTTTGTCATCTGGCAGTTGTTATAGATAATCTTTAATCAAATAAGTTTAACTTCAATTCAGGGGGAAATTATTTGATTTCTTTTCTTTCTTTTTTTTATCCAAATAACATTTTCATTTTCCAAATTTCCAAAATTCGTCTTTCATGGGCTGCAAGAAACCCTTCAATCAGACAATGTTTTCTTTTTAATGTATTCTAAATAAAAAGAAATTGATTGAACCGATCAGCTTTATTAAAGCAATGTTAATTCTTTAGAGGATTAACGAAATTGATTCATAAATTAAATGATACTTTTTCACATTTATTTTAATTTAAATTTTTTTTGTAAATTTATTTGTTTTTATTATGAGGAGTACTCTTTGGAACAATTTGTATTATTCCCAATTTCAGGCAAGTCATAACATACAGCATTTTTCAGATGTGCATTAGCATGCCATTGTATTTGTTGTTGTTGGACTGTTTAAGTGGTGAAGGCATAGCACTGGTCACTGAAAAGTACCGATAGGTACCGACAGCAATTGGTACTGGTGTATGATAGCGGACATCACTGCGCCCTTCGCCTTTCTCGTTATTGTAGCAAAATCGCCGGCGAAGTAAAATAATTAATAAAAAGGCTACTCAGCATAAAAATATATTTAATGCGCGTACTTGACATCAGTGCGCTGCAACACTGATTTCAAAAAACTAACACAATGCGCAATTTTAGAGTTTTAAACAATAAGCTCTCACACTTTCACCATCTGTCCTCTCTCAAAAAGTCGTTATAAGCGGTGTTCGTTATAAGCGAACTCCACTGTATATATGTATAATATAATATCGCGGCTATCACCTTTGACATTATGGAAAAAAATACGAATTTGCCAAACTCCACAAATGGGAACGCCGTCATCGGGCTCACCCTTATTAAAATCCGCTTTCTATGCTTCAGTGTTTCTGATAGTTTGCAATTTACAATCCGTGTAAATCATTTTGCCACGATTTGATGCTTTTAGTTGTCAACAAACTTGGTTGCATACAACAAATCCATACATGCACACATACTTACATTCAAACTCCACCGACTTTCTAATAACAAAAAAAAACTGAAAATTTTATACAAATATTTCATTGCATACTTTTAGGAGCGCGACTGAGATTGTCATTTATAAAATGTACCTTACAAAATAAATGTCAATAATAAATATACGTTTTTTTAACACACCAACAAACAGGAAAAATATATTTTTGCAATACAAAATGAAAAAAAAGAAAATTTGAAAAACTACTGAAACTATGAAAAGGTTTGAAAAAAAATGTGTTTTTGAGTTTGCTTTAAAGCTAATATTAAACTGGCGCGGTTAATGCTGGCAATTTATCAAAGAAAATGTAGTTTTTAGATATTTTATTTTGATGCGCGTTAACGCGTTTGATTGATAGATAAAATAAAAAAGGACATGCAAACACATTAAAATGAAAATTTATATAAAAATAAAGCTCCACTATTAGTTGTTATTTAAATCACATTTTTACTATTGTCGATGCACAGAAAATAGTTCGAACATAAAAGGTATGAAACGTTTTCATAAGTTTTTTATAAATTTTAAATAAATAGCAATTCTTGCATAAATGTTTGTGCTAATTTTCATACGATTCTTTAACGTCAACGTAGCTGAAAAGGCTTATTAATTTTTTTTGGGCGTGACACTGCCCACTTCTCTGAATATAATGTTTTATATGCCTGATTCTCGAATTGCGAACTCTATTGCAAAGTTAAATAGAGTGGGGACAAGCACAAACGCTGTTGTGTAACAAAAACTAAATTTTCAAAATATCTTAAAAGGTTTCCATTTATTTTTACACACGACAAAGTTCTTAACATTCTTAAAATTCATTTGTTATATATATTTTTAGTTCGGTTCAGAAGACTTTTATAACAAACAAAATCAAGAAATTTCCAAGTTTTTCTTTTAATGCAAATTTCACATTTTACGCTCTAATGAAATATTTAAACCCATTTTTATAAAAGCTGGAGTATTCGAAATTCAAAATTTTTTACTTCAAAGAAAATACGCAAAACCATAAGCCCGCTCCAAAAGGATCATAAGAAGCCTAGATTCCTTTCATTATATGCACTCCAACTTCTCTCTGTTGAATATACAAATATTAAAAAAAGAATACCCTGCACAATGAGAACTTTTTTCAAACAGCCCACTGTGCAATATTTATGCATTCGTGGTGTATAAAATATGAATTCATTATTAAGTGTTAAGTTGTTCTATTTCTTCTTTCTCTTGCAGGTATGTGTGTGTTAGTTTGTGTGTTCGTTTTATGGTAAAATCTTTTTTATAAATTTCATTTATAAAATTCTTGCTCTACAACCGATAACCTTTGATCACTTAAATAAATCATATTTTAAGTGCTTTTTGTGGGTAAGAAAATGTTTCTACTCGTAGTCGTACTCGTATATTTTTAATTTCCCCAATTTATTTTAATGGGAATATTATGCTTTTCATCTTTAACATATTTTATATGTATTTATTTTTTGTTGACAATGAATATAAATTCAGGTAATTACATAATTTCATATTTGAAAGTGAAACAACAATGTGGTCTTAAAGTTTCCATGAAATATGAATTTCATGAAAAAGATTATTCTAAAAAAATAAATTTCAATTTAAGCTTATTTGAGTTATAAACGTGTGGAGTTTATTGTTCAAGTGAATTATTAGCTAATTTCTTACAAAGCAAATATTTATTTTTAGAAATTTTTCTTTTCTTTTTGTTTCCTGGCGAAATGTCTAGTCCTTGGAGACATTAATGTGATGTTCATAGAATACAAGCAATCGACTTGAATGAAGCATTCGTATTAAAACCTTTCAATTGTTCGAGTAGTTTTCATAAATATTTTCTACTCAATTCGATTGCTTGGATTCTATGAACAGCACATAAGATACGAGTATGTAGAATCAATAAAACATTTATAAAGTAGGCTTTTCACAGAAGCACTACTGAGACGATGACCGATCCCAAAATACAAGTATGACCAGCATTATGTTGGATATAAGAAAATGGTTTACGGGAAGCAGCATAAAGGGAGTAGTTTTGTGGACATTCGGTTTGAATTTTTTTGCAGGAATGGACGGTGACAGGAAAGATGTCTGCAGGCAGTTTATTCCACAAAGAAACTAAGCGACTTAAAATCAAGTTTTTTCTATCACGCGTAGAAAAATTCACGGCCCAATCCCGACCACAAATGGATGAAAACTATTCATGGTACGCAAAATAGTTCGGATATCGGGATTAAGTTCCCTAATTTTATTAGAACATATTCCATTGCACTAATGAATAAACAGTGCAAAACATCGCATATTGCATTGATGCTTTAGTAAATAAATGTATTTGGCCTCCCCACTATCAGCGATGAACTTCTTCGTCCTCTCCTGTAAGCCTTCGAGTAACTTCAAAAGAGACTTTGAAAACCCGGCTCATACAAAATAGTTGCACTCCATTTTCAGTCGGATATTGGGGGCATAGATAATAAGGAGATCTACTCCAGTGAATTATTTTTTATGCCGTCTTAAGAGAATGATGCACTTGAAAGTTTTTTCTGTAACTTGAAAAATGTGAAAGATCCATTGGACGTCCCTTTGGATGTTCATGCCTAAAACATCAAAAGTTGTTGATTCCTTAATAACTATGCCATCCATACTTATGGATGAGGCAATAAGTTTGGCCATACGTCTTTGCGTAAACATTAGAGATGGGCACCATTAACGTGATTAGCGTGAATCAACCATGATCAAGCGTGGTCACGCAAAATCATGATTTGCTTTTTGTTTCAATCACTTGTGTGTGCATAAATGTAAGTAAAAAAAATTGAGCGTGAGTGAGCGTAAGTGGACGTGCATGAGTAGATTTTTGGCGCAATTGTTTCGTGATTATATTTTGCTTCAATGTAATTTTTTTCATTCAAAACTATAGAATCATTAAAAAAAATAATTATAGTTTTTTTTCGTGAGCGTGAGTTCGTGATTGTGACTTTTTTTCACTCACGTGAGTGTGCATGATCATGAGCCAAAAATACACGGCTGTGCAGGTGCTTAATTTTTTATAGTAAACGTGCATGAGCGCGAGTGAATGGTCACTCACGATCCCATCTCTAATAATTATGCAAAAATGGGTCTTATGATCAATAAAATCGTCTCTTTTCGAGTAATCCCACAAGATCGTCATTAACTGAGTCATTCATGTTCTGCCTTATGGCCACAAATCTCATAAATGACTCGGCCTATTACTGAATGAACTTGAATGGAAAATGTTGCTGCCAATCGCGAAGTAGCAGATAGAACTCAATGTTTGAGAGAGAAGGTCAGTAAGGAAAATAACAAATAGAGCAGGAGAAGGAATGGATTTTTGCGTAATACCTGGAAGGTTACTTTCTATTGTGATTCGAAGGCGATTTCCGTGCACCAGTAATCCGATTTCGTGCCATTTTTCTTTCGCATCGCGAAAGTAACCCTCCGAAATTAATCTTAAGATCGTTTGATGGAGTCCCATCTAGAACAATTCGTAATGCGCGATTACTGAGAAAGCTCGATATAAATAGAGAGCAGTTGTCATCAAATTAATTAATGGTGGGCAAATTTCGAAGCTCAATAGGCAAAAATGTGGACAAAATAAATGAAATTGGAACATTCTTTTTAGAACAGTCTGAAAATCATTAGAAACTTTTAATAAAATTCTGAGTTATATGTACCTTATTTTTAGTTTATGCACTGAATGTGTTGCCTACCTTTTGGCGAATGTCTAAATTGAAGTTGTACTCTATTTAATTCGTATCATCCAATTTTGTAATACAATAAATTTTTGGATAAAATAAAAAAGAAATGTAAAACAAATTTGATTTTAGCTGATGATGCTGATAAATTTTTAATCTTTGATTGTTTCATATTCGAAAAAATTAAACAAAAAATGGTAATTTTAATGGAGGTAAAAAAAATTTAAACTCGAATTCACATGTGTTTAAAGTATTTAAAAATTTATTTCACTACAGCAATGTGTAAAACTCTTGCAAAATAAATTAGAAAGACACACATTTGCAGCAGCAGTCGCTACAAAATGTTGCTTTAATGGCGGACAATAAGCACACGCAAGAAAACTAGATCAAACACAAAGAAACAACTTTTTATATAAATATTTTATTGTTGCATAAGGGAAGGCTGCAGGGAAAAACACATTGTGTAGTTTTGCTTTTTACACATCTGCAAGTTAAAGATGTTTCAAATAAATTTAAAAAAAAAACAACAAAACATTATTTTTAGAAAAGCAGCAATAACGAGTAAAAGGGTTTGGTTGGGTTTTTTGTGTAAACTGATGCGTTATTTGAAAATTTTTTATGTTTTATTTGCTCCGCTGGGATGTTTTTTTTTCGGGTTGTTTTGTTGATTGTAAATTCTAAAATTTATTTCAGTGTTTAGTTAGTTTGTTTGGCTTTTTTTTAGTTTTCAACCATTAAAATCTACATGAATGTAAAACGAAATCCACAAAAAGTCAAATGAAAACAACAAATTTATTTCTCGTTTTTTGTGGTACTCAAGAGGTTGTAACCTGTCTGCAGAAGAGTCATTGTAGTTTTAAAACTTGTTTTAAATATAAGTTTTTTTGTTGGCTTCAACACGAATGCTAGTTGCGTTTTTAAAATATCTATTTTTAGTTTGACATCTTCATGAATAAATATTTATGTACTACGAGCGTTTTTAGAGTGTTTTTATTTTTTAAATCATGAGGTAGAATTTATGTTCATTTATATTAATAAATTCAACTAATTTTTCTACAGAAAACTGTTTTTATACATGACAAAGCGAACGAATAATTTGTTCAATTCACAAGCTCAGTCGGTATGGTTTATCTTTCGAAAAAAGACGATATTTGTTTATGTGCTTGTGAACAGACAAATTTGTTGTATCGTTATTTTGTTGCATTTTAAATGTCAATTCAATGTAGTCAATTCATTGTTAGTAAATAATTTACATCGAAGAACAAAATTTTCTTTTATCAAATAAAAAGAACATGAAAAGTGAATTAATTAATGCCTCATGCCACCAATATAATTTCGATATGTTAATGATTGATTCATAAATTTTGTTCTCATTAAAATCTTCTTCTTCGGCATTAGTCTTCGCTCAATTCAGTTGATACCATGAAATTAAACCAGATATGGGAATTGTAATTTTACGCAAAATTTCTAATAACTTTTTCGCGACAAACAATTTTGATGAAAATGGTTTACAAATTAAATTGAAATGAATCAAGTATATATTTATCATTAAGAAGAATGTGCTTTCTGGGTTTACTTATCACATATTTTAAAGATTTTTACAAATTAATCTAACAAATAGAATTTTTCCATAACTGGAAAATACAACCATTTGTAAAACATATAAAATTCAAACGTATAATTATAACACACTTTTGTATGAAAATTACCAACAACAAAAATACAATGCTGTATAATTAGACGATTACACAACACATACGACGTTAATAGGAGCTTGTGAATTGAACAATTATATCTAGAGACGGAACGAACATTCGTGTTGGGTGTCGGAGTTCGACAAGAACATAAGATCGGTCAATGTTCGCTGTTCGAACTTTAAATAATTTTTTATTCATATTAACAAAACATCAAAGATTCGCCTAAATTAAACGCTGTAAAATATTTAAGTATAAAAAGCACAAAGTTGTCAACATAAAAGATTTTTATGTGTGTTGAATTTTTATAATTAAAATAAAAAAAAATATATCGAAAATTCAAATTCTTTGTACTGAATCAAAAAAAAATAATTTCGTACTTGAACATAAGTTTCAGTATTTTCTCCGTGTAGAAATTTTTAATGTAGCATAATAACTTGTCATTTTATTTTTAAAAATATTTAAATTAATTTCGTCAAAGGTTTCTAAAGAAATGGAAAAGGATTCCAGGAAAACTGCTAATAACTTGCATACAAATATTTAAAATATAAAAAAGAAAACTCATTAAAAATTTTGTTTCAATAATTTTTCTGACATTTCCTGACTGTGTGACACACACATCACAAACGAATTGCAAAGAAAAAAAGTCGAAAATATCATCCAGCCTGATAAAACCAAACTGCCACAAACATTACCACAATATATCACAGACTTAGAATTTTTATTATGTTTCTTATTATGCTTTTAGAATTTAAATGAGTTTGTTTTATCATAAAGATAATTATTATAGAAATAAGTTTTTTTCGTTTGCTGTATTCTCTAACACGTGTTGCATACTCTTAGGCACCCAATCCTGTCAAACGCTGATAAGAAATTACTTGGGTTTGTTTTCTGTCTAACTACGCTTTTAATTAAACAAATTACAAGTTGATTATAATTTTAAATTAAATATTTGTAAAGTAAACAAAAATGTTTTTCCAGTTGTTCATCTGCGGGTTTTTTTTGTTGTCTGTAACGTTTGCAGGAAGCTCGAATCGAATAAAAAGTCGTGAAATATAATTTCATTAGGATGTTGTTACACTTTTTGAAATTCACTCACGCTTTTGCTCTTAATTACAATATAAAATATATTTACCATTCTATATACAAGGGGAATTCTCTAGAGTGTGAATCATCAAAAGAAAGACGTAATTATTATGTGTAAAGGTTTCTTAAGTATCCTTAGGCCTGGTATTTCAAATTTAATTCCCAGCTACGTCATGTTGTTAACCAAACACCACTAACACTTACGAACGTTTTTATCTTTAACTGCAGAACAAGCTGAATACGTATGTGTTTATGTGAGCGGCATAAACATATGCATACTTTTAGGGGCAACAAAAAATACAAAAGTGTGGCATGAGTGTAGAGCAAATGATAAAAAAATGGAATTTTAGATGTCACTGTCAAAAGTAAAAAGAGCATTTAAAAGTCTCAAGCATCGTTTAGTTTTTCATCGATTTAATTAAATTAAAATTAAAACTGTAATTGCTTTAAACATCCCATTGAACAATTTCTAAGTTTTAATTGAAACCTCTCCCCCTGTCCCTGGTCATTTGTGAACCTGGCACATTTTTTACAGTGACGTCTATAGCAGGTCGAGTGTAACAAGTCTTTAGGCCAACAAAGGCCCGCCAGCTAAGCAACTTGTTCCCATTTCCGTATTAGAAACTCCACAACACCAACACTACGTCCTTCCTTCCTTCATTCCTTCCTTTTCCACATCATATGCCATGAGTGCCTGAATGGTGTTCGGTATCATTAAATTTGCAAATGAGCCATTTACAGTGTATTTGTTAGCATTTTTTCTATTTTAATTTTATTAAGTTCGCTTACATTTTATAAAATTAGTATTCTCCTGATAATAAATACTTGTTCATTTTGTGTTGTGTCGTCTTCCATTTCATCATTTAGTTGTGTGGAGAGTTATCTTTGTCTCTTTGTCAGCATGTTGCTTGTCTTCGGTTGGCATGGTAATGGTTTTTAATTACTTGTATATTTTTCTAATTCATCGTAGTTAAATCCCGCACTTCTTTTTTGACGTTGACCATTTTCATTTTGTAAATACCCACGGGGACAGCTGTCTAATTAAGTTTAAGTTTCTGTTTTCTTTTGTGTTGGCGGTGGAGGTATAATCGCTAATAAGACTGGTAACTTCAACCACAATAGACAATTTTATAAAAAAAAATTATTATTGCAGCAAACATATAATCGTAAGCTGGAGTCTTGGAAGAGAAGTGCAACAAAGTATGTTTAAACATTATTTGGAATATTTCGTACGTTTGTCTAGAGTACTTTTCTCATAAAGTATTATTGTCAGTTTTTGATTTAAGAAACAGTTTTTATTGAAGTTACTCTAAAAAAGTACTTTCTTGAAAATGTAGTTTTGGCAGAAGGTTTAATTTTTTCTGCTACAAAGTTCCTAAATAAAATGATTTTTATTGGCGAAATTTTCAATTTTAATTCATTTTAATCTTTTGAGTTTAAATTCGTGAATTTATTGAGAAGATCGTCTTTGAAAATATACTTTTTTCAAAGCTAGTTTTATCAAATTATAGTTTCTAGCGAAGCTGCTCAATGAGAAGAGGAGATTGCATGGAAATGGGCGTGTAAGAGAAAGAGAGAAAGAAAAGTTAACAAATACGATTGTTTTTGATTTGAAAATCTTTGATTTCTTTAAGCCGCAGATGAAAGCACAAGGAAGGGCTTAAATAAAAGTTTTCATTGGCTAACTGCTACGAAAAACCAAAAAAAGATATTTAGTGCAAGCTCCATAATCCGGACACTTGCTAATTCGGACTATCCGGTAATCCGGACATTTAAATTTTTAGAAAATTTTCCTCTATAGTCCGGACAAGTGTTCTTTTTTCTCAGTAAAATTTAGGCGTGGCGAACTGTTTTCAAAAGCTATTTTATGGGCTGAACAAACCAAAGCGACAATCAAGGATATTTTTATTTTTAAAATAATTTAAAAATAGAGTTGCCGAATTTCATAAAAATTATCTATTCTTTCGAAATGAATATTTTTAGTCACTTTAATTAAGTATGTTTCTTTTTGTTTTCTGTAAATAAATTATATACAAATGATTTATTATTTTATTCTCTTCGGTAATAAAAATAAATAATATATATGTACATTTATGTATTGCGTTTAAAATTTCATATTAACTGCAATCCGGACGATCCACTAATCCGGATATTAGCTAAAAGTATACCTGTTCGGATTATGGAGGTTGTACTGTACTGATTACGAGTATTATGATTCACTATTATGATTCACAACTCAACTAAGTTGAGTTTTCAAAGTTACAACTTAACTCAATTATTTTTTGGTATTTTGATTCACAACGAGTTTTAATTGTCTTCGTTAAGTTATTGTCAACTTTAAGACCTCATTAGTTTTAACTTTTCGTTGCCGTTCTGTGCCGTTCTGTGCCGTTCTTTTCTGTAGGAAATATTTCTGTAAAAGGAATCAGCTGTTTTGAAAAAAAAGAAAAACATTGTAATTATTAACAAAAATTTTTTTAAGTTTTTTTTTAATAAAATGAAAATTGAAACAAATTAATCAATAAAAAATTAGTATTTTATTTGATACTGATTCTAAACTTCGGATGTGAGCGATGTAGTTGTTTTACAGAATTCTTTAAGAGTTTGTACCGCTTCCACAAACAATATGTCAATATAATCAATTGCTTTTGGTTTTTCCTCCCTTTTGTTGCTTCGGAAACCGGGTATGATTTGCTCAGATGTGTTGATGTTGTCAGGAATAAGGACTCCTGACTTTCTAACTGTTCTACTTCTGTATCCAAAAAACTAATGTTTTGTATTGGCGACTCAGGTGTCAAAAGGTTGAACTAATTTGAAACTGTTGTCATTGGATGTGCATTCATTTTCTTCAACAATATTTGCCGTAGAACGCACGCTAAAAGATAAAAAGATTTGAATGTATTTCATGTTTGTAAATATGAACGTTTGTACATACAAATGGAATCAAATTCATTAAATAAAAACTTACGGACGCAGAGTTATATGAGGTGTCAAAAACTTTAACTGGATCGTCAAATGCCAACGATGTCTAAACGTTGTGCCACTGCCCCGACTCTTCGACTAAAATAATTA